>QRFJ01002659.1:84962-140744 GCA_006176705.1 Cocos nucifera
CATATGATGTAATCATTCGATTCGAGTCCAATGTGAAAATCTAAAATAGAAACTCTTTCTATTATTTCACTCTACCATGGCCATGGATTTCTGGACTTGATTCTCATGATCATCATAGGGCTGCTCCTCTACCACCGAGGTAGATAGATCCCATCTTGATGCAATCCAGTTCCTACAATGAACATGCTATAGCCAACATACACCTCAGGGTTCCATATGGCTAGGAGACCGAGTAATGGTATAGTCAAACTATAACACCCTCAAGGTGAACTGTCCGATGCATCTCAGGTCAAAGAACCAGACACACTACTGCAGCATCGAGTCAGTCATTGACGAGAAGGTAGACTTCCTAATGACTACTCGAGGTGGTCACGCTCAGTGCCCTCGTTCTCTAACGAGTACCTGTACTTTCGCTCCGGTGTCTCCACACCATAGACTTAAGACTCATCTACTAAAGAGAAGCGATCGTACACCAACCTTCCGGATCAATCACCATCCTCGTGATGATCCTATGGTCGGGAGCTATTTATGAGTTAATAATGATTATTCATGTCTTAAATTTTCAACTCTTGAAAATATGAATTATCATTACCATTAACTCAAAGGATGTATCACAGACACTAAATACACATATGTGATAGAAAATAACCCATTTCATTAATTATAGTCAAAATTATAATTTTGCCCCTAGAAGTGTATTACAAGTGTCAGCCAATTCTGGCTTCTAGGGCACATATATCTAACAATCTCCCACTTGTCCTAAAGCCAATTGGCTACAAGTCTAAGTCCCATCTTCTCAAGGTGGGCTTCGATCTTCTGCTGGCCCAACGGCTTTGTAAGTGGGTCTGCCACATTATCTGTGGAGTTGACTCTCTTGACCTCGACGTAACCCTTCTCGAGGTAATCGCGGATGAGGTGTATCGCCGCTCAATATGCTTGGATTTCTGGTGAGACCTCGGCTCCTTAGCAAGGGCTATGGCGCCATTGTTGTCGCAGTATAGAGGAATGGCATCTGATGGCATTACTCCAATTTTCTCTTGTACCAGAATGCTTCCTTGCAGCCTCTGATGCAGCGATATATTCTGCTTCCATGGTGGAATCTGCTATCACATTTGCTTGGAACTCTTCCAGCTGACAGCACCACCATTGCACACAAACAGACTCCCAGATGTCGACTTTCGATCATCTATATCGGACATGAAATCCGAGTCTGTGTATCCCTGGACTTGGAGTTCTCCATTACCAAAGACCAACATCATATCCTTAGTTCTTCTCAAGTACTTAAGGATACATTTCACAGAAGTCCAGTGTTCTTCACCTGGATTTGACTGATATCTGCTTGTGACACTCACAGCATGGGCTATATCAGGTCGTGTACATAGCATGGCATACATGAGGCTCCCTATTGCAGAAGCATAAGGGATCTTGCTCATGCGTTCTATTTCCTCAGGTGTGCTAGGGCACATCTTCTTGGAAAGATGAATACCATGTCTGAAGGGTATTAATCCCCTCTTAGAGTTTTCCATACTAAACCTCTTTAGTACTTTCTCTATGTACATCTTCTGTGAAAGTCCTAGCATCCTATTCGGTCTATCCCTATAGACCTTAATTCCTAGAATAAAGGATGCTTCACCTAGGTCTTTCATGGAGAATTCCTTGGACAACCATAATTTGACTGTTGTCATCATGGGAATATCATTCCCAATAAGGAGGATGTCATCCACGTACAATACGAGGAAGACAACAGCGCTCCCACTGACCCTTTTTGAAAACACATGGTTCCTCTTCATTTTTGATGAAACCAAACTTTTTGATCACATCATTGAAATGAGTGTTCCAGCTCCGAGATGCTTGCTTAAGTCCATATATGGACCTTTGCAGCTTGCAAACCTTGTGATCAGTATCACTGGATGTGAAACCTAGCGGCTGTTCCATATAGATATCTTCCTCAAGATATCCATTTAAGAATGCCATTTTCACGTCCATTTGCCATATTTCATAATCGAAATAGGCTGCAACGGCAAGCAATGTGCGGATGGATTTTAGCATAGCCACTGGGAAAAGGTATCCTGATAGTCAATGCCTTCGCGTTGACTATAACCTTTTGCCACTAGTCTAGCCTTGAATGTCTCCACATTCCCATCTGCACCAATCTTTCTCTTGAAGATCCATTTACACCCAATAGGTACTATACCTTCTGGTGGATCTACCAAGGTCCAGACTTGGTTTGAGTGCATCGAGTCAATTTCTGACTGCATTGCCTCTAGCCATTTCTCGGAGTCGATATCTGATATCGCCTCGTTGTAGGTTTTGGGATCATCACCATGAGCACCATTACCTACGAGGAACATTTTCTCTACTTCCTCTGAAATAATACCTAAGTATCTTTCAGGGGGACGGGAAAACTCTTTCCGATCTACGAGGTGGAGGAGGTAGTGTTCTTATTGGCTCAACCTGATTTGGTTCCAATTGGTCCTTAGCTCGTTGTACTTGTGAGACTTTCTCATCAAGCTTAATCTGCTTTCCAATGCCGCTATCTTGAATAAACTATTTTTCAAGAAAGATGGCATGTCGACTCACAATCACATTGTGGTCTTCTGGAATGTAGAAATAGTATCCTAATGACTCTTTAGGATATCCTATGAATCGAGCTCTAAAGGACCTAAACTCTAACTTGTCCGCTTGTTGTCTTTTGACATGAGCCGGACAACCCCAAATTCTGAGATGACTCAGACTTGGTTTCTTACCATGCCATATCTCATACGGTGTGGTAGGAACGGTTTTAGAGGGAACCCTATTCAGTAGATAAATTGAAGTTAACAATGAGTGTCCCCAAAGAAAATCAGGGAGGTCTGTGAAGCTCATCATGGATCGAACCATATCCAATAGAGTCCGATTTCTCCATTCTGAAACCCCGTTGAGTTGAGGTGTTCCTGGTGGAGTCCATTGAGAGACTATGCCATTTTTCCTTAAGATAGTCTAGGAATTCCCGGCTAAGGTATTCACCTCCTCGATCTGATCGAAGAACCTTAATGGGTTTTTCCAGTTTGTTTTTCTACTTCATGTCTGAATTCTTTGAACTTTTCAAAAGCTTCAGACTTGTGTCTCATAAGATACACATACCCATACCTAGACAGATCATCGGTAAAGGTAATGAAGTAGACAAAATTGCCTCTAGCCGGCACATCAAATGGGCCGCACACATCAGTATGTACTAGGGCAAGGAGATCTGTGGCCCTCTCCCCATGTCCAACAAAAGGGAGTTTAGTCATTTTGCCTTGAAGACAAGATTCACAAGTTGGATATGACTCGGAAAGTCAATGGACTCAATAGCCCATTTTTCTCCAATTTGTTGATCCTATCTTCTGCTATATGACCTAATCTCAGGTGCCATAGATATCTATCGTTTGGACTATCCCTAGGTCGTTTGGCATTCACGTTTTGCTCGATAGTTAGAACAGGTACATCAATATGTAGCTGATAAAGACCATTAATAAGGAAACCATTTGCAATTTTATTTCTTTCATAAAGAATGTTACAATGGTCCTTAAAGAAGGTAATCACATAGCCTTCTTGTGCTAAGCATGAAACAGAAATCAAATTCCTGCTAGCTGCAGGCACATAATAACAGTCTTTCAAAACTAAGTCTAAACCAGATGGTAATCGAAGAGGGTATGTTCCCACGGCTACTGCAGCAACTCTTGCTCCATTACCGATGCGTAGGATCATGTCTCCATCCCTCAGCCTCCTGCTATCCTCAAGACCCTGCATGAAGTGCACAGATGAGCACTAGAACCAGAGTCAAGCACCCAACTGGATGCAGAAGAAACCGTAAGGTTAGACTCAATAACGAGCATACCTCCAGAAGGACCTTCCTTCTTGTTCTTCAGGGTGGCCAGGTAAGTAGGGCAGTTCCGCTTCCAATGGCCGTCGCTGTTGCAATGGAAACACTTTCCTTTGACATCGGCCTTTCTTCTTCGGCTCTGCCTTCTTCTTCTTTGATCCTTCCACCTTTTGCTTTTTCACAGACTTCTTTTTCTTTCCATAAGACTTTCTTTTGGAAGAAGTCCGTTCCATAGCAAGAACTGAGCCTTTAGAACCTTTCATAGAAAGCTCAGCGGTAACCAGCATATTCATTAATTCGGCCAAGGAATTTTGAAGTTTATGCATGTGGTAATTCATGATGAATTGCCCATATGCATCAGTCAAGGATTGCAGAATAATATCGTTCTGCAGGTCCAAGTCTAACTTCACACCGAGCTTCTCAAGCTCTTCCATGTCCTTGATCATTGTCAGACAGTGATCTTGGACTGACTGCCCATCACGCATCTTAGCCTTAAAAAGTCATTTCGTGACTTGATATTTGGCTGCGCGACTCTGTTCACCAAACATCTCCTGCAGGTGAGCCAACATTTGGCGAGCAGTCCCGATATCTTCATGTTGGCGCTGGAGCTCATCAGACATCGAGCCCAACATGTAATATCTGGCCTTATTATCTTCGTCTATCCATTTTTCCAGAGATGCTCTCTGTTCAATAGATGGACGGGCTGGTAAGGTGGGAGGGTCCTGGTCCAGTACATGGGTTAACTTCTCGAACCCAAAACTATTTTGTAGTTCCTGAGCCAATCTTTATAATTGGGTCCAGTCAGTCTATGTGTGTCCAGGATACGTGCCAATGGGTTGGACGCAGACATTTTTCCTGTAGAGAGTCAAAGATTCTAGTTAGATACTGTAATTTATGACTTGACCAATTTATTTAGGAATTTTATTTTTAAACAAATTAGCTCCCACTATTTTCTCGGATCCCTACACTCCCTCTGTAGAGATGCGAAAATCTCCATGATTAATGATTTCTAGTGGGTGGTGCGGTCTCACCAACTGACTCATCACCTCACCTAACAGTTATTGGTGATGGGTTAGCCAATGAGTGAACAACTCTTGTTCAATGATTCTCTAATCATGGTGCACCCAAACTTGGTCTCTAATTCATGAATCTCACCGTATCCGGAATATTGATCCACTCCTTAGTTAAGTCAGACCCACCATTTGCATAGACTGGGTTCCTAATTGAGTCTCTCACCGTATCCAAAATATTGAGCCCAACTCATCCTCCAGCCCATAGCATCCAATGCCTAATAGACATGGTTGCATCTTTCCCGGTGCAACTGAGCCACTGTATCCAGCCGAGAACAATCAACCCCGGGAAGGGCCCGCACATCTACAATGGTGGAAGACCTCAGACTTAATCTTTTCTTAGGGAGAATTGATTCAGGTCTCATTAAACTAGACTTGGTCATAGTCATAACAATTATGACTAACCTAGTGGCATGGGTTAGCTCGGATTATTGACCACCTCAGATCAGAACTGTGTCAACAGATATGGCCAGGTAAGTGAGATCGGTGGAAGGAATATGCCATTAACTCGTACAAGAATGCATTCAGGTCGAGTAGCTTCCAATTAAAAACCAGTCGGTCGTATGTGCCAAACTTACCTTAGACACCAAATTGTTGAGCCAGAACCAATTGGGTTAGCCTACAATCCAGACTCTAACCTCTGAGCCTAATTAGGTCTTGCTTGATCGTGACTCGATCTTGACCCAGACTTAATCCTATTAGGCTGGTCAATTTAAGCATTGTTGATCCCATCTAACCAACTCTTGATTCGGTTTGATCAACCGCTTAGACCTAATTGAGCTACCCAAGCCCGAACCCAGTATTATGAATATGTCTTAGATCTAAAATTCTCAATTTTAGACCTAATTAATATTTCCATAATCTTAATTTTTAATTAAGTAGGGTTCATAAACAAAATATGCACAATAAATCCTAGGGTTTCAGGATCTAGGGTTTTGCAGAAAGTAAGTTTTGGGTTTCTGATTAAGGACGAACACGCAGCACCCCTACACATCATAAGAACACCCCATCGAATGGGAAGAGAGGGCCTTTAAACCCTTCTTCATTCTTATGACCGGACGGCCAAGAGGAACGCCTTAATCAGGAACATGCAATACTACAAAACAGTTTTAGATCTATATCATATATCTCATATACAAATTAGATCTAATCATGGCATATTTTGCATACATCTCATGTATCGAATCATGCATATTTTTCAGATCTAAATTATCTCATAATAATCTAAAAAATTAGATTTAAATTGATCTAATCAAAATAAATTCTAATCTAGACAATTATGTAGAACTATTCTACAACTAGTCTAGACATGCATCAATCATATCTCATATGATATTTAAAATTAAATAATTTTTATTTGCTATTTTTTAGATGTTATTATAACCATTATAATATCAAAAAATAGTAAATAAATAGATCTAAAATATGATTTAATCAAGATTAAATCAAAAACATGCAAGACTATTCTATAGAACTATTCTATTTTAGAACTAGTCATGCATATTTTCTAATCTTAGATCCAAATCATTTAATTTTAATTTTTTCTGATTTTCAGATCTGATCACATCTCATGTGACATCTAAAATTCACTTATTTTTTAATTAAAATAAATTTAAAATTAGATCTAAATACTTTTAGAACCTTGGCTCTGATACCAGTTGAAGGAAAATCCTGATTTTCCCGGTCCAGGTTCGTTCAGATCTGATCAGATCAAGAGATATATTTCAAAAATTTTTTCTTTGATCTAATCAGATCTTGATATTTTAGATCTGATTCTTATTATTTTAATAAATAAAATAAAATAAGATAAATTAAATCAAATTTAATTTACCTGATTTGGGTAATCCTATTACCCTGTTGATGATCCTGTATGCAGCGGAAGGTTCTGGATCTAGCCACGCAAGCGCCTGGCCTCTACCGGTATCCACTCAGGTTGGATCTAGAGATCCTCTTCTTCTCTATCACATCTCCAAAAATTAGATCTGGATCTGATCTGGAGGATCTTCAAAACTCCTTTTGAAGATCAGCAGTCGTCCTTTGCAGCAGTGCAGCCTTCTAGCTTTTGATCGCCTTTCTCTTGATCTGAATCGCACCAACAAAAATCCAAAACTCCTTTTGGACGTGGAGAGCAAGGGGAGAAGAGTGGTTTGGCATGGAGAAGGAGGGGAGAGGCAGCCTTGGGGCGTATCTCAATAGCATTGGAATTAGGGTTGGGCGCAGGGTCTTATTTATAGACTAAGCTGTGATCCAACTCCTCTTCTTCCCAACCAATCACAACCCTTTGTGAAATCAGATCTAAATCTGATTGGTGGGAATAGAGTCCCCTGGATTCCTCCTTAGAGGGCGCCTAAGACCAGTCAAAGTTGGATTCTTAGTAGAACTCTAATTGGAATCCAAAAAGGGAGATGGAGTCCTTGTCCAACAAGGACTCCTAGGCGCCTCCAACTTGGGCACACGCCACCCTGGTGGCGTGCGCCCTTTCTCCTTGCCAGGTTCTGGCAGGGGGACAGGCCCCCACCAGCTCTCCAATAGGTGCATGACATGTGGTCAAAAGTCAAAGTGTCAATGGTCAACATTTGACCAGTCAAAGGTAGACTTTTGACCAAAGTCAAAGAACAAGAAATGGCAGGTGACCAAAAATGGCAGGTAATGTCTTACAAAATAAGACAACCTTTTCTGACTTGGACAACCTCCAGTCAGACCATATGAAGGCCTCTGATTGAGCACAAACTCCTTTGGCTCAGTCAGGACAACTTATTTATGATAGTAAAAGAAGAACGTTAGGTTCAATCGAGTGCTAGCACGATTTCCTTGAACCTAATTGAATCTCATTCAGATCAATTGAACTAGATCAGTTCAATTGATGATCACCAGATTCAAACCCTTGTTTGTGTGACCCAGTTAGGTTCAGTTCTGTATGGTAATGGGATATGTCATGATCTCTATCATAGACATCATCGAAACTCCTTTCGATGGATCAGAACTCTTCTGATTCGAACAGCTAGAATGATCGATCATCTAAATCATTCTAATTGCTCCCAAAATCCACCAGTGACACCTAGCAGTATATGGTGGCAACCCATCAGAGCTGAATGCGAACCTCTTGGTGCAGCTACCTGTGTGATTAAGTTCTTCTATCTTGAGCCCCGATCAGATTAGGGTTAAGGTGAACTCGTCAAACCCTAGTCTCTGTCATATGATGTAATCATTCGATTCGAGTCCAATGTGAAAATCTAAATAGAAACTCTTTCTATTATTTCACTCTACCATGGCCATGGGCTTCTGGACTTGATTCTCATGATCATCATAGGGCTGCTCCTCTACCACCGAGGTAGATAGATTCCATCTTGATGCCAATCCAGTTCCTACAATGAACATGCTATAGCCAACATACACCTCAGGGTTCCATATGGCTAGGAGACCGAGTAATGGTGTAGTCAAACTATAACACCCTCAAGGTGAACTGCCGATGCATCTCAGGTCAAAGAACCAGACACACTACTGCAGCATCGAGTCAGTCATTGACGAGAAGGTAGACTTCCTAATGACTACTCGAGGTGGTCACGCTCAGTGCCCTCGTTCTCTAACGAGTACCTGTACTCTCGCTCCGGTGTCTCCACACCATAGACTCAAGACTCATCTACTAAAGAGAAGCGATCGTACACCAACCTTCCAGATCAATCACCATCCTCGTGATGATCCTATGGTCGGGAGCTGTTTATGAGTTAATAATGATTATTCATGTCTTAAATTTTCAACTCTTGAAAATATGAATTATCATTACCATTAACTCAAAGGATGTATCACAGACACTAAATACACATATGTGATAGAAAATAACCCATTTCATTAATTATAGTCAAAATTATAATTTTGCCCCTAGAAGTGTATTACAAGTGTCAGCCAATTCTGGCTTCTAGGGCACATATATCTAATATATATTCATAAGTTTGGCCAAGAAATTTTGAAGTTTATGCATATGGTAGTTCATGATGAACTGCCCATATGCATCAGTCAAAGATTGCATAATTATATCATTCTACAAATCCAAGTCCAACTTCACTCCGAGCTTCTCAAGCTCTTCCAAATCCTTAATCAATATCAGATAATAATCTTGGACTAACTGCCCATCACGCATCTTAGCCTTGAAAAGTCATTTAGTGACTTGATACTTGCCTGCGTGACTCCGCTAACCAAACATCTCCTGTAGGTTAGCCAACATTTGGCGAGCAGTCCTGATATCTTCATGTTGGTGCTGAAGTTCATCAGACATCGAGCCCAACATGTAATATCTGGCCCTGTTATCTTCATCTGTCCACTTATCTAGAGATGCTCTCTATTTAGCGGATGAATGGGTAGGTAAGGTGGAAGGATCCTGGTCCAATATATGAGTTAACTTCTCATAACCCAAAATGATTTTGAAATTCCAGAGCTAGTCCTTGTAATTTGGTCCGGTCAGTCTATGGGTGACCAGGATTCGTGCTAATGGGTTGGATGCAGACATTTTTCTGTAGAGAGTCAAAGTTTCTAGTTAGATTTTGTAATTAAGACTAAATCAATTTATTTAAAAATTTTATTTTTAGATAAATTAGCTCTCACTATTTTCTCGGATCCCTACACTCTCTCTGTAGAGATGCAAAAATCTCCATGATTAATGATTTCTAGTGGGTGGTGCGGTCCCACCAACTGACTCATCACCTCACCTAACAGTTATTAATGATGGATTAGCCAATGAGTGAACAACTCTTGTTCAATGATTCTCCAATCATGGTACACCCAAACTTGGTCTCTAATTCATGAATCTCACTATGCCCAAAATATTGATCCACTCCTTGGTTAAGTCAAACCCACTATTTGCACAGATTAGATTCCTAATTGAGTCTCTCACCGTATTCAGAATATTGAGCTCAATCCATCATCCAGCCCATAGCATCTGATGCCTAATAGATATGGTTGCATCTTCCTAGTGCAACTGAGCCACTGTAACCAACCAAGAACAATCAACCCTAGGAAGGGCCCACACATCTACCATGGTCGAAGACCTTAGACTTAATCTTTTCTTAGGAAGATTTGATTTAGGTCTCATTAAACTAGACTTGACATGGTCATAACCATTATGACTCTAGTGGCATGGGTTAGCTCGGATTATTGACCACCTCAGATTAGAACTGAGCCAACAAACATGGCCAAGTAAGTGAGACCGATGGAAGGGATATGCCATTAACTCGATAAGAATGCATTCGAGTCGAGTAGCTTCCAATTAAAAACCAGTCAGTCATATATGCCAAACTTACCCTAGACACTAAATTGTTGAGCCAAAATCAATCAGATTAGCCTACAATCCAGACTCTAACCACTGAGCCTAATTAGGTCTTATCTTGATCGATCACTTATGTGACTTGATCTTGACCCAGATTTAACCCTATTAGGCTAGACAATTTAAGCACTGTTGATCCCATCTAACCAACTCTTGATTCGATTTGATCAACTGCTTAGACCTAATTGAGCTACCCAAGCCCGAACCCAAATTTATGAATATGTTTTAGATCTGAAATTCTCAATTTTAGACCTAATTAATATTTCATAATCTTAATTCTTAATTAAGTTTAGGGTTCATAAACAAAACATATAAATAAAATCCTATGATTTCAAGATCTAGGATTTTACAGAAAGTAAGTTCTTGATTTCTGATTAAGCACGAACGCGCAGCACCCCTACACATCATAAGAACATCCCATCAAATGGGAGGAGGGGGCATTTAAATCCTACTTTGTTCTTATAACCGGACGGTCAAGGGGAATGCCTTAATCAAAAATATAAATCTATAAAATTAGTTAGATCTACATCATATATCTCATATATAAAATTTGATCTAACTTAATATATGTTTTGTATACATCTCATGTATCATGCATGCATATTTCTCAGATCTAAATTATCTCATAATTATCTAAAAATTAGATTTAAATTGATCACATCAAAATAAGTTCTAATCTAATCAACTATGTAGAACTATTCTACAACTAGTCTAGACATGCAATTATCATATCTCATATGATCTAAAAATTAAATAATTTTATTATTTATTTTTTAGATCTTATTATAACATTTATAATCATCAAAAAATAAAAAATAAATATATCTAAAATCACAATTTAATCATAATAAATCATGATTATGCAAGACTATGTATAGAACTATTCTATTTTACAACTAGTCATTTATATTGTAGAACTTAGATCTATATTATTTAAGTTTAATTTTTTTAATTTTAGATCTAATCATATCTCATGTGATATCTGAAATCACCTAATTTTTAAATTAAAATAAATTAAAAATTAGATCTAAACAATTTAGATTGAACCTGGCTCTGATACCAATTGAAGAAAAAATCCTGATTTTTTGGATCAGGTTCGTTCAGATCTAATCGGATCAAGAGAGATATTTAAAAAATTTTTCTTAAGTATCCATATCAAATTTAAAATATTTTAGATCTAATTTTATATATCTAATAAAATAAAAATAAATTAAATTAAATCTAATTTAATTTGTACCAAGATATGGATAATCCGATTACCCTTTGATGATCCTGCTGATTGCCTGAGGTTCTGGATCTAGCCACGCAAGTTCCTGACCTCTACCAATATCCACTTAGGTTGGATCTAGAGATCTTATCCTTCTTTATCACTTCTCCAAAAATTAAATCTGGATCTGATTTAGAGGATCTTCAAAACTCCTTCTAAAGATCAGCAGTCTTCTCTGCAACAGTGCTGCCTTCTTCCTTCCTCGTCAGCCTTTTCTTGCCTGGATCGTACCAAACTGAAGCCCAACTTCCCTTGGGCATGGAGAGGAGAAAGAGGATCAAAAGATGGCATGGAGGGAGAGGGGCAGCCTTGGGGCATGTCTAAGAGGGAACTTTTTTGAAGTTGGGCGCAGATTGGGTTTATTTAAAGACCCTACTGCGCCATGCAGTGCCACATCATCCCGGCCAATCGCATTGCTTCATGCAATCAGATCTAAATCTAATTAGTGGGATGACATCATTTGATCCAATCAGATAAGAGCCCCATAAATTTATCCTTAGATGGCATCTAAGATTGGTCAAAGTCTGTAGGTAAAGGTCACCTAAGTTGAATCCTAGAAGCAACCTGGAGTCCCATCCGTATGGGACTCCAAGCATCCCTATCCATGGGCGCAAGCCATCCTAGGTGTGCACCCCCTTGTTTCAAAATTCTAATAAGGGGACAAGCTCCTATCTGCTCTCCAATAAGTACATAACACATGGGCAGATGTCCAAGGGTCAAAGGTCAACATTTGACCAAAATCAAAGAACAAGAATTAGCAGGTGATGGAAAATAGCAGGTGTTGTCTTAAATTTATCTCATAAATTAAGATAATCCTTTTCTAATCTAGACAAGCTCTAGTCAGACTAAGTAAAGGTACCTGAGTAAGCACAAATAGATTTGGCTCATTCTAGACAACTTTTAATGATAATAAAAGAAGAACGTTAGATTCAATCGTGTGCTAGCACGATTTTCTTGAACCTAATTGAATCTAATTCAAATCAATTAAACTAGGTTAGTCCAATTGATGATATCCAGATCTAAACCCTTATTTGTATGACCTAGTTAGGTTCAATTTTGTATGGTAATGGGATATGTCATGATCTCCATCAACGACATCATCGAAACTCTTTTCGATGGATCAGAACTCTTTTAATTCAGACAACTAAAATGATCGATCATCTAAATCATTCTAATTGCTCCCAAAATTCACCAGTGACACCTAGCAGTATATGGTGGCAATCCATCAAAATTGAAAATGAACCTCTCGGTGCCGCTACTTGTGTAATTAAGTTCTTCTATCAGAGCCTCGATCAGATTAGGATTAAGGTGAACTCGTCAAACCCTAATTTCTATCATATGATTTAATCATTCGATTCAAATCCAATATGAAAATCTTAATAGAAACTCTTTCTATTATTTCACTCTCTATCATAGCCATGGGCTTATGGACTTGATTGTCATTATCATCATAGGGCTACTCCTCATCTATCGAGGTAGACAGATTCCCTCTTAGTGCAATCCAATTCCTACAATGAACATGCTATAGCCAACATACACCTCAAAGTTCTGAATGGCTAAGAGACCGAGTCATGATGTAGTCAAACTATAACACCCACAAGGTGAACTATCGATGCACCTCAGATCAAAGAATCAGACATACCACTGCAGCTTCGAGTCAGTCATCGACGAGAAGGTAGACTTCCTTATGACTGCTCGAGGTGGTCATGCTTAGTGCCCTCGTTCTCTAACGAGTATCTGTACTCTCACTTCGGTGTCTCTACACTATAGACTCAAGACACATCTACTATGAAGAAGCAATTGTATACCAA
This sequence comes from Cocos nucifera, assembly GCA_006176705.1. Classification (NCBI taxonomy): domain Eukaryota; kingdom Viridiplantae; phylum Streptophyta; class Magnoliopsida; order Arecales; family Arecaceae; genus Cocos; species Cocos nucifera. The sequence goes on from QRFJ01002659.1 coordinate 98,272, forward strand.
CCTTTTGGATCAATCACCATCCTCATGACGATCCTACAGTCAGGAGCATTTTATAAGTTAATAAATGAAAATTCATGTATTAAATTTTTAACTCTTGAAAATATGAATTATCATTACCATTAACTCAAGGGATGTATCACAGACACTAAATATAAATTTATGATAGAAAATAACCTATTTTATTATTTATAGTTAAAATTATAATTTTGTTCCTAGAAGTGTATTACAAGTGTCAACCAATTCTAGCTTCTAGGGAACACATATCTAACTCTAGGGATATTGTTCTACACATTCGATCTATCCAGCCGTCGGATACCATTGCTAGATGGTCAACTTGATTAGTATAAAAATTTATTCTAGTGATATTGGCATAGCTTTAGATCTTTGAGGTCACATACATTAGAGTTCACAATTCAATCAGATGGTTGATCAATGATTAAGAATCGTTCTATGATACGTTCAATACGATTGATGTTTAACCTAGTGCAAGTGTTGCAAGAGGATCGATTAGCAATTAGATTGCTAATTGACTTAATTTGATTAAGCCAAAGGTCTAAGGTTAAGTCTAATTAAATATAGTTTAATTAAATTTGGTTTAGACTTGATTGGATCAAGTCAAATTGGTTTATTGGATAAGCCAAGTGCAAGGAAGAACTAGTCCTAGTTCAACCCCATTTCCTAATTTGATTAAAAAAATTAAATTAAAATTAAATCTAATTTAATCTAATTTAATTAAATCTTTAATTAGTTTAGGATCTAATTTAATTGGGTTGAATTAATTTTGGTTTGATTTGATTTGAGAAACCATGTTGGACCAAGTCAAAATAAGAATCCTAGTAAGACTAAGAACTTCCCTCCTTGCACCACCTTAGTCCGAACGCCCACCCTTCATGCCCCCTTTGATTTTGCATGAATTCTCCATGCCTAAGAGAAGCTCACCACATCCCAAAGTCCTCCTCTTTCTTGCTTACATCGTAAATTAAGTATGGACCAAGTCAAAGTAGGAATTGGTTTTGATTTCAAATTCTATGAGATAGAATTTCAGGAAACCAAAACTCTTCCTATAGTGCACCAATCTCATCCAATTTTTTTTTGAAATTTCATGTATTTTAGAGAGATTTTTGTATGACAAAACCTTATGGTCCATAGTAGAAAAGAAGGAGGGGGTACACAAGGGGTGCCCAAGAGTTGTGCGCCTCTTGTCTTGCCCAATTTGGACATTCCTTGTCTAGGTATTTGACCTAGAAAAGGACTCCTCTATATCTCTCTATATAGGATGAGTTTTGGGCTGATTTTTGGATATATTCTAGATTATTGAGAGATCTTTGGGGTATATGAAAATTAGGGAGAAAGAGTATTGGGGCGTGGAGATTTCATAGACACCAATCTAGGTGTCTAGGTGAGAGAACAAAGAAGAAGAAGAAGGGTTCTTCCTCTAGGATTTTTTCTTTGATCTTTTCCTCCTTCTTTAGAGATTTTTGAGAGATGTCTTAGGTTCAAAATCTCTTTCTCTTCCTTCTAAAAATTAGAGACTCCAATATTTAAAGAAGGTGGTTATAGATCGATCGTCAAAGAAGGATCAGTGCAGTACTAGCATACTTTGCTGATTTTTTACATTGGACTTCTGATCGTGGTTCATGGGCTCGTGTGGATGATTCCTAGAGGTCGGACATGTGTGTGGCTCACAACATCATCCTCAAGCCTTGATCAGCAAGTTAGAATGTCTAACTTAAATAAGTAATAAATTTGATCTGTTATTTTCATATCGGCAATAGATGTAGTGTATATACATATTGATGTGATCAACATGTTTTAGTTTCTTCTTTAGATTTTTAATTTTTGATTTAATAACATGCCATGATCATATAATAGATCTTAGATCTAGGATATTTTTTAGAATTTATAATTAATTTTGATTAATTTTAGTCTTCCACTGACTAATCTTGAAAAAGTTTCAAGATCTAGTCCTAAAATCCTAGATCTGATTCTATCATAATTCGCTATTATAAAAAGAGCCTATGGCAGCACATACTATGGCAGCAATTTTTAAAATTGATGAAATAGAGTCTACAACAGTGGTTACAAGGAACTACTGCTATAGGTCCAATCTATGGCAGTGGTTACAAAAAATCGCTGCCATAAACCGACCTATGGTAGCGGTTCATTGTAACCGCTGCTATAGGTCCGACCTATAGCAACGGTTCCTTATAACCACTACTATAAGTCAATCTTTGGCGGCAATTATTTGTAACCATTGTCATATACTTTTTTTTATTTTTTTTAAATATTATATAATTTTAAAATTTAATATCAATCTTCACTATTCATTATCTAAATAACTATCATTAGAGTATTGTTGCAAAAGATCATCTCGATCCGATGGTCCTAGCTTCATCGATAAAAAAAAATTGATTTCGATGACCACGAACGATGATGCAATGATCTAATTGATGGAGACCTCTGATAGATCCGAAAAGATGCAACAATGATCTCGATTATGTTTGTAGTGTACTATTAATGTTTCACTTCAATCAGAAATCATTATCTTGGTCAATTTAGTATAGGTTAATTTTGATCATTAAATGATAAACGAGTGATCAAAGGATCAGACGGTGTTCGATTATAGGATAATTTTCTTATAAATGATCTTGACTACCATTTCAATCATTTTTTATAGTGGTGATTATAAAATTCAACTCGTGAGACTAAGAATAATCTAAAACTATACATTGCCTGATAATCATTCTCGAATTTCGTTGTTTGTTATGCTCGTGCTTTTGCAATACCTACTTAACGTGAATAGTTCATACAAAAATGATTTGAACTTTACTATCATCGTCATATAAAATAATTAAAATTATAGCAAAGATAATTTAACTAAAAAATTATCTTGTAATCGAATACCGTTTAGCCCTTTGATCGCTTGTTTCTAATTTAATGGTCGAAATCATTTTGTACTAAATTGACCATGATAACGATATCCAATTAAAGTAAAATTTTGATAGTATGCTACAAATGTAACTAAAATTATTGTTATAGATTTTTGGACTAATTAAAGATCTCCATCTTTTAGATCATCGCATCATCATTCGTGATCATCGAAATCAAATTTTTCTGATCAGTGAAGCTCGGGCCATCGGATTGAGGTGATCTTTTGTGACGATACTATAATGATAATTATTTAGGTAATGAATGATGAAGATGGATATTAAATTTTAAAATTATATAATATTTAAAAAAAAAATAAGAAAAGATTTATTTTCAACCTACGATAGCGGTTACTGGAAATCGCTGCTATAGATCTATGGCAGCAGTTAAAAAATCACTGCCATAGATCTATTGTAGTAACTGCTACCATAGATCTATTGCAGCGGTTGAAAAACCACTACCCTAGGTTAGGTTAAAAATTTTTAAATTTTTTCTCTCTCCCGTGTGCTCTCTATCTCTCTCTCCCCTCCTCTCCATCATCGGTGAGACTCCACCAAAGTCCTTCCCCCCCGGCAGGCGTCGCTCCTTCTCCCTCGATCGACCCCACCACTCGGTGCCCCCTCCTCCCCCTTCGCCTCCCCATCCTTGGCAGCCACTACCCCCTACCCGTGCCATGCCACGCCCCCTCTCGCTCGTCCCCCCTACGTTGAACGCTCCCCAATGGTCTTCGCCCACCTACCGCCAGTCCAACGCCCCGTCCGTCCCACCCCCCGTGCCGCCCTTCCCATCCCCGACCGCCGCCACCCCATGCCCTCCCCATCCCCGACCGCCAATAGCCCATGCCCTCCCCGACTGCCGCCCCCTACCCCATCCCATCCCCGACCGCCGCCGCCGCCCTCCCTCCCATCCCCAACCGCCGTCGCCCGCCCCATGCCCTCCCCATCCCCATCCCCGCCCACCCCTACCCTCCCCATCCCGACCGCCCACTCTCTACCTCTCATCCCCAAGCCGCCCACCCCTACCCTCCCCATCCTCGGCCCATCACCCCCTACCCTCCCCAACCACCGCCGCCCATCCCTGCCCTCCCCATCCCCGCCACCCACCCCCTGCCCTTCCCATCCCCTGGCCTCCTCATCATGGCACACCTCTGGGCCCCCTCTCACTCTCTCTTTTCTTTTTCTCTTTTTCTATCTATCTCACTATCTTGCACTTATTTTGCAGGTTACCTCTAGTGCCATCATCTTCCTCTAGCACCATCGCTGGCGACCCTTGGTGCTTTCGGTGCGACCCCCTCTCTGTAGCCATAAGTATAATTATTATTTTAATTTCATAGTATTATTTATTAATCACTAGACTAGACCTATCAATGGATCAGGTTTGGGTCAAAATCTAGATATTCAGATCTGGATCCAATTTTAATTACTGGTACTGACCCCAAACCCGAATACCCGATGGATCCGTACTTGAAGTACCAGACCCAAACCTGATTTCAGGATCCAAAACTAAGAAAAGGAGAGGGAGAGAGGAAGGGAGGGGTTCAGCCTATGATGTTTTACTGAATGAGTCGTTCTCCATGCATGCAGTACTTTTGTAGACAATAAATGACTTTTCAGCCTATGCCCTAATGTCAGGTTGGAGCACCAAAGGTGAGCTAACATGCTCGATTTATGAAAAAAACATCCGATCGAGAAGGTTGACATATTGGAGGAGCTTTAGCTATATGGGACATCGACATTTCCTCCATTGAAATCATCCATACAGAAGGGATGCACACTCCTTCGATGGCACTATTAAAGAAGGTGAGGCACCTAGTCGAATGTTTGAAAGTGATGTACTTAGAGAGTTGGATGGTCTCAGTGTTGAATTTAAAAGAGATGATCCAATTGGTGGTAAAAAGAAGAAGCATCGATCAAAGGAAGACAACACACTTTAATTAGAGGAAAAAGAGCACTTTTTTGACTTGCCATATTGGGAGACAAACTTATTACACTACTGGTTAAATGTAATGCATATTGAAAAGAATGTGTGTGAGCTCTTATTGGCAACAATCTTAAATATCAAAGATAAGACTAAGGATGACTTGAATTCTCGATTTCACTTGAAAGAATGGGGTATTAGGAGATCACTTCATCCAGAGCCGATATGGGAGAATAGTGAAGGCTCCCTCATGCATGCTATGTTATGAATGCCTCCAAACGGTCCACATTTTTTCGTATGTTGGAGAACATAAAGATCCCTGATGGATACTCAAGCAACATATCAAAGCATGTGAATAGTAAGAATATCAAACTTGGAGGATTGAAGACTCATGATTATCATGTGCTGATGCAAGAATTGATCCCAATAGCTATTCACCGTGTGTTGTAAAAAAATGTCAGAATGATTGTTATTCATCTTTGCAACTTTTACAAAGATATTTGTGCAAAGTGATTTCTTAAGATAGACATTAAGAAAATGAAGGCAAGGGCAGTGACTATATTATGTGATCTGGAGAAGATATATCCACCATCATTTGTCACGGTTATGATGCATCTCACCATGCACCCTACAGGAAAAGTTGCACTTGGAGGCCCAATGTTCTATCGATGGATGTATCCTACTGAGAGGAATATTCAAACTCTAAAATCTTATATAAGAAATATGAATCATCCAGAGGGATCCATAGCAGAAGGTTATTTGGATCAAAAGTATATAGATTTTTATACCATGTACTTAAACAAGCTCGAGACACATCGTAATTGGCCAATGAGGAATCAGGATGATCAGTATGGGCCAATTGAGCCTGCATTTATGTCCATTCCATAGCCAGGTGGACTTCCCACTTCATATCGCTTCACTGATTTAAGCATTGAGGAAAGGGATAAGGCACAACGCTACGTGCTCTTCAACTATGATGTCATTGAGCCGTACATAAGTTGAGTCACTCAGCCTTATTTATTTCATAATAATTAAAAAAAATATTTAATTATACCTAAATTTGTTCTTTATGCATGCAGCAAACACAAGAAGGTCATGAGAGTAAAATATGGTGCTCTAATTATGCAGGAGAAAGAGAAAATACACGGCAAAGAATTTTTTGAATGATTCAAAGATCATGTAAGCAATTATATATTCTTGTCTTGTACAACTTATTTGAATATATTTACTAATTAGATGTCATCTTCTTAATTAGGTGTGGAGATTGTCGCTCAATGATGCAAGTCCTGAGGTGAGTGTGCTTTCAATGGGTCCTAATCATACAGTGCGTGAGTATAAACAGCTCGTCATTAATGGCTACAGGTTTAATATTCACAGCAGATCCATAACTATGGCCACACAAAATAGTGGCATCATATTTAGCACCACCACTGGATGTTATACTAGCTCGAGGGATTCACAGCCTCATACAGAGGATTTAAATTATTATGGCATGATAGGGAAGATAGTCATCTTAGACTATTATTCTAAAGAAAGAATTATGTTTATAAAGTATGATTGATTTGACACCTTATCACAGTCTGGGATGAAGACTGATGAGTGTGGTTTTACTCTCATTAACATGCAACGCCATCTCTGCACTGAAGAACCGTATATACATTCCTCCTAGTCAAGTCTTTTACGTTAGTGATCCCTTGGAGCCTCAATGGGGTGTCGTTGTGAAGATGGTTCTTAGGCATATTTTTGATGATACTGAAGTTAATGACGATGTTGGACCATACATGCAAAGTGCACCTCTAAGATAAAACTTATCTGGTACTGTTGAGGTCCTAGACACATTTGTCAGAAGCGATGGTGATGTCCATATTGTAGTTGCCACTAGGCAATGACTTCAACATTCTGGTATAAATTATTAAATTATTGATGTGTTGCTAATATTATTGTTCAACATGTTATATTTATTCCCTAGAGGTTGCAACCCAAGCGGAGGGGTGAATTGGGTTTCTAAAATAGAGATGGTTGGAGAGAGATTTCAAGACCTCTCAGTTCTAAATGAGACATGCCGTGCCATGCCATGGGCCTTATCGTACCGGTAGGCCATGTCATGCCTTGGGCTGTGTCATGCCATGCTGTGCCTTAGGTCGTGCCATGTTGGTAGGTTGTGCCGTGCTGTGTCATGTCATGCCGTGTCGATAGGCTATGCTGTGTTGGTAGGTCATGCCGTGCCGGTAGGCCATGTCCTATCGGTAGGCTGTGCCATGTCGTACCGTGCTATGCCATGTTGGTAGGCCATGCTCGTGCCATGCCAGTAGGTCATACCGTGCCGTGCCATGCCAGCCCCTAAGAGAACTCTCATCTTGTTGCTTTTGTTTATTGCATTACATAGCGATAGACCCATCAATTGATTAGTGTACATAATCTTCGACATCCATATATTTATATATAATTATATGAATGGTACCTGGCATATCTTTGATTATTGTTCAACATGTTATATTGGTTAATGTTCATTAACGTTGTAGGTCATGATGGCATGGAAATGCCATCTAGGTTTCACCCCCGCCTCTTGGCGGATTACACGGAGTTCAGCATCTGAGGAGCAGTTGGAGCATATTCCATCCATCTCTGCATTGACTACTCAGGGACCTCTACCACTGGCATCTACTCTACCGACGGCAAGTACTCCACCATCATCTAAGCCTCCACCTGTTAGATATATGTGCCCTAGAAGCCAGAATTGGCTGACACTTGTGATACACTTCTAAGGGCAAAATTATAATTTTGACTATAATCAATAAAATGGATTATTTTCTATCACATATGTGTATTTAGTGTCTATGATACATCCTTTGAGTTAATGGTAATGATAATTCATATTTTTAAGAGTTGAAAATTTAAGACATGAATAATCATTATTAATTCATAAAATGCTCCCGACCATTGGATCATCATGAGGATGGTGATTATTCCGGAAGGTTGGTGTACAATCACTTCTCTTTAGTAGATGAGTCTTGAGTCTATGGTGTGGAGACACCAGAGTGAGAGTATAGGTACTCGTTAGAGAATGAGGGCACTGAGCGTGACCACCTCGAGTAGCCATTAGGAAGTCTACCTTCTCGTCAATGACTGATTCGACACTATAGTGGTGTGTCTAGTTCTTTGATCAAAGGTGCGTCGACAGTTCACCTTGAGGGTGTTATAGTTTGACTACATGATAACTCGATCTCCTAGCCATTCAGAACCCTGTGGTGTATGTTGGCTATAAAATGTTCATTGTAGGAACTGGATTGCATCAAGATGGAATCTATCTACCTCGGTGGTAGAGGAGCAGCCCTATGATGATCATGAGAATCAAGTCCAGAAGCCCATGGCCATGGCAGAGTGAAATAATAGAAAGAGTTTCTATTTAGGTTTTCACATCGGACTTGAATCGAATGATTACATCATATGACAGAAACTAGGGTTTGACGAGTTCACCTTAACCCTAATCTGATCGGGGCTCAAGATAGAAGAACTTAATCACACAGGTAGCTGCACCAAGAGGTTCGCATTCAGCTCTGATGGATTGCCACCATATACTGCTAGGTGTCACTGGTGGATTTTGGGAGCAATTAGAATGATTTAGATGATCGATCATTCTAGCTGTTCGAATCAAAAGAGTTCTGATCCATCGAAAGGAGTTTCGATGATGTCGATGATAGAGATCATGACATATCCCATTACCATACAGAACTGAACCTAACTGGGTCACACAAACAAGGGTTTGAATCTGGTGATCATCAATTGAACTGATCCAGTTCAATTGATCTGAATGAGATTCAATTAGGTTCAAGGAAATCGTGCTAGCACTCGATTGAACCTAACGTTCTTCTTTTACTATCATAAATAGTTGTCCTGACTGAGCCAAAGGAGTTTGTGCTCGATCAGAGGCCTTCACTTGGTCTGACTGAAGCCTATCCAGGTCAGAAAAGGGTTGTCTTATTTTGTAAGACAATACCTGCCATTTTTGGTCACCTACGCATTTCTCGTCCTTTGACTTTGGTCAAAAGTTGACCTTTGACTGGTCAAATATTGACCATTGATACTTTGACTTCTGTCCACATGTCACGCACCTATTGGAGAGCTGGTGGGGGCTTGTCTCCCTACCTGAACCTGGCAAGGAGGAGGGCGCACGCCACCCTTGGCGTGCGCCCAAGCATGGAGGCGCCCAGGAGTCCCTATTGGATAGGGACTCCATCTCCTTTTTGGATTCCGATTAGACTCCTCCTAAGAACCAACTTTGACTGGATCTTAGGCACCATCTAAGGATGAATCCAAGGGACTCTATTCCCACCAATCAGATTTAGATCTGATTTCACAAAGGGTTGTGATTGGTTGGGAAGAAGAGGACTTGGATCACACGTAGTCTATAAATAAGACCCTGCGCCCAACTTAAAAACACATGAGAAAAATTCCCACGCCCAAGAGCTGCCTCTCTCCTCCTCCTCCATGCCAAGTCCATCTTCTCCCTCTCCTCTCCATGTCCAAAGTAGTTTGGGATTTTAGTTGGTGCGATCCAGGCGAGAGAAAGGCGACAGAAAGCTAGAAGGCTGCGCTGCTGCAAAGGACAACTGCTGATCTTCGAAAGCTATTTTGAAGATCCTCCAAATCAGATTCAGATCTAATTTTTGGAGACATGATAGAGAAGAAGAGGATCTCTAGATCCAACCTGAGTGGATACTGGTAGAGGCCAGGCACTTGCGTGGCTAGATCCAGAACCTTCCGCTGCTTACAGGATCATCAACGGGTAATAGGATTACCCTACATCAAGGTAAATTAAATTTAATTTAATTTATCTATATTTTATTTTATTATTAAAATAATAAAAATTAGATCTAAAATATCCTAGATCTAATTTAGATCAAAGAAAAAAATTTTGAAATATATCTCTTGATCCGATCAGATCTGAACGAACCTGGTTCCGAGAAATCAGGATTTTCCTTCAACTGGTATCAGAGCCAAGGTTCTAAAAGTGTTTAGATCTAATTTTAAATTTATTCTAATTAAAAAATAAGTGATTTTAGATGTCACATGAGATGTGATCAGATCTAAAATCAGAAAAAATTAAAATTAAATGATTTGGATCTAAGATTAGAAAATATGCATGACTAGTTCTAAAATAGAATAGTTCTATAGAATAGTCTTGCATGTTTATAATTTAATTTGATTAAATCATATTTTAGATCTATTTATTTACTATTTTTTGATATTATAATTATTATAATAATATCTAAAAAATAGCAAATAAAAATTATTTAATTTTAAACATCATATGAGATATGATTGATGCATGTCTAGACTAGTTGTAGAATAGTTCTACATAGTTGTCTAGATTAGAGTTTATTTTGATAAGATCAATTTAAATCTAATTTTTTAGATTATTATGAGATAATTTAGATCTAAAAATATGCATGATTCGATACATGAGATGTATGCAAAATATGCCATGATTAGATCTAATTTGTATATGAGATATATGATATAGATCTAAAACTATTTTGTAGTATTACATGTTCCTGATTAAGGCGTTCCTCTTGGCCGTCCGGTCATAAGAATGAAGAAGGGTTTAAAGGCCCTCTCCTCCCATCCGATGGGGTGTTCTTATGATGTGTAGGGGTGCTGCGCATGTTCGTCCTTAATCAGAAACCCAAAACTTACTTTCTGCAAAACCCTAGATCCTGAAACCCTAGGATTTATTGTGCATATTTTGTTTATGAACCCTACTTAATTAAAGAATTAAGATTATGAAATATTAATTAGGTCTAAAATTGAGAATTTTAGATCTAAGACATATTCATAATACTGGGTTCGGGCTTGGGTAGCTCAATTAGGTCTAAGCGGTTGATCAAACCGAATCAAGAGTTGGTTAGATGGGATCAACAATGCTTAAATTGACCAGCCTAATAGGATTAAGTCTGGGTCAAGATCGAGTCACGATCAAGCAAGACCTAATTAGGCTCAGAGGTTAGAGTCTGGATTGTAGGCTAACCCAATTGGTTCTGGCTCAATAATTTGGTGTCTAAGGTAAGTTTGGCACATACGACCGACTGATTTTTAATTGGGAGCTACTCGACCTGAATGCATTCTTGTACGAGTTAATGGCATATCCCTTCCACCGGTCTCACTTACCTGGCCATATCTGTTGACTCAGTTCTGATTTGAGGTGGTCAATAATCCGAGCTAACCCATGCCACTAGGTTAGTCATAATTGTTATGACTATGACAAGTCTAGTTTAATGAGACCTGAATCAATTCTTCCCTAAGAAAAGATTAAGTCTGAGGTCTTCCACCATTGTAGATGTGCGGGCCCTTCCCGGGGTTGATTGTTCTCGGCTGGATACAGTGGCTCAGTTGCACCGAGAAAGATGCAACCATGTCTATTAGGCATTGGATGCTATGGGCTGGAGGATGAGTTGGGCTCAATATTTTGGATACGGTGAGAGACTCAATTAGGAATCCAGTCTATGCAAATGGTGGGTCTGACTTAACTAAGGAGTGGATCAATATTCTGGATACGGTGAGATTCATGAATTAGAGACCAAGTTTGGGTGCACCATGATTAGAGAATCATTGAACAAGAGTTGTTCACTCATTGGCTAACCCATCACCAATAACTGTTAGGTGAGGTGATGAGTCAGTTGGTGAGACCGCACCACCCACTAGAAATCATTAATCATGGAGATTTTTGCATCTCTACAGAGGGAGTGTAGGGATCCGAGAAAATAGTGGGAGCTAATTTATTTAAAAATAAAATTTCTAAATAAATTGGTCAAGTCATAATTACAGTATCTAACTAGAATCTTTGACTCTCTATAGGAAAATGTCTGCGTCCAACCCATTAGCACGTATCCTGGACACACATAGACTGACCGGACCCAATTATAAAGATTGGCTCAGGAACTACAAAATATTTTGGGATTTCTGAGAAGTTAACCCATGTATTGGACCAGGACCCTCCCACCTTACCAGCCCGTCCATCCACTGAACAGAGAGCATCTCTGAAAAAATGGATAGACGAAGATAATAAGGCCAGATATTACATGTTGGGCTCGATGTCTGATGAGCTCCAGCGCCAACATGAAGATATCGGGACTGCTCGCCAAATGTTGGCTCACCTGCAAGGAGATGTTTGGTGAACAGAGTCGCGCAGCCAAGTATCAAGTCACGAAATGACTTTTTAAGGCTAAGATGCATGATGGGCAGTCAGTCCAAGATCACTGTCTGATGATGATCAAGGACTTGGAAGAGCTTGAGAAGCTCGGTGTGAAGTTAGACTTGGATCTGCAGAATGATATTATTCTGCAATCCTTGACTGATGCATATGGGCAATTCATCATGAATTACCACATGCATAAACTTCAAAATTCCTTGGCCGAATTAATGAACATGCTGGTCACCGCTGAGCTTTCTATGAAAGGTTCTAAAGGCTCAGTTCTTGCTATGGAATGGACTTCTTCCAAAAGAAAGTCTTATGGAAAGAAAAAGAAGTCTGTGAAAAAGCAGAAGGTGGAAGGAGGAAAGAAGAAGAAGGCAGAGCCGAAGAAGAAGGCCGCTGTCAAAGGAAAGTATTTTCCATTGCAACAGCGACGGCCATTGGAAGCGGAACTGCCCTACTTACCTGGCCACCCTGAAGAACAAGAAGGAAGGTCCTTCTGGAGGTATGCTCGTTATTGAGTCTAACCTTATGGATTTCTTCTGCATCCAGTTGGGTGCTTGACTCTGGTTCTAGTGCTCATCTGTGCACTTCATGCAGGGTCTTGAGGATAGCAGGAGGCTGAGGGATGGAGACATGATCCTACGCATCGGTAATGGAGCAAGAGTTGCTGCAGTGGTGGTGGGAACATACCCTCTTCGATTACCATCTGGTTTAGACTTAGTTTTGAAAGACTGTTATTATGTGCCTGCAGCTAGCAGGAATTTGATTTCTGTTTCATGCTTAGCACTAGAAGGCTATGTGATTACCTTCTTTAAGGACCATTGTAACATTCTTTATGAAAGAAATAAAATTGCAAATGGTTTTCTTATTAACGGTCTTTATCAGCTACATATTGATGTACCTGTTCTAACTATCGAGCAAAACGTGAATGCCAAACGACCTAGGGATAGTCCAAATGATAGGATATCTATGGCACCTGAGATTAGGTCATATAGCAGAAGATAGGATCAACAAATTGGAGAAAAATGGGCTATTGAGTCCATTGACTTTCGAGTCATATCCAACTTGTGAATCTTGTCTTCAAGGCAAAATGACTAAACTCCCTTTTGTAGGACATGGGGAAAGGGCCACAGATCTCCTTGCCCTAGTACATACTGATGTGTGCGGCCCATTTGATGTGCCGGCTAGAGGCAATTTTGTCTACTTCATTACCTTTACCGATGATCTGTCTAGGTATGGGTATGTGTATCTTATGAGACACAAGTCTGAAGCTTTTGAAAAGTTCAAAGAATTCAGACATGAAGTAGAAAAATAAACTGAAAAACCCATTAAGGTTCTTCGATCAGATCGAGGAGGTGAATACCTTAGCCAAAAATTCCTAGACTATCTCAAGAAAAATGGCATAGTCTCTCAATGGACTCCACCAGGAACACCTCAACTCAACGGGATTTCAGAATGGAGAAATCGGACTCTATTGGATATGGTCCGATCCATGATGAGCTTCACAGACCTTCCCTGATTTTCTTTGGGGACACTCATTGTTAACTTCAATTTATCTACTGAATAGGGTTTCCTCTAAAACCGTTCCTACCACACCGTATGAGATATGGCATGGTAAGAAACCAAGTCTGAGTCATCTCAGAATTTGGGGTTGTCCGGCTCATGTCAAAAGACAACAAGCGGACAAGTTAGAGTTTAGGTCCTTCAGAGCTCGATTCATAGGATATCCTAAAGAGTCATTAGGATACTATTTCTACATTCCAGAAGACCACAATGTGATTGTGAGTCGACATGCCATCTTTCTTGAAAAATAGTTTATTCAAGATAGCGGCATTGGAAAGCAGATTAAGCTTGATGAGAAAGTCTCACAAGTACAACGAGCTAAGGACCAATTGGAACCAAATCAGGTTGAGCCAATAAGAACACTACCTCCTCCACCTCGTAGATCGGAAAAGAGTTTTCCCATCCCCCTGAAAGATACTTAGGTATTATTTCAGAGGAAGTAGAGAAAATGTTCCTCGTAGGTAATGGTGCTCATGGTGATGATCCCAAAACCTACAATGAGGCGATATCAGATATCGACTCCGAGAAATGGCTAGAGGCAATGCAGTCAGAAATTGACTCGATGCACTCAAACCAAGTCTGGACCTTGGTAGATCCACCAGAAGGTATAGTACCTATTGGGTGTAAATGGATCTTCAAGAGAAAGATTGGTGCAGATGGGAATGTGGAGACATTCAAGGCTAGACTAGTGGCAAAAGGTTATAGTCAACGCGAAGGCATTGACTATCAGGATACCTTTTTTCCCAGTGGCTATGCTAAAATCCATCCGCACATTGCTTGCCGTTGCAGCCTATTTCGATTATGAAATATGGCAAATGGACGTGAAAATGGCATTCTTAAATGGATATCTTGAGGAAGATATCTATATGGAACAGCCGCTAGGTTTCACATCCAGTGATACTGATCACAAGGTTTGCAAGCTGCAAAGGTCCATATATGGACTTAAGCAAGCATCTCGGAGCTGGAACACTCATTTCAATGATGTGATCAAAATGTTTGGTTTCATCAAAAATGAAGAGGAACCATGTGTCTTCAAAAAGGTCAGTGGGAGCGCTGTTGTCTTCCTCGTATTGTACGTGGATGACATCCTCCTTATTGGGAATGATATTCCCATGTTGACGACAGTCAAAATATGGTTGTCCAAGGAATTCTCCATGAAAGACCTAGGTGAAGCATCCTTTATTCTAGGAATTAAGGTCTATAGGGATAGACCGAATAGGATGCTAGGACTTTCACAGAAGATGTACATAGAGGAAGTACTAAAGAGGTTTAGTATGGAAAACTCTAAGAGGGGATTAATACCCTTCAGACATGGTATTCATCTTTCCAAGAAGATGTGCCCTAGCACACCTGAGGAAATAGAATGCATGAGCAAGATCCCTTATGCTTCTGCAATAGGGAGCCTCATGTATGCCATGCTATGTACACGACCTGATATAGCCCATGCTGTGAGTGTCACAAGCAGATATCAGTCAAATCCAGGTGAAGAACACTGGACTTCTATGAAATGTATCCTTAAGTACTTAAGAAGAACTAAGGATATGATGTTGGTCTTTGGTAATGGAGAACTCCAAGTCCAGGGATACACAGACTCAGATTTCATGTCCGATGTAGATGATCGAAAGTCGACATCTGAGAAGTCTGTTTGTGTGCAATGGTGGTGCTGTCAGCTGGAAAGAGTTCCAAGCAAACCATGATAGCAGATTCCACCATGGAAGCAGAATATATCGCTGCATCAGAGGCTGCGAAGGAAGCATTCTGGTATAAGAAGTTTGCTGTAGAAATCAGAGTAATGCCATCAGATGCCATTCCTCTATACTGCGACAACAATGGCGCCATAGCCCTTGCTAAGGAGCCTGAGGTCTCACCAGAAATCCTAAGCACATTGAGCGGCGATACCACCGTCATCCGCGATTACCTCGAGAAGGGTTACGTCGAGGTCAAGAGAGTCAACTCCATAGATAATGTGGCAGACCCACTTACAAAGCCATTGGGACAACAAAAGATCGAAGCCCACCTTGAGAAGATGGGACTTAGACTTGTAGCCAATTGGCTTTAGGACAAGTGGGAGATTGTTAGATATATGTGCCCTAGAAGCCAGAATTGGCTGACACTTGTAATACACTTCTAGGGGCAAAATTATAATTTTGACTATAATCAATAAAATGGGTTATTTTCTATCACATATGTGTATTTAGTGTCTGTGATACATCCTTTGAGTTAATGGTAATGATAATTCATATTTTCAAGAGTTGAAAATTTAAGACATGAATAATCATTATTAACTCATAAAATGCTCCCGACCATAGGATCATCATGAGGATGGTGATTGATCCGGAAGGTTGGTGTACAATCGCTTCTCTTTAGTAGATGAGTCTTGAGTCTATGGTGTGGAGACATCGGAGCGAGAGTATAGGTACTCGTTAGAGAATGAGGGCACTGAGCGTGACCACCTCGAGTAGTCATTAGGAAGTCTACCTTCTCGTCAATGACTGACTCGATGCTGCAGTGGTGTGTCTGGTTCTTTGACCTGAGGTGCATCGGCAGTTCACCTTGAGGGTGTTATAGTTTGACTACACCATAACTCGATCTCCTAGCCATTCAGAACCCTGAGGTGTATGTTGGCTATAGCATGTTCATTGTAGGAACTGGATTGCATCAAGATGGAATCTATCTACCTCGGTGGTAGAGGAGCAGCCCTATGATGATCATGAGAATCAAGTCCAGAAGCCCATGGCCATGGAAGAGTGAAATAATAGAAAGAGTTTCTATTTAGGTTTTCACATCGGACTTGAATCGAATGATTACATCATATGATAGAAACTAGGGTTTGACGAGTTCACCTTAACCCTAATCTGATCGGGGCTCAAGATAGAAGAACTTAATCACATAGGTAGCTGCACCAAGAGGTTTGCATTCAGCTTTGATGGATTGCCACCATATACTGCTAGATGTCATTGATGAATTTTGGGAGCAATTAGAATGATTTAGATGATCGATCATTCTAGTTGTTCGAATCAGAAGAGTTCTGATCCATCGAAAGGAGTTTCGATGATGTCGATGATAGAGATCATGACATATCCCATTACCATATAGAACTGAACCTAACTGGGTCACACAAATAAGGGTTTGAATCTGGTGATCATCAATTGAACTGATCTAGTTCAATTGATCTGAATGAGATTCAATTAGGTTCAAGAAAATCGTGCTAGCACTCGATTGAACCTAACATTCTTCTTTTACTATCATAAATAGTTGTCCTTACCAAGCCAAAAAAGTTTATGCTCGACCAGAGACCTTCACTTGTTCTGACTGAAATCTGTCCAGGTCAGAAAAGGGTTGTCTTATTTTGTAAAATAATACCTGCCATTTTTGGTCACCTGCTATTTCTCATCCTTTGACTTTGGTCAAAAGTTGACCTTTGACTAGTCAAATGTTAACCATTGATACTTTGACTTCTGTCCACATGTCACAAACCTATTGGAGAGCTGGTGGAGGCTTGTCTCCCTACTAAAAACTAGCAAGGAGGAGGGCGCACGCCATGGGTGGCATGCGTCCAAGCATGAGGCGCCCAGGAGTCTTTATTGGACAAGGACTCCATCTCCTTATTGGATTCCGATTAGACTCCTCTTAAGAACCAACTTTGACTAGTCTTAGGCACCATCTAAGGATGAATCCAAGGAACTCTATTCCCACTAATCATATTTATATCTGATTTCACAAAGGGTTGTGATTGGTTGGGAAGAAGAGGAGTTGGATCACGCATAGTCTATAAATAAGACCATACGCCTAACTCAAAAACACACGAGAAAAATTTCCATGCCCAAGAGCTGCCTCTCTCCTCCTCCTCCATGCCAAGTCCATCTTCTCCCTCTCCTCTCCATGCCTAAAGTAGTTTGGAATTTTAGTTGGTGCGATCCAGGGGAGAGAAAGACGACAGAAAGCTAGAAGGCTGCGTTGCTGCAAAGGACAACTGCTGATCTTCGAAAGCTATGTTGAAGATCCTTCAAATCAGATTCAGATCTAATTTTTGGATACATGATAGAGAAGAAGAAGATCTTCAGATCCAGCTTGAGTGGATACCGATAGAGGCTAGGCACTTACGTGGCTAGATCCAGAATCTTCCATAGCTTACAAGATCATCAACGGGTCATAGGATTACCCTACATCAAGGTAAATTAAATCTGATTTAATTTATCTATATTTTATTTTGATTATTAAAATAATGATAATTAGATTTGAAACATCCTAGATCTAATTTGGATCAAATAAAAAAATTTTGAAATATATCTCTTGATCCGATCAAATCTGGACGAACCTGATCTGAGAAATCAGGATTTTTCTTCACCACCATCACCCACATCTTTGACACATGCTACTCCACCGACATCTGAGTGTATGTATATTATATTATTTATTTATTTTTTATATAGTATTTGTATACTTATATATTTGGATAGCGTATTTCTTTTGTAGGTGCATTATCCAACTGGATAATTCATGGTCCCATACGTATGGCGCATGTGTGAAACCGCCAGCATCAGGTGATGGTGCAGTATGATGTAGAGGGGATGCCAGTAGGAGAGACCGCGTAGGAGATGCATTCCTTTTTTGGAGTACTTGTGAGGCAATCAGACATTATTCCCTTAGAGCCCAGAGACTGACAATTGATGGACAATGCTATCAGGAACCGGGTGTGGGAGGAGATACGGGTATGTGCTTCTTAATTATATTTATTCATTTTATATGTTTACATTATGTTTAATTAGAATAATTTTGTAACTGACTTTTAATAATTTTGTGCAGAGGAGGTATGACTTCCCTAATCACGAGAGGGCTCGAGATGCCCGACTGAAGAAGATCGAGGAGTTATACTGGGGCTACAAGGTCAAGTTTCATAGAGAATGGCTCGAGCACAGACGAGACACTCCAAAAGAGCTTGTTCCTAGGATACAAGACTGTCCACCAAGTCAGTGGAAGAGGATGGTTACACATTAGAGGAGCCAGGAGTTCGAGACAAAGTTATTAACTTTTGAATTTTTGAATACGTTTAAAGTTATATTTAAATATTATTTAAATATTTATTATTTATTTAAATACTTGTTAGGCTACCTTTGGTTAGACCTAGGAGAATCGGGCAGCCAAAGTGTATACACCCACTCTTGACCATGAGTCTTGACCAGTCATGTACATAAAAAGATAATGAATTCTAAATCTTACTAGATAAATTAAATTGATATTTTTTTCATGTTACTAATAAATTGATCTATTGTTATAGCTGATGAGAGATGGAGTAATGTCCAGCCATAGCGAGATCTTTCGATCCAGCCGTATGGACAAGAAGGGTAGGTTGATGAACGTCATGATCGAAAGAATTTTTGTAAGTATTAAATATATTAGAATATATGATTAATATTATAGCATTTTTTATAAAATTTTATTTGAGTTTGTAATTATAGGATCACTTAGATGCACTCACGAGCGAGGGCCCAGATACCTCTGTTCCCCATGACCATCTATCTCAAGTCTTAGGACCTGAGCACTCTGGTAGGATCTGATGCAGGCCCGGACATACACCGACCAGCTATTAGTCTGAGGCGAGCATCTCTTCATAGGTTTTTGGTGTCGTCAGTTAGGAGCTTGAGGAGGCATTGGCACAGTCAGATCATGCTATGATGCGAGTAGATCAAGCTGAGGAGCGTGCATCTCATTTGGAGGGCATCGTGAGAGACATGGTGTCGACGCTCAGTGTGCGTTTTAGAGGTGCCTTCATGGGCTTTGAGGATATGTTAGCCCGCATTCTTGCTCCAGCTCCAACTCCAGCTCATGCTCCATCTCCTGGTGACGACGATGATGTAGATTTAGGAGACTTCTGATGTATTTTTTTTAAAAAATATTATAATAAATTTTATTTGATAATAAAATTTTAGTATTTTAGAAATATTTTTATGTTTATAATATATTTTATGTTATATATCTCTAAATCTGTCAAGTAAAATAAATTAAAAATTAAAAATTTTATACTTTTTATTTATTCAGAAGCTAAGGCAGTGGCTGTAGATGTGCCAACCACTACTGTAGGCGATGTGTCAATCGTTGCATTAGACCTATGGCAGCGGTTACATAACCACTTCCATAGACAAGCCTATGATAGCAGTTCCATAATCGCTGCCATAGACTAGTCTATGGTAGCGATTTAATAACTACTGCCATAGTCTATGGTAGCGATTTAATAACTACTGCCATAGATAAGTCTATGGCAGTAGTTTAAAAATTGCTGCAATAGACACTCTGTGGCAGCGATTTCTAGAATTACTGCAACAACCGCTACCATAGACCTACGGCGATGGCTGCAGTGGCAGCGGTTAGCTAACCATTGTCATAGCCTATGGTAGTGGTTTTTTTGGCTACGATAGTGGTTACAAACTACTGCTGTAGTCTTGTTCTATAGTAGTGATTAGGTCAAGCGGTTGACCAAACCGAATCAAGAATTGGTTAAGTGGGATCAAAAGTGCTTAGTTTTGACCAGTCCAATAGTTTTGACCAATCCATTATGACTATGTCGGGTCTAAGAGACATAAATCAAATTGCTCTAAGAAAATATTAAGTCAATTAGTCTTCCACCATTGTAGATGTATGGGCCCTTTTCAGGGTTGATTGTTGTCGACTGGATATAGTGGTTCAGTTGCATCAGGAAGATGCAACCACATCTATTAGGCATAGGATGCTATGGATTGGAGGATGGATTGGGCTCAATATTCTAGATATGCTGAGGGTCCCAATTAGGAATTCAGTTCGTGCAAATGGTAGGTCTGACTTAATTAAGGAGTGGAGCAATATTTTGGGTACAGTGAGCTTCACGAATTATAGACTAAGTTTGAGTGCATCATGTTTGGAAAATATTGGACAAGAGTTATCCACTCATCGATTGACCCATCAATAATAACTATTAGGTGAAGTGGTGAGCCAGCCGATAGGACCGCCCCACCCACTAAAAGTCTTTGATCATGGAAATTTTTGCATCTCTGCTAAGGAAGTATAGGGATCCGAGAAAATAGTGAGAGCCTAAATTTATTTAAAAATGAAACTTCTAAATAAATTGGTTAAGTCAAATTATAAATCTAACTAGAAATTTTGACTCTTTGTAGAAAAATATCTGCGTCAAACCGCCTAACCCGAATCCTAGATACCCACAGACTGATCATATCCAATTATAAGGATTGGCTTCGAAACTTGAAAATTATTTTGAGTTTCGAAAAGCTATCCTAAATGTTGAATCAGGAACTTTCCACTCTTCTAGCCCGTCTGACCGCTAATCGAAGAGCATCTCATGAGAAGTGGTCTGACGATGATAACAAAGTCAGGTGCTATATGTTGGGCTCAATGCAAGATGATACAGTGCCAACATGAAGACATCAAGACTACATACCAAATGTTGGCTTGCCTACAAGAGTTGTTTAGTGAACAAAGTCGCGAAGCATGTTATCAAATTTTCAGGAGACTTTTTAAAGCACAGATGCATGATGGGCAGTTGGTCCAAGATCATTACCTAGCGATGATCAAGAACCTAGAAGAGCTTGAGAAACTCAATGTCATAATGGACAAGGACCTGTAGATTGATGCAATCCTGCAGTCCTTGACTGATTCATATGGGCAGTTAATCATGAACTTCTATATGAATAAGCTCCAGTGCACCTTAGCTGAGTTAATGAATATATTGGTTACTATTGAGCAAACTATGAAAGGTTCAAAGAGCTCAATTCTTCCTATGGAGTAGACTTCCTTCTCAAGGAAGTCTTTTGAAAAGAAAAAGAAGTTCGCAAAGAAGCAGAAGGTAGAGGGGAAGAAGAATAAGGGAGAATCAAAGAAAAAGGCCTTAGATAAAGGAAATTATTTCCATTACAACACCGACAGTGATTGAAAATGGAACTGGCCAGCTTGAAGAAGAAGAAGAAAATAGGTCTTTCTAAAGATATGCTCATCATTGAAACTAATCTTACGATTTCTTTTACATCTAGTTGGGTGCTTGACTTTAGTTCTAGTGCTCACTTGTGCACTTTTATTAAGAGTCTTAAGAAGAGCAGGAGGTAGAGAGATGGTGAAATGAACCTATGAGGATTGTGTTGGAAATTATATCCTAAAGTCAATCATCTAGGTTGTAGATGGTTGAGCTAAATATAATTATACTTAAATTATTAATAAATAAAATTATTATTTTAGCTTTTTCATCATTTTGTATATTTTTCTATAACGAACTCTTTCACGATGAAGTCCTTAGGGCTATTTAGACTCGACAAAGGAGGTTTTGTCATTTAGTCCTTAAATTAGTTCATGACCAAAAGATACGCTGTTACTCAGGATGATAATGTATCGAGTGTAAGTCGTTGTGTGCCATAAGTGTTGATTGTCCTCTTAAACAAGAAGTATGGAGATACTGTTATGGCATGCAGATGAAGTGTAGGGGTACATTTCACTGAACGTGACCCAGTTGCGGAGCTTTCTATTGTCAAGAGTGGTCGTGAAAGATATGGATATATGTTTCTCTTAGACCCAAGACCACCATGGTAACTTACAAGCAACTCACTGTACTTAGGTACCGAACTACCTGAATTTCTAATTCAGTGATGGAAGGCTACTGGGTGTAGTCGTGTACTTGACTTGTCGATGTGTGAGTCAAGATAGGATTGACCTCTCTAAGTATTAGAGCAAGTGCATCACTGTATTTCAATTTAGCAAACCCTCAGTCGGGGTGGTCCATGTGATGGATACTGAGTTCTGAAATATAATATGGATGAATTTTAGCGTTGATAGTAAATCCTAGATCATCCTTTGAGCATCGAGGTTAAGAAGATGAATTATATGATAACCATATGCCATAGGTTCGTTGATGTTGCATGCAATTATTCGACCTATCCAGAGTCGGGTACCATTGCTAGATGGTTACATCGATTGGTATAGAAAATTAATTTCTGTGCTATCGACTTAGAATTCGAACCTATGGGGTCACACACGATAGAAATTTCTACCTAATCTGATGGCTGATATTGAGTCTCGATGATCTAAGACTCTATGGTCAAGAGTCCCACTAGATTGGGATTCTGAGTCCTTCGTGTCTGGGACTCTCTGATCGAGAGTCCTAATGACCTGGGATTCTATAGTCAAGAGTCCCACCGGACTGGGACACTATGACCAAGAGTCCTAGTAGACTGAGACTCTGAGTTCTACTCATTTATTACTTTCTGATGAAGAGTTCCATTGGTCTAAGATTCTATGATTGTGAGTTCGATTCGTTTGGAACACTAGGTTCAAGAGTCCCACTGGTTTGGAACTCTTTAGAAGTTTCATGTTGATGAAACTCTGTTGGCCAGACACCCATCCGATTGGGAGTCTATATTTATTAGAAGATTAATTAGCAATTTGATTGCTAATTACCTCAATTTGATTGAGTGATGAGGATTCGATTAAGTCCGATTGAATTTGATTCAATTGGGCTTGATCCGATCTGGTCATGAGATGATCTAATCGCTATGGGAGATTTGACCATTATTTGATCAGCGGTTGGATCTAATTAATTTCTAATCTGATTAAAAATTTATTAGTTTGGGTTAAGCCTAATTTGGTTGGTTTAATCTAATCTAACTAGATCCAAATTAATTGGTTTGGTTGAAATCAATTAGGACCAAGTCAAATAAGATTTGAATTTAAATTCTCCCTAGCGCCCACCATATTTGACTTTTCAACCATGACCCACGCCCTCCTTTGATTTTTGCATGAGATTTCTCACATAAAAATGAATGTGTGCCCTTCCTCTCTTCTGCCTTTGACTTGGTCCAAGGGTTGGACCAGTTCAAACTATGTTGAATTTTGAATTCAACTTGATTGGTCTGAAATCTGAAAAACCTAATCTCTTCTTTATCTATTCTCCATGCCTACCAATCTTTTGTCACATATTTTTCTAGGCAATTTTAGATTGAGGGAAAGAAGAAGGAGAGTCCTTCTGCTCGTCATCCTTTGGGATAGGTGTCAGAAAATGATAAAACCGCATTTGAATTCAAATACTAGAAGTTGGTTGAAACTAGTTCAACCAATCTTAACCTATCCACTCCACATGGAATTTCCATTTATTTTTCATGCAATAAATTATGAGAATTTTTATGTGTGAATCCTGAGGGGTTTCCTTTCTATGGTAAAAATTTGAAAGTGATTGGGCATTGATTTTGGGTGAAAATAATCCTGGAGTGAAGGTGAGCAGAATCCTATAGCACTTTATTTTTCCTTCATGCCTCTATTTTTTTCTAATTTTTGTATCTAAGGACACCCAATTTTTAGATATGATCTCAATAGAGTTTATAGATTTAAAAGTCATCTTTCTATGAAAACTTGTTTTATGGAAAAACTCCATATAGAGAGGGCATGAGAGGATTTTTAGTGCATCAGGTTTTTGGGCTGAGTGAAACCCTAAGGTTGGGCCCCTGGGTTCGGGTAGAGAGATCGAGTGTTGTAAGCATCGGATCACCACCAAATTTGAAACACCACTTCATCATTCTCCAAAGCACATGTTTTGATTTTCTAGAGTATCTAGGAGATCAAAAAGAAGGTGTTCAATTGGATCGATCACGATCAGCCGTTGAAGGCTCCAGTAAGGAGCTAGGAATCTAGAGGGGCTGATTGAGATCAGGAGCTCCGTATGGACCAACCATAAGGGCCAAACATGTATGTAGCTATGGTGTGATAGTAGAGCATTATCCAATGGATTTAGATTATGGTGATCAACTACCCATGAAAAGGTATCGAGTTCTGAACTCGTATCGATCAGTAGATTTGATTTGGTGATCAATCATATTTAAATTTTAAATTACATATTAGCATGTCTAGATCCTGAGTAGGGTTTAAATTGATTAAATCAATGCATGTAGTAGATTAATATTTGATTAATTTTAGTTTTTACTACTTTAATTTTTAAAATATTTTGAAAATGCATGCTAAAACCCTGCTCGATTTTCTTTAGATTGATAGTGCACCCAAGCCTTGAGAGGCCATGGGAGGAGCGAGGGTGTTGGCTCCGAGGATTTTAGGGGCTTGGTTGGTTTTTTAGAGACCTAATATTCAAGGAAAAGTAAGAAACCAAAGTCGGAGAATCAAGACTATAGAAAGGGTTATTTCTGTAGGTTAGCCAGCTCGGTCTGAAACTGGATCAACTAAGTCATAGAGAACAGGCCAAACAGAGAGGAGCGCATTTCAAACTGCCACATGGCATGCAACTGGGTTGGCTCATTCTAAAACTGAGCCAATCCAATCTTAGGTTAGCCAACACAATGCTGAAATTGAGCCAGCTCAGTCCGCGGGCAGAGCTACGCGAGGGTCTGTTTGGGGCTAGGATAGGAACATATCCTAGGGGTCTTAAGGTCTGATTTGAGAGGTCTTAAGGGGACTAACTCATGTATGAGTCAGGCTTAGATCTAGAGGATGAGAGTATGGGAGACATGGCTGTACATGGGCTAGATGAGTGCTTTCATATATTGGATTAGTCAAAAAAGTTTTTGGTTGGGCCTAATGGCTATGTATAAATACATAGGTTGTATTAGGGTTTTCAAGGGTGCAAACAATATAGATCTTTTCTCCTTTTAACTTTTCTTCTCTCTTCTCTCTAGAGTAGTTGCCTTAGGTTACTAAAGAATCCCTAGAGAGAGGGGGCGCCTCCCTCAAGCCTAAGGAGGGAGGTGCCCGAGCATAGATCTAGATGATGGATCTATAATACACTGCATTAAAGAATGTTAGAGGTCTCCTATGATCCATGCTAAAGATCGGGAGCTTTTGCAACATGGCATCGGAGCTAGGTGATGTGAGGACAATGCACCAACAATTGGTATCAGAGCGTGATGGTGTGTGGAAGCGAAGGAGAAGTCATACAGGATGAAATCAGAAATCTGCATGAGTATTCCACGATATGTCTCAGATCTATCTTTATTATTGCTGTGGTTTGACCAATCGGGAGTAGTGGATCGAAGGTGGAGTTTGAGAGGATTAACAAAAAGATTTTTTTGAAGGTGGAAGGTTTGGGTGCATGATTTACTGGTTGGTCTTGGTGGAAAAATTGAGATGTATGATAGTAGACAAGGCAGAGAGCACTGTAGTGCCACAGTAGCACTTTTCTGAAGATGCAGGACTGGAAGAGGCTTAGTGATGTAGAAGCCAAGGAAGGTATCTTAATAGAGAGCATCAGGATTCTCTAGAATGATGGTAGTGTGGAGCTATTGAAGAGAGATTTTTCAAGGGGTAATGGTTGAAGGAAGGCTAAAGAAGCGACTATACATCCTTCGATTACAGGAAGGTAGGAAAGTAGTCGAAGATGTATTCAGCGGCTCGATCAAAGCATAGATTTATGGAGCCTTGGGGATGATGGAGATGGATGATCCATGGAGGTCTAGTAGGTTAGGCCTGGGAGGCTGTAGAGCAACATAGAGATGAGTCAGAGAGTGCTGGAGTACTACAGAAGTGCTACCCTAGAGGCATAGGGGCTGAGAGAGGCTCGATGGTGCAGTAGCCGAGGGAGGTATCTCAGTAGAGAGTGTCAGGGGCATTTTAGTGAGATTGAGAGTAGTCTTAAGGAGAGCCAAAAGGTCTCAAAGAGCACTAGGAGGTCTAAGGTAGTTGGGAGTGTCCAGGATTAGGTTTCTTCTATATGAGCATCACGAAGAGTCATAGTTCAGTGGAGGATGGTTTGTGTAAAGCAAGAGAGGACTCGGATACCTATGAGGAGGCGGTGTTGAGATGAGTCAGGAAGCACTGGAGAGCTACAGTAGTGCATTCTTGGAGACACGAGGCTGAGAGAGGCTTGACGATATAGCAGTCGAGGGAGGTATCTCAGTAGAGAGTGTCAAAAGGCATCTTAGGAGATCGGGAGCAAGACTCAGGGAGAGCCATGAAGTCTTGAGAGCCTCAAGATGAGGTAGGTGGGCCTGAGCCAAGATATGGTTTGAGTTGTAGTTCCTTCGAATGCAACTAAAGCGATGGCTACTATAGAGGTAGAAGAGGAGAAGGCTAGGATGGAATTTCTTAGGATTTAGTTGTTGAATTCAGAAGAGTTGGATGAGCTCTTGGGTTTCAAAGGTGCCCACAGGTTATGAAGGTATCCGAGACGGCTTTGAAGAGGACCACAAAGTGCGGAGGGTTTGAAGCGGCAGCGATGGTGTTCGAGGTGCAGCGGCAGGCTTAGCAGTATAGCATTGAGTGTTTGGCCTTGAGGAACTCGATCATAGAGTTGACTTCTGCGACATCAGATGGACTTTGGATACAGGTAGAGCTCCGTAATGGTGGCTTCACAAGTAGAGAAAAAATTTGGCATGAGTTCAGAGCTAAGGGTCAGCATCGGTGATGCACAGTTCCCGATGGAGTGACATGTGCGAGTGGACAGGCATAGCTTTGAGAAGATCGTGTTAGGTGGTATAGCATGTGCTGGTGTAGAAATGCTGTAGATTCTTCAGGAAAGTCTAGAGAAAGTGATGCTGCTACTAAGCAGAAGGGATCCTACAATTTTAGGATGGTGCCAAGAAGCAA
This sequence comes from Cocos nucifera, assembly GCA_006176705.1. Taxonomy (NCBI): domain Eukaryota; kingdom Viridiplantae; phylum Streptophyta; class Magnoliopsida; order Arecales; family Arecaceae; genus Cocos; species Cocos nucifera. The sequence goes on from QRFJ01002659.1 coordinate 125,432, forward strand.
ACACATATCTTCAATGGTGGAGGCGGTCATCCCAAAAGTCTTAAAGGTGCACAATAGCTGAAGAGGATTGGCGAAGGTGATATTTGCACAGGTGCTATCAGGATGCGCATCGATAGTGGGATCGTGCAGGAGTGCATTGCCGAGGGGTTTGCCAAGGCTTGGGGTACCAAGGTGGAGATTATAAGGATTGATGGTACTCCCAAGCATTAGGAGGGCATGGGAGGAGCCAGGGTGTTGGTTCCAGGGATTCCAGAGGCTTAGTTGGTGCTTCAGAGAACTAAAATTCAAGATGGAGCAAGGAACCAAAGTTGGAAAATCAAGACTATAGAAAGAGTCATTTTTGTAGGTTAGCCAACATAGTCTGAAACTGGATCGGCTAAGTCTCAAAAGATAGGCCAAATAGAGAGGAGCGCATTCAGGACTGTAGCATGGCATGCAACTGGATCAGCTCAATCTAAAATTGAGCTAACCTGATCTTAAGTTAGCTGACTCGGTGTTAAGACTGAGCCAGCTCTGCGGGCAGAGCTACGTGAGGGTCTGTTTGGGGGTAGTATAGGGACTTATCCTTGAGATCTTAAGGCCTGGTTTGAGAGGTCTTAAGGGGGCTAACTCGTATATGGGTCGGGCTTAGATCTAGAGGATGAGAGCATGGGAGACATGGGTGTACATGGGCTCAATAAGTGCTTTCATATATTACGTTAGCCAGGAAAGATTTTGGTCAGACCTAATGGCTATGTATAAATACATAGGTTATATTAGGATTTCAAGGGTGCAAACAATACAGATATTTTCTCCCTTCAACCTCTCTTCTCTCTTCTCTTTAGAGTAGTTGCCCTAGGTTTCTGAAGAAGCCCTAGAGAGAGGGGGCGCCTCCCTCAAGCCTAAGAAGGAAGGTGCCCTAGCATAGATCTAGATGATAGATCTATGATACGCTGCCTTAGAAAACATCGAAGGTCTTCTATGATCCACACTAAAGACCAGGGGCATCCATAACATGGCATCAAAGCTAGGTGATGCCAGGATGATGCGCCAACAAAACCTACATGTTGAAAATGGAGCAAGAGTTGCTGCTCTGATTATGGGGACCTACCCTCTTCGACTGCCATCTAGATTAGTCTTAATTCTTAGGGACTATTACTTGGTGGCTACTGCAAGTAGAAATTTAATTTTTATTTCATGTTTAGCTTTTCTAAGGACTATTGTACTATTCTTTTTTAAAGAAATAAAATTGCAAGTGATTTCTTAATTAGCGATCTCGATCAATTACATGTAGATGTTTCTATTTTTAATGTCGAGCAAAATATGAATGCCATAGGATCAAAATGATCTAAGAATAGCATCGATTAAAGGTATCTATGGCAGCTTAGGCTAGGTCATATAGCTGAAGATAGGATTAACAAATCAGAGAAATCCGACTAATGGGTCCATTGACTTTCAAGTCATATCCGATTTATGAATCATGCCTTCAAGGCAAAATAGTTATCCAGAGGTAGCAACCCAAGAGGGGGGGTGAATTAGATTCTTATAAAATTTCAACCAAATTTACTTTCTAAACAACTATGTGCTTTGATTTTAACCAAAGTGGTGTGATGAAATGTATGCAATATAAGCAGTAGAATTAAGATAATAAAATCAAACTATGAAAGTAAAGCAAAAATTATAAGCATGCGAAGTATGCAAAGGAAAAGAAGAAAAGAACACAACACAAACACACAAAAGAAAGTCTTATGGAAAGAAAAAGTAGTCTGTGAAAAAGCAGAAGGTGGAAGGAACAAAGAAGAAGAAGGCAGAGTCGAAGAAAAAGGCCGATGTCAAAGGAAAGTGTTTCCATTGCAACAGCGACGACCATTGGAAGCGGAACTGCCCTACTTACCTGGCCATCCTAAAGAACAAGAAGGAAGGTCCTTTTGGAGGTATGCTTGTTATTGAGTCTAACCTTACGGTTTCTTCTGCATCCAGTTGGGTGCTTGACTTTGGTTCTAGTGCTCATCTGTGCACTTTCATGCAGGGTCTTGAGGATAGCAGGAGGTTGAGGGATGGAGACATGATCCTACGCATCGGTAATGGAGCAAGAGTTGCTGCAGTAGCCGTGGGAACATACCCTCTTCGATTACCATCTGGTTTAGACTTAGTTTTGAAAGACTGTTATTATGTGCCTGCAGCTAGCAGGAATTTGATTTCTGTTTCATGCTTAGCACTAGAAGGCTATGTGATTACCTTCTTTAAGGACCATTGTAACATTCTTTATGAAAGAAATAAAATTGCAAATGGTTTCCTTATTAATGGTCTTTATCAGCTACATATTGATGTACCTATTCTAACTATCGAGCAAAACGTGAATGCCAAACGACCTAGGGATAGTCCAAATGATAGATATCTATGGCACCTGAGATTAGGTCATATAGCAGAAGATAGGATCAACAAATTGGAGAAAAATGGGCTATTGAGTCCATTGACTTTCGAGTCATATCCAACTTGTGAATCTTGTCTTCAAGGCAAAATGACTAAACTCCCTTTTGTTGGACATGGGGAAGAGGGCCACAGATCTCCTTGCCCTAGTACATACTGATGTGTGCGGCCCATTTGATGTGCCGGCTAGAGGCAATTTTGTCTACTTCATTATCTTTACCGATGATCTGTCTAGGTATGGGTATGTGTATCTTATGAGACACAAGTCTGAAGCTTTTGAAAAGTTCAAAGAATTCAGACATGAAGTAGAAAAATAAACTGAAAAACCCATTAAGGTTCTTCGATCAGATCGAGGAGGTGAATACCTTAGCCGGGAATTCCTAGACTATCTCAAAGAAAATGGCATAGTCTCTCAATGGACTCCACCAGGAACACCTCAACTCAATGGGGTTTCAGAATGGAGAAATCGGACTCTATTGGATATGGTTCGATCCATGATGAGCTTCACAGACCTCCCTGATTTTCTTTGGGGACACTCATTGTTAACTTCAATTTATCTACTGAATAGGGTTCCCTCTAAAACCGTTCCTACCACACCGTATGAGATATGGCACGGTAAGAAACCAAGTCTGAGTCATCTCAGAATTTGGGGTTGTCCGGCTCATGTCAAAAGACAACAAGCGGACAAGTTAGAGTTTAGGTCCTTCAGAGCTCGATTCATAGGATATCCTAAAGAGTCATTAGGATACTATTTCTACATTCCAGAAGACCACAATGTGATTGTGAGTCGACATGCCATCTTTCTTGAAAAATAGTTTATTCAAGATAGCGGCATTGGAAAGCAGATTAAGCTTGATGAGAAAGTCTCACAAGTACAACGAGCTAAGGACCAATTGGAACCAAATCAGGTTGAGCCAATAAGAACACTACCTCCTCCACCTCGTAGATCGGAAAGAGTTTTCCATCCCCCTGAAAGATACTTAGGTATTATTTCAGAGGAAGTAGAGGAAAATGTTCCTCGTAGGTAATGGTGCTCATGGTGATGATCCCAAAACCTACAACGAGGCGATATCAGATATCGACTCCGAGAAATGGCTAGAGGCAATGCAGTCAGAAATTGACTCGATGCACTCAAACCAAGTCTGGACCTTGGTAGATCCACCAGAAGGTATAGTACCTATTGGGTGTAAATGGATCTTCAAGAGAAAGATTGGTGCAGATGGGAATGTGGAGACATTCAAGGCTAGACTAGTGGCAAAAGGTTATAGTCAACGCGAAGGCATTGACTATCAGGATACCTTTTCTCCAGTGGCTATGCTAAAATCCATCCGCACATTGCTTGCCGTTGCAGCCTATTTCGATTATGAAATATGGCAAATGGACGTGAAAATGGCATTCTTAAATGGATATCTTGAGGAAGATATCTATATGGAACAGCCGCTAGGTTTCACATCCAGTGATACTGATCACAAGGTTTGCAAGCTGCAAAGGTCCATATATGGACTTAAGCAAGCATCTCGGAGCTGGAACACTCATTTCAATGATGTGATCAAAATGTTTGGTTTCATCAAAAATGAAGAGGAACCGTGTGTTTTCAAAAAGGTCAGTGGGAGCGCTGTTGTCTTCCTCGTATTGTACGTGGATGACATCCTCCTTATTGGGAATGATATTCCCATGATGACAACAGTCAAATTATGGTTGTCCAAGGAATTCTCCATGAAAGACCTAGGCGAAGCATCCTTTATTCTAGGAATTAAGGTCTATAGGGATAGACCGAATAGGATGCTAGGACTTTCACAGAAGATGTACATAGAGAAAGTACTAAAGAGGTTTAGTATGGAAAACTCTAAGAGGGGATTAATACCCTTCAGACATGGTATTCATCTTTCCAAGAAGATGTGCCCCAGCACACCTGAGGAAATAGAACGCATGAGCAAGATCCCTTATGCTTCTGCAATAGGGAGCCTCATGTATGCCATGCTATGTACACGACCTGATATAGCCCATGCTGTGAGTGTCACAAGCAGATATCAGTCAAATCCAGGTGAAGAACACTGGACTTCTGTGAAATGTATCCTTAAGTACTTGAGAAGAACTAAGGATATGATGTTGGTCTTTGGTAATGGAGAACTCCAAGTCCAGGGATACACAGACTCGGATTTCATGTCCGATATAGATGATCGAAAGTCGACATCTGGGAGTCTGTTTGTGTGCAATGGTGGTGCTGTCAGCTGAAAGAGTTCCAAGCAAACGGTGATACCACCTCATCCGCGATTACCTCGAGAAGGGTTATGTCGAGGTCAAGAGAGTCAACTCCACAGATAATGTGGCAGACCCACTTACAAAGCCGTTGGGCCAGCAGAAGATCGAAGCCCACCTTGAGAAGATGGGACTTAGACTTGTAGCCAATTGGCTTTAGGATAAGTGGGAGATTGTTAGATATATGTGCCCTAGAAGCCAGAATTGGCTGACACTTGTAATACACTTCTAGGGGCAAAATTATAATTTTGACTAATATCAATAAAATGGGTTATTTTCTATCACATATGTGTATTTAGTGTCTGTGATACATCCTTTGAGTTAATGGTAATGATAATTCATATTTTCAAGAGTTGAAAATTTAAGACATGAATAATCATTATTAACTCATAAAATGCTCCCGACCATAGGATCATCACGAGGATGGTGATTGATCCGAGAAGGTTGGTGTACAATCGCTTCTCTTTAGTAGATGAGTCTTGAGTCTATGGTGTGGAGACACCAGAGCGAGAGTACAGGTACTCGTTAGAGAATGAGGGCACTGAGCGTGACCACCTCGAGTAGTCATTAGGAAGTCTACCTTCTCGTCAATGACTGACTCGATGCTGCAGTAGTGTGTCTGGTTCTTTGACCTGAGGTGCATCGGCAGTTCACCTTGAGGGTGTTATAGTTTGACTACACCATTACTCGATCTCCTAGCCATATGGAACCCTGAGGTGTATGTTGGCTATAGCATGTTCATTGTAGGAACTGGATGGCATCAAGATGGAATCTATCTACCTCGGTGGTAGAGGAGCAGCCCTATGATGATCATGAGAATCAAGTCCAGAAGTCCATGGCCATGGCAGAGTGAAATAATAGAAAGAGTTTCTATTTAGATTTTCACATTCGGACTTCGAATCGAATGATTACATCATATGACAGAAGACTAGGGTTTGACGAGTTCACCTTAACCCTAATCTGATCGGGGCTCAAGATAGAAGAACTTAATCACACAAGTAGCTGCACCAAGAGGTTCGCATTCAGCTCTGATGGGTTGCCACCATATACTGCTAGGTGTCACTGGTGGATTTTGGAAGCAATTAGAATGATTTAGATGATCGATCATTCTAGCCTGTTCGAATTCAGAAGAGTTCTGATCCATCGAAAGGAGTTTCGATGATGTCGATGATAGAGATCATGACATATCCCATTACCATATAGAACTGAACCTAACTGGGTCACACAAACAAGGGTTTGAATCTGGTGATCATCAATTGAACTGATCCAGTTCAATTGATCTGAATGAGATTCAATTAGGTTCAAGAAAATCGTGCTAGCACTCGATTGAACCTAACGTTCTTCTTTTGCTATCATAAATTAGTTGTCTTGACTGAGCCAAAGAAGTTTGTGCTCAATTAGAGGCATTCATTTGGTCTGACTGGAGGTTGTCTATGTCAGAAAAGGTTGTCTTATTTTGTAAGACATTACCTGCCATTTTTGGTCACCTGCTATTTCTCATTCTTTGACTTTGGTCAAAAGTCTACCTTTGACTGGTCAAATGTTGACCATTGACACTTTGACTTTTGACCACATGTCATGCACCTATTGGAGAGCTGGTGGGGGCTTGTTCCCTGCCAAAATCTAGCAAGGAAGAGGGTGCACTCTGAAGGAGAATCCTGATTTCCCGGTCCAGGTTCGTCCAGATCTGATTAGATCAAGAGATATATTTCAAAAATTTTTCTCTTGATCTTAATCAGATCTTGATATGTTTCAGATCTGATTCTTATTATTTTAATAAATAAAATAAAATAAGATAAATTAAATCTAATTTAATTTACCTGATTTGGGTAATCCTATTACCCTGTAGATGATCCTGATTGCAGCGGAAGGTTCTGGATCTTAGCCACGCAAGCGCCTGGCCTCTACCGGTATCCACTCGGGTTGGATCTGGAGATCCTTCTTCTTCTCTATCACACCTCCAAAAATCAGATCTGGATCTGATTTGGAGGATCTTCAAAACTTTTTTTGAAGATCTGCAGTCGTCCTTTTGCAGCAGCGCAGCCTTCTTGCTTTTGGTCGCCTTTCCTTGATCTGAATCGCACCAAACTAAATCCAAAACCCTTTTGGACGTGGAGAGCAAGGGGAGAAGAGAGTATGGCATGGAGAAAGAGGGGAGAGGCAGCCTTGGACGTGGGAAATCTCTATTGAATTCACTTTGACTTTTTTTTAAATTAGGGTTGGGCGCAGGGTCTTATTTATAGACCTCTTGTGATCCAACTCCTCTTCCTCTCAACCAATCAACAACCCTTTGTGAAATCAGATCTAAATCTGATTGGTTGGAATAGAGACCCCTGGATTCCTCCTTAGAGGGCGCCTAAGACCAGTCAAACTGGATTCTTAGTAGAACTCTGATTGGAATCCAAAAGGGAGGTGGAGTCCTTGTCCAACAAGGACTCCTAGGCGCCTCCTACTTGGGCTCACGCCACCCTTGGCGTGCGCCCTTTCTCCTTGCCAGGTTCTGGCAGGGGGACAAGCCCCCACCAGCTCTCCAATAGGTGCATGACATGTGGTCAAAAGTCAAAGGGTCAATGGTCAATGTTTGACCAGTCAAAGGTAGACTTTTGACCAAAGTCAAAGAACAAGAAATGGCAGGTGACCAAAAATGGCAGGTAATGTCTTACAAATAAGACAACCTATTCTGACTTGGACAACCTCCAGTCAGACCATATGAAGGCCTCTGATTGAGCACAAACTCCTTTGGCTCAGTCAGGACAACTTATTTATGATAGTAAAAGAAGAACGTTAGGTTCAATCGAGTGCTAGCATGATTTCCTTGAACCTAATTGAATCTCATTCAGATCAATTGAACTAGATAGTTCAATTGATGATCACCAGATTCAAACCCTTGTTTGTGTGACCCAGTTAGGTTCAGTTCTGTATGGTAATGGGATATGTCATGATCTCTATCATAGACATCATCGAAACTCCTTTCGATGGATCAGAACTCTTCTGATTCGAACAGCTAGAATGATCGATCATCTAAATCATTCTAATTGCTCCCAAAATCCACCAGTGACACCTAGCAGTATATGGTGGCAACCCATCAGAGCTGAATGCGAACCTCTTGGTGCAGCTACCTGTGTGATTCAGTTCTTCTATCTTGAGCCCCGATCAGATTAGGGTTAAGGTGAACTCGTCAAACCCTAGTCTCTGTCATATGATGTAGTCATTCGATTCGAGTCCAATGTGAAAATCTAAATAGAAACTCTTTCTATTATTTCACTCTGCCATGGCCATGGGCTTCAGGACTTGATTCTCATGATCATCATAGGGCTACTCCTCTACCACCGAGGTAGATAGATCCCATCTTGATGCAATCCAGTTCCTACAATGAACATGTCACAGCCAACATACACCTCAGGATTCCATATGGCTAGGAGACCGAGTAATGGTGTAGTCAAACTATAACACCCTCAAGGTGAACTGTCGATGCATCTCAGATCAAAGAACCAGACACACTACTGTAGCATCGAGTCAGTCATTGACGAGAAGGTAGACTCCCTAATGACTACTCGAGGTGGTCACACTCAGTGCCCTCGTTCTCTAACGAGTACCTATACTCTCACTCCGGTGTCTCCACTGAAGGGAAATCCTGATTTCCCTGACCAGGTTCGTTCAGATCTGATCAGATCAAGAGATATATATTTCAAAAATTTTTCTCTTGATCTCAATCAGATCTTGATATGTTTCAGATCTGATTCTTATTTATTTAATAAAAATAAAATAAAATAAGATAAATTAAATCAAATTTAATTTACCTGAATTTGGGTAATCCTATTACCCTGTTGATGATCCTGTTTGCAGCGGAAGGTTCTGGATCTAGCCACGCAAGCGCCTGGCCTCTACCGGTATCCACTCGGGTTGGATCTGGAGATCCTCTTCTTCTCTATCACACCTCCAAAAATCAGATCTGGATCTGATCTGGAGGATCTTCAAAACTCCTTTTGAAGATCTGCAGTCGTCCTTTGCAGCAGCGCAGCCTTCTTGCTTTTGATCGCCTTTCCTTGATCTGAATCGCACCAACCAAATCCAAAACACTTTTGGACGTGGAGAGCAAGGGGAGAAGAGAGTTATGGCATGGAGAAGGAGGGGAGAGGCAGCCTTGGGGCGTGGGAAATTCTTCTTGATTCAATTCTTTATAATTTGAGTTGGGCGCAGGGTCTTATTTATAGACTAGCTGTGATCCAACTCCTCTTCCTTCCCAACCAATCACAACCCTTTGTGAAATCAGATCTAAATCTGATTGGTGGGAATAGAGTCCCCTGGATTCCTCCTTAGAGGGTGCCTAAGACCAGTCAAAGTTGGTTCTTAGAAGAACTCTAATTGGAATCCAAAAAGGAGATGGAGTCCTTGTCCAACAAGGACTCCTAGGCGCCTCCAACTTGGGCACACGCCTAGGGTGGCGTGCGCCCTTCTCCTTGCCAGGTTCTGGCAGGGGGACAGGCCCCCACCAGCTCTCCAATAGGTGCATGACATGTGGTCAAAAGTCAAAGTGTCAATGGTCAACGTTTGACCAGTCAAAGGTAGACTTTTGACCAAAGTCAAAGAACAAGAAATGGCAGGTGACCAAAAATGGCAGGTAATGTCTTACAAAATAAGACAACCTTTTCTGACTTGGACAACCTCCAGTCAGACCATATGAAGGCCTCTGATTGAGCACAAACTCCTTTGGCTCAGTCAGGACAACTTATTTATGATAGTAAAAGAAGAACGTTAGGTTCAATCGAGTGCTAGCACGATTTTCCTTGAACCTAATTGAATCTCATTCAGATCAATTGAACTAGATCAGTTCAATTGATGATCACCAGATTCAAACCCTTGTTTGTGTGACCCAGTTAGGTTCAGTTCTGTATGGTAATGGGATATGTCATGATCTCTATCATCGACATCATCGAAACTCCTTTCGATGGATCAGAACTCTTCTGATTCGAACAGCTAGAATGATCGATCATCTAAATCATTCTAATTGCTCCCAAAATCCACCAGTGACACCTAGCAGTATATGGTGGCAACCCATCAGAGCTGAATGCGAACCTCTTGGTGCAGCTACCTGTGTGATTAAGTTCTTCTATCTTGAGCCCCGATCAGATTAGGGTTAAGGTGAACTCGTCAAACCCTAGTCTCTGTCATATGATGTAATCATTCGATTCGAGTCCAATGTGAAAATCTAAATAGAAACTCTTTCTATTATTTCACTCTGCCATGGCCATGGGCTTCTGGACTTGATTCTCATGATCATCATAGGGCTGCTCCTCTACCACCGAGGTAGATAGATTCCATCTTGATGCAATCCAGTTCCTACAATGAACATGCTATAGCCAACATACACCTCAGGGTTCCATATGGCTAGGAGACCGAGTAATGGTGTAGTCAAACTATAACACCCTCAAGGTGAACTGCCGATGCACCTCAGGTCAAAGAACCAGACACACTACTGCAGCATCGAGTCAGTCATTGACGAGAAGGTAGACTTCCTAATGACTACTCGAGGTGGTCACGCTCAGTGCCCTCGTTCTCTAACGAGTACCTGTACTCTCGCTCCGGTGTCTCCACACCGTAGACTCAAGACTCATCTACTAAAGAGAAGCGATTGTACACCAACCTTCCGGATCAATCACCATCCTCGTGATGATCCTATGGTCGGGAGCATTTTATGAGTTAATAATGATTATTCATGTCTTAAATTTTCAACTCTTGAAAATATGAATTATCATTACCATTAACTCAAAGGATGTATCACAGACACTAAATACACATATGTGATAGAAAATAACCCATTTTATTGATTATAGTCAAAATTATAATTTTGCCCCTAGAAGTGTATTACAAGTGTCAGCCAATTCTGGCTTCTAGGGCACATATATCTAACAATCTCCCACTTGTCCTAAAGCCAATTGGCTACAAGTCTAAGTCCCATCTTCTCAAGGTGGGCTTCGATCTTCTGCTGGCCCAACGGCTTTGTAAGTGGGTCTGCCACATTATCTGTGGAGTTGACTCTCTTGACCTCGACGTAACCCTTCTCGAGGTAATCGCGGATGAGGTGGTATCGCCGCTCAATGTGCTTGGATTTCTGGTGAGACCTCGGCTCCTTAGCAAGGGCTATGGCGCCATTGTTGTCGCAGTATAGAGGAATGGCATCTGATGGCATTACTCCAATTTCTGCAGCAAACTTCTTGTACCAGAATGCTTCCTTCGCAGCCTCTGATGCAGCGATATATTCTGCTTCCATGGTGGAATCTGCTATCACCGTTTGCTTGGAACTCTTCCAGCTGACAGCACCACCATTGCACACAAACAGACTCCCAGATGTCGACTTTCGATCATCTATATCGGACATGAAATCCGAGTCTGTGTATCCCTGGACTTGGAGTTCTCCATTACCAAAGACCAACATCATATCCTTAGTTCTTCTCAAGTACTTAAGGATACATTTCACAGAAGTCCAGTGTTCTTCACCTGGATTTGACTGATATCTGCTTGTGACACTCACAGCATGGGCTATATCAGGTCGTGTACATAGCATGGCATACATGAGGCTCCCTATTGCAGAAGCATAAGGGATCTTGCTCATGCATTCTATTTCCTCAGGTGTGCTAGGGCACATCTTCTTGGAAAGATGAATACCATGTCTGAAGGGTATTAATCCCCTCTTAGAGTTTTCCATACTAAACCTCTTTAGTACTTTCTCTATGTACATCTTCTGTGAAAGTCCTAGCATCCTATTCGGTCTATCCCTATAGACCTTAATTCCTAGAATAAAGGATGCTTCACCTAGGTCTTTCATGGAGAATTCCTTGGACAACCATAATTTGACTGTTGTCATCATGGGAATATCATTCCCAATAAGGAGGATGTCATCCACGTACAATACGAGGAAGACAACAGCGCTCCCACTGACCTTTTTGAAAACACATGGTTCCTCTTCATTTTTGATGAAACCAAACTTTTTGATCACATCATTGAAACGAGTGTTCCAGCTCCGAGATGCTTGCTTAAGTCCATATATGGACCTTTGCAGCTTGCAAACCTTGTGATCAGTATCACTGGATGTGAAACCTAGCGGCTGTTCCATATAGATATCTTCCTCAAGATATCCATTTAAGAATGCCATTTTCACGTCCATTTGCCATATTTCATAATCGAAATAGGCTGCAACGGCAAGCAATGTGCGGATGGATTTTAGCATAGCCACTGGGGAAAAGGTATCCTGATAGTCAATGCCTTCGCATTGACTATAACCTTTTGCCACTAGTCTAGCCTTGAATGTCTCCACATTCCCATCTGCACCAATCTTTCTCTTGAAGATCCATTTACACCCAATAGGTACTATACCTTCTGGTGGATCTACCAAGGTCCAGACTTGGTTTGAGTGCATCGAGTCAATTTCTGACTGCATTGCCTCTAGCCATTTCTCGGAGTCGATATCTGATATCGCCTCGTTGTAGGTTTTGGGATCATCACCATGAGCACCATTACCTACGAGGAACATTTTCTCTACTTCCTCTGAAATAATACCTAAGTATCTTTCAGGGGGATGGAAAACTCTTTCCGATCTACGAGGTGGAGGAGGTAGTGTTCTTATTGGCTCAACCTGATTTGGTTCCAATTGGTCCTTAGCTCGTTGTACTTGTGAGACTTTCTCATCAAGCTTAATCTGCTTTCCAATGCCGCTATCTTGAATAAACTATTTTTCAAGAAAGATGGCATGTCGACTCACAATCACATTGTGGTCTTCTGGAATGTAGAAATAGTATCCTAATGACTCTTTAGGATATCCTATGAATCGAGCTCTAAAGGACCTAAACTCTAACTTGTCCGCTTGTTGTCTTTTGACATGAGCCGGACAACCCCAAATTCTGAGATGACTCAGACTTGGTTTCTTACCGTGCCATATCTCATACGGTGTGGTAGGAACGGTTTTAGAGGGAACCCTATTCAGTAGATAAATTGAAGTTAACAATGAGTGTCCCCAAAGAAAATCAGGGAGGTCTGTGAAGCTCATCATGGATCGAACCATATCCAATAGAGTCCGATTTCTCCATTCTGAAACCCCGTTGAGTTGAGGTGTTCCTGGTGGAGTCCATTGAGAGACTATGCCATTTTTCCTTGAGATAGTCTAGGAATTTCTCGGCTAAGGTATTCACCTCCTCGATCTGATCGAAGAACCTTAATGGGTTTTTCCAGTTTGTTTTTCTACTTCATGTCTGAATTCTTTGAACTTTTCAAAAGCTTCAGACTTGTGTCTCATAAGATACACATACCCATACCTAGACAGATCATCGGTAAAGGTAATGAAGTAGACAAAATTGCCTCTAGCCGGCACATCAAATGGGCCGCACACATCAGTATGTACTAGGGCAAGGAGATCTGTGGCCCTCTCCCCATGTCCAACAAAAGGGAGTTTAGTCATTTTGCCTTGAAGACAAGATTCACAAGTTGGATATGACTCGGAAAGTCAATGGACTCAATAGCCCATTTTTCTCCAATTTGTTGATCCTATCTTCTGCTATATGACCTAATCTCAGGTGCCATAGATATCTATCGTTTGGACTATCCCTAGGTCGTTTGGCATTCACGTTTTGCTCGATAGTTAGAACAGGTACATCAATATGTAGCTGATAAAGACCATTAATAAGGAAACCATTTGCAATTTTATTTCTTTCATAAAGAATGTTACAATGGTCCTTAAAGAAGGTAATCACATAGCCTTCTTGTGCTAAGCATGAAACAGAAATCAAATTCCTGCTAGCTGCAGGCACATAATAACAGTCTTTCAAAACTAAGTCTAAACCAGATGGTAATCGAAGAGGGTATGTTCCCACGGCTACTGCAGCAACTCTTGCTCCATTACCGATGCGTAGGATCATGTCTCCATCCCTCAGCCTCCTGCTATCCTCAAGACCCTGCATGAAGTGCACAGATGAGCACTAGAACCAGAGTCAAGCACCCAACTGGATGCAGAAGAAACCGTAAGGTTAGACTCAATAACGAGCATACCTCCAGAAGGACCTTCCTTCTTGTTCTTCAGGGTGGCCAGGTAAGTAGGGCAGTTCCGCTTCCAATGGCCGTCGCTGTTGCAATGGAAACACTTTCCTTTGACATCGGCCTTTTTCTTCGGCTCTGCCTTCTTCTTCTTTGATCCTTCCACCTTTTGCTTTTTCACAGACTTCTTTTTCTTTCCATAAGACTTTCTTTTGGAAGAAGTCCGTTCCATAGCAAGAACTGAGCCTTTAGAACCTTTCATAGAAAGCTCAGCGGTAACCAGCATATTCATTAATTCGGCCAAGGAATTTTGAAGTTTATGCATGTGGTAATTCATGATGAATTGCCCATATGCATCAGTCAAGGATTGCAGAATAATATCATTCTGCAGGATCCAAGTCTAACTTCACACCGAGCTTCTCAAGCTCTTCCATGTCCTTGATCATTGTCAGACAGTGATCTTGGACTGACTGCCCATCACGCATCTTAGCCTTAAAAAGTCATTTCGTGACTTGATATTTGGCTGCGCGACTCTGTTCACCAAACATCTCCTGCAGGTGAGCCAACATTTGGCGAGCAGTCCCGATATCTTCATGTTGGCGCTGGAGCTCATCAGACATCGAGCCCAACATGTAATATCTGGCCTTATTATCTTCGTCTATCCATTTTTCCAGAGACGCTCTCTGTTCAAGTGGATGGACGGGCTGGTAAGGTGGGAGGGTCCTGGTCCAAATACATGGGTTAACTTCTCGGAACCCAAAATAATTTTGTAGTTCCTGAGCCAATCTTTATAATTGGGTCCAGTCAGTCTATGTGTGTCCAGGATACGTGCCAATGGGTTGGACGCAGACATTTTCCTGTAGAGAGTCAAAGATTCTAGTTAGATACTGTAATTTATGACTTGACCAATTTATTTAGGGATTTTATTTTTAAACAAATTAGCTCCCACTATTTTCTCGGATCCCTACACTCCCTCTGTAGAGATGCAAAAATCTCCATGATTAATGATTTCTAGTGGGTGGTGCGGTCTCACCAACTGACTCATCACCTCACCTAACAGTTATTGGTGATGGGTTAGCCAATGAGTGAACAACTCTTGTTCAATGATTCTCTAATCATGGTGCACCCAAACTTGGTCTCTAATTCATGAATCTCACCGTATCCGAAATATTGATCCACTCCTTAGTTAAGTCAGACCCACCATTTGCATAGACTGGGTTCCTAATTGAGTCTCTCACCGTATCCAAAATATTGAGCCCAACTCATCCTCCAGCCCATAGCATCCAATGCCTAATAGACATGGTTGCATCTTCCCGGTGCAACTGAGCCACTGTATCCAGCCGAGAACAATCAACCCCGGGAAGGGCCCGCACATCTACAATGGTGGAAGACCTCAGACTTAATCTTTTCTTAGGGAGAATTGATTCAGGTCTCATTAAACTAGACTTGGTCATAGTCATAACAATTATGACTAACCTAGTGGCATGGGTTAGCTCGGATTATTGACCACCTCAGATCAGAACTGTGTCAACAGATATGGCCAGGTAAGTGAGACCGGTGGAAGGAATATGCCATTAACTCGTACAAGAACGCATTCAGGTCGAGTAGCTTCCAATTAAAA
>QRFJ01002660.1:0-21277 GCA_006176705.1 Cocos nucifera
GATTACGGTTTTCTGGGGGTTTAAAATTAAATTACTAGAATTTATTGGAGAAGAATTAGTTTAATGAAACCTATCCATAGATGCAACAATGATTTGCTGACCAGTCGGCTTTGATGTTAGCTTATGTAGGTTCTAGTGACCTACTTAGAAAATTAAGATAATTTTCTCGAATTGGAGGGTAGCAGGCTAACAATTGAAGTAAAATAGTGGGAGAACGCTTAAGATCAAAAGTCAAGGTCTCTGGACTAAAATAATAATAGAACTTAGGTATTATTCTTTTTTCTCAAAATAAGGCTATAATCCTAATTGATTCCTATCATAATAGATAGTGTATGACTAATGGACCCAATGTGATAATAGTATGAGTGAATTTGGTTCCTGTAGTATGAATGGGTTGCACTAGGGTACTTAGCCTAATCAAAATAATTAGTCCAATATGAATCCGAAATTAGGTATTTCTTCTAATGTTGGGGGGGTGGGGTGGTGGGTTGGGTAGAAGCAGGTATAGGAAGAAGAATTTGTATGCTTTTCTTGACCATAACAAGACTGAATAAGAAAGGAGCAAGAGTTGTTTCAGAATGTTATTATGAAACACTATTGAAATTATCTCTGTATATAACTTACTACCTAACTTTGGGATACCAGAGTCTTATGCAATTTGTTTGCAAGAATTTTAGTGGAATGTTTTGAAAACAATTGTGAGAAATATTGAACTTAGGATGGAAGTTTGTGTTCCAATTCCTAGCTTTAGGAATTGTCCAAGTTATTTTCGAAGATGTAATTTTGAGTGATTGTCACGCATTGTTCATATTTTATGGATAAATAGTGATCTTCTGTGTTGGCCTTTTGGTCAGATGAGGTGGTTATTTTATCAATAAAAAAAATATTATGATATCATATATATATTATATTTATAATGATACTCATAGAGGGCATCGTGGTATTGCAATGCAGGATACCCAAAAGCCTCCTAATTATGTACATGATTTGAGTTGGTTAATTCGTGAAAGGAATATCCCTCAAGCCAATTCAAATTTTTTGGGCTTTTTTGTATCTTCAAAAATCATGTAATGATATTTTAAATAAATAAGGATTATTCATGCATTGCCAGTTGTCCTTATTAATTGATTAAGATTATGATGACCATAATTAGGGACTATGGTTTTAGGATTATGTGAGATCATACCAGTGAGACTAAAATCCTAAATCCTATTTTAACATTCCTGGTATGGAACATTGAGTATGGGGATCAATGTTTTCAAAAAAAAAAAAACCGGCCTAAGATTCAAGAATAAGCACACATCTCTTTGTATCTGCTCAATTGAGGGGGATATGCTCCCTACACACTCACTTCTGCTATGACAATTCAAATCAATACGATATGGGTGTCATAGAGAAGTGAGTTTCACTGAATTGATCCAGTGGAGAATATTTCTTATCTACATGTCAAAATGGTTCTCATGTGTGAATTGTGCCATATAATCCTTTGACCTGAAACTACATGATCTATATATATTATGAATCCATATTTTGGTTCTTTACTCATTCATGACTCAGTTATGTACGGGATGATTTGGTTGTATAATGAAGTTGTGATGTAGGTTACATGCGAATCGAATCAGCTCCCTGGGTAGAGGAAATAGCATCCTACTGCTTTTGAATAAAGGGATGTTCAGGGAAGACTTTGATCAAAGATGATGAAATTAGAAAAATGGTTTTAATATTTCATTAATGAATTTCATATCATAAGATGGAAGAGGAATGAATATAGATATTGGGATTGACATATTTCAATACCAGGTCATATTCAGGATGCAGGAGGATCGAAGGATCTAGTTGCATAAGGTAATTTTCCTGAAGGGTATTCTTAGTATTATCCATCAAAATTTTACTCTTTCAGAAAGTCACGATACGTGCTTAGACGTCATCTATCTTGGTGGGTCGATTCAAAGTAAATTTTATTTGAATCATTAAACTTAGAAGTATTCTAAATTTAAAGTCAAATTGTGAGTTTGACTAAGATCGGTTTGTTGAGTTCTAACCTGATTAGATCAAATCATACCAGACCCATGGCTGGCTAGTGGAAAAATCCAATGGTCACACAAAAAGAGAATTGAATTAGGGATCTAATTGGTATTGACCAAAGGTATTTGCAAGATGAGCATGTGCTAGCACACGTAGCAACCTAGCACCTAGAATTCGAATGGATTCGAATCTAATTCGATTTTGGAGCTAATTAAGTGTCCGATTTGAGTCAAATAGGAATTTGGTCATTGAAATTGATTAACCTAGATTGAATTTGGCTTCAGTTGGCGGCACTAATTATACCAGATCCCACATGCCGAGAGAGTACTCTTTGTGCGTGGAAAGTCTTTTCATGGGTAACAGTATTTTTGGCGCATTGGGAGTTAGTTGCGCCTACCTTTTGACCTTTTCCAAATTTTGTTATGTCGCATAAATTTTTTAGGCAATGGACAGCAGATATGGGGGGCGAAGAGTTTCTTCTTGCAGATGAAATACTCCGTATATTGTTTTTGAGAAGGGACTCTTTGGGTTAGAATACTTGCGCCCAAGACTCCTTGCAGCCTCTATCTTGATGCTCTTGGACTAAGTCAAAGTCCAAGGACTATTGACTAATTCAAAGTTGATCTCAGCTATTTGTGGAATGGGGTTCCCATTTTAACCAGTTGAGAATGGCCTTTTTATGCTGAATATAATGTGATGGAAAATGAAGGGCGCCAAGGAATGGTAATGAAAGCCCACGACTCTTCATAAATAACTTACGTAGAATTAGTCCAAAAGTCCTTCTGCTTTAAGGCACCTCTTGGATTAAGTCTACATGGCGTTATTATCTGATGAGGCGTAAGATTGTCTGAAGGGATATGAAATAATATTTTGAAAGGGCACGAGAAAATGTGTTGGCACCCTTACGTACATTATAAATAACGGTGCGCCTGAAGAGTCCGGGATGGATGGAAATTATCTTTCTTTCTTACAAGTATTTCCTATTGTCTAATTTTTTTTTCTTCCCTTCTCTTGTCCAGATCTTGTCCTTATAAGGATTAGAAGTCATCTTAAGATAAAGAAATTAGGAAGAAAAATTAAGAAGACAAGGAAAAAGAAAAAAAAGATAAGGAGAGGCAAGGAAGGTGACATAAAGGCTTAGGAAGGTCTTGCTTTTAATTAAAGTTCTTATTATTAGAATTTTAATTATATAAATTAGATGTGCTGGTGTCTTGATCAAGTCTCTATGTGGATTAACGTTGGAGGATGAACATGTGGGCACCTGATGGAACCCTTAATGGACTGCTGTCGGCACATAGGAAGAATTTAGGATTTAGCGATAAAAGGTATGTTCTAATTCTTTCTTTTATATTATAAATACATGTTATATTATTTAATTGCTAATAAAATGATCCTGAGGTTCGGATTTAATTTATATGATTTTATATTTTTTATTTTAAAATCCATGCTTCCGCGCTATACATCATTCCGCCGTATACATCATCATTCCCATCAAGCGGGAGTCTTCTCCTCCTTTCGATCGGAGTCGTCGGCGGAAGGGAATTGAAATCGCGATTTTGTGGAGGAGCGAATGGTCGAAACCCGATGGAAATCAGAAACGAAATTAATTAAAAAAAAAATCACCGACGGACATCCAAGAATCTCGCCTATGACGGAGACCGGAAGGTCAGGCGACCATTGAAAGTGGCTGGAGGATCTGCCTGGACAATGCACTGGACCAGGACAGGTAATTGGAAGCACCTCCGAGCACGGTCGGAGGATCAGGCCTGGCGCAACGTTATGCGAGTGTGATCGTATTGGCGGAGAGGCTACATCTGATGAGGGCCGGCGGCGATGGGTTGGTAGACAGGGAGCAGGCCGGGGAGGAGGCGGCGCTGGGGGAGGAGCTGTATGGGTTGCTGCCGGCGGGGATGCAGGGGCGGTGAGGGCGAAGCTGAGGGAGTGCTGGAGGAAGGACGGGGGCGTGGTGGACGAGTGGCTGGCGAAGGGGTGGAAGGAGGTGGTGGGGCGAATTCTCGAGTGGCTGGGGCCAGTGGCGCAGGATACTGCGAGCTGGCAGGAGGAGCAAAACATGGACCGTCAACAGCGGCTCGAGGCGAAGCCAAGGGTGCTGCTACCACAGACTCTGCATTTCTCTGACAAGGAGAAGGTGGAAGCGGCGATCGTGGAGGTGCTGGTCGGGTTGAGCTGCATTTGTTGGTACGAGGAGCGGCGGTTCGACTCTTTGACATTTTGAACATGATTAAGAATCAAGTTCAGAAGAAGATGATGAACAGTTATGGGGATTTAGGAGTTCATTAAGAATTGGTAAAAACATTTCTGGATTCCTTTTTTTTTGTTTTTTTTGATGATAAAAAACATTCCTGGATTCATGTTTAGGACATGGAATGTGTTTACCTATTCCCCTTGCTGGGTTGGTTTTCTTGATATACATACATAGTTTCCATGAGCATGGCTTGGGAAAGCTGGATAGGCATCAGCTTTCTTTGTTTCGTCTGCATAGTTTCAGAGGCTCTGGAGATGGAAGATGCTGGAAAATAAACGTATTAGATTGATTTTTTTCTTTTTGGTAGTAGTGTTGGAATGATTTTTTTTTTTGGGTGACTGTTGGAGTGATTTTTTTATGATACACAGTTTCCATGAGTATGGGTTGGGAAAGCCGGATTGGCATCTGCTTTGTCCATTTCATCTGCATAGTTTCAGAGGCTCTGGAGACGAAAAGATGTTAGAAGATAAACGTATTAGATTGAATTTTTTTCTGTAGACGTGTTGGAGTTTTTTTCTTTTTTTTTTTTTTTGGTGTGTTGGGTGAATGTTGGAGTGATTTTTTTATGATACACATGGTTTCCATGAGTATGGGTTGGGAAAGTCAGATAGGCATCTGCTTTGCCCGTTTCTTCATAGTTTCAGAGATTCTGGAGATGGAAGATGCTAGAAAATAAATATATTAGATTGATATATTTTTTATTCTTACTTTGTTACCCAGCAATCCAATTCAGTAGGTTGCACAGAAAAGATCCGATTAGATCATACACCAATGTTTCAAATGTATTTGAAGTCTTAGCATGAGATATTACACCTGCAGTCAAGTAGCACAGTGTTAAGGATATGGATAATCAACAAATATATTAGCTACGTCGGATGGATAAAGAACCTAAAATAATAATAAATTTAAGCTAATGAAAGCATACTATCAAAGACTATGCTAGAAAAGAATGAAATAATACGAGAGAATCAGATAAATTGCCACATGAAGACGGTGACATAACAACCCCTAAGAAGAAACGAAAGCTTCAAATTATTGATGAAGACCGATAAAATTATTTTTTGTTATATTAAATTTTCTATTATATTTTAGTCCACTTTATACCGACTACATATCTTACTCTTTATTTTATATTAAAATAGTTTATAATAAAAAATAGTCTCTTTCGAGAAAAAAATTACATATGATTCATTCACTAGAAAGCTAAAGCGTTTGAAGTGCCACTTGGAAAGAATATCTAAAATATTATTTTTATATATTCGATCCTGCGCAATGCGTGGGTCTTCGACTAGTTATTATGAATAATGTTATAATAATACATAGACAATAAGAAAATAATATTTAATATTTACATAGCCTATTAAGTGTAATGTACACGTTTAATAAATACCCAAGTTAGATTATATCATGGATGTCTATCTTTGGCATTATAGGCTTAGTCATCTTGACAAGAGCAAGATAAATGGGTTAGCTTGAGAGAAAAACCTCGACTTCAATGATTGTAAATTATTAATAGCCAGTGAGTCTTATCTTCTTGAAAAGATGACAAAATCATCTTTTACTGAAAAAGATGAAAGAGCTGATAAAGTTCTAAGTCTCATACATAGTGATGTTTGTGGATTTATAAACTTAAATGCCAAAGAAAGATATTAATATTTCATTACAGAAGATCTATCTGGGCATGGGTGCATCTGGCTTGAATCATTTGAAATGTTCAAATGATTCAATAATGAAATAAAAAAATAAACTAGAAATGATATTGGAACTCTTCGATCAGATCGAAGAGGCGAATACTGATCCAGTAAGTTTGTGACATATCTAGGAGAGAATAGGATTTTTTCTCAGTAGATTTTTTTTTAGAACACAGTGTATTTGAAAGAAAAAATTGAACTTTATTGGACATGGTTCGATCCACGATAGGATTTACTTATTTGCCTATTTCAGAGTTGTGCTCTTATGACTACTTATTTTACTTTGAAAATATATCGAGTAAATCTATTGTAAATCTCCATATGGAATATGAATCGGGCATAGACCTAGACTCCCTCACCTTCGAGTTTGGGGTTGATCGGCCTATGTCATAGGTTTGCACATAGATAAACTTGAATCCTGGTCCAATAGATATTTAAAAGGTTATTAATTCAACCATACTAAAGAACATCAGATATTCATCAGCAGAAGGGCATTCCTTTTGGAAAGAAGTTTCTTAGATAAGAAACTGATTCTTATCAAGTTGAACTTGAGAAAGTTTGACTTGTAGAAAAGAATCAATATAATCTAATAAACCTACAGAATCGGATTTGATCAGATCAAACCCGTTACCCATTAAAGTGGCACTTTTAAGAAGATTTTGTAGAGTACCACATTAACCGGATAGATACTTCAGTATCTAGATCCAAAATGGCGATCCTGTTAAGCTCGATGAGAATAACAAGGATCCGATCACCTATAGAGATGTAATGCAGTGATCTAATTCTGAGAAGTAGCTTGGAGCCACATAATCCAAATCAAATTTTATGAAAATTAATAGTGTATAGACACTAGTTGATTCACCTAAAGGGATAAAATCCATTGGATGTGAATGGATTTTCAAAAGGATCAGAATAGCACAGACGGAGAGGTAAAGATTTGTAAAGCACGTTTGGCTATTATTTCAGTTTTGGAACATACGTTTTAAATATATGTCTTTGTTATGAACAAAAATAAATCCTACATTTGTAAGTGGACAAAATATTCTGTAGTGTTATTCCTTGTGTTGTTTGTGGATGAAATTCTCTTAATCGAGAATGACATTCTAACATTACAAGGAATAAAGGTTTGGTTGTTATCTAATTTTTTTATGTTCAAAATCATATATGGTATACTCACTAATGGTAGTGAGTAGATACTAGTCTGATCTAAGTAAGAATTACCGAAAGATTGTATAGACAATCCTCATGTATTTGAGAAATACTAAGATCTAGTGACTCAAATATGAAAATATTGACTTCAAATATGTGAATATTTTAATTTCAGTCAGAACAAGATGACAACAAGAAAGTATCGAATCATACCCTAATTATAGGAGCAATCTGCTGGAAAGGTTCTGAGAAGGATATTATAGCCTATTCTGTTAGTGATGTAAAGTACATCATGGCATATGATGCTGCCATGTAAGTTATGTAGTTGCTGAGATTCATTAGTAAGTTGGAAGTGGCATCCTCCATCGATGGTCCAGTCCTATCATAGCACTGGAGCCATAGCTCAAGCTAAAGAACTGAATGATCAGTATATTTTGCATCGCTATCATCTTTGATTTTAAATCAGGATGACGTCGATAAAAAAAAAGGAGAACTTGACTGATCCATTTGCTAAGGCCTCGGAACTAACGAGTTCTATGAACTTAAGCAAAAGATAAGATATTTGATATCGTTCTGATTGGCTTTAGTCCAAGTGAAAGTTGTTGGAAAATGTGTCATAAAGCCAATCATCTAAGTGGTAGATGATTGAAATTAGTATATAAATTATCTAATAAGAATAGTTATTTGGCTGGTTCATCATAGAAGTTCTATTTTTCTTAAATGAACTCCTAAATTATGATGAAGTTCTTAGAACCACAATCAATCGATAAAGGAGAATCTATCGGATGGTTCTTAAATTGTTCACGATCAAATGATAAATTATTAATAAGGATGATAACTTATCAAGTGTAGGTTGCTGTATGCCATATGCATTGATTGTCCTCATAATCAAGTGGTGTGGAGACACTAGTATGGTATCCAAGTGAGATGTAGGAGTACATCTGCACTGAATGTGATCAATGTAGCACTTTACTGTCAAGAGTAGTTAGCTAAGGCTAATGGGTATAAGTATTTCTCCGACCTAAGATCACCACGGTATTTGCAAGCAACTCACTATACTTTGGTACCGTACTGTCTATATTTCTAATATAGATTTAGAAGGCTTCTGGGTATAGTCAAGTACTTGTAAAGTCGGTGTATGAGTTAAGATGAGATTGACCACTCCTGATTAGCTTCAGGAAGAGAATGAGTCATTGTATTTTAATTTAGCAAAACCTAGGCCTGGATAATCCTCGTGAGGAGTCATGAGATTTGCAAAATTTTGAGACATAATAAAGATGACTTGTATGAGTGTTGACAGCATACTCGAAGTCGTCTTGAGCATTATTGATCATAGGGATGAATTATATGGTAACCATGGGCTAGGATTCTAAGAATGTTACTTTACATACATTCGACCTATCCGGATGTCGGAAGCCATTACTAGATGGTTACTTCGACTGGTACAGAAATTAATTTCTATGCTACTGGCTTAGGTTCAAACCTATAGGGTTACATACATAAGAGGTTGTAACCTAATCAGATGGTTAATCAATGATTAAGAATCATTCTAAGGTCAAACATTCAATGTGATTGATGTTTGATCTAATGCAAGTATTGTAGGAGGATCGATTAGCAATTGGATTGCTAATTGACTTAATCTGATTGAGCAATTAGGATGAGATCAATTCTAAATGAATTAGATTCAATTAAAATTGATTTGGACTTAATTAGATTAAGTTTAATTAGTTTATTGGATAAGCTAATTGCAAGAAAAAAATAATTTCTAGTTGGACTAGAATTTGAATACATCTAATTTTTAATTGAGTTAGAATTTAAATCAGAATTAAATATAATTTAATCTAATTTACTTGGACTTTTAATTTGACTAGGATCATCTTTAATTAGGTTGCATTTAATTTGATTTGAATTAGGTTCAAAATAATTTTGATCTAGTCAAACAAGAAGGGTCCTAGTTGGACTGAAACTCTCACTCCTTCCTTGTGCCAATAAAAGTCAATGCCTATATTTTATTTTCAAATCTTTATGTGATGTTCTCCATGCCAATTAGAGCTTCTCCATGCACCAAATATCGAGGAGTGTAGGAGGCTAGCGTAGATCGCTGAGGAGGCTACTCAAACCATGGCTGAGATGGTTTGTAAGCTTCGTTGGGAGCTTAACTCTATTAGAACAACATCCTAGCATAACTTGGCTCTAACACCAGCTATTATGGTGTTAGATATATGTGCCCTAGAAGCCAGAATTGGCTGACACTTGTAATACACTTCCAGGGGCAAAATTATAATTTTGACTATAATTAATAAAATGGGTTATTTTCTATCACACCTGTGTATTTAGTGTCTGTGATACATCCTTTGAGTTAATGGTAATGATAATTTATATTTTCAAGAGTTGAAAATTTAAGACATGAATAATCATTATTAACTCATAAATAGCTCCCGACCATAGGATCATCACGAGGATGGTGATTGATCCAGAAGGTTGGTGTACGATCGCTTCTCTTTAGTAGATGAGTCTTGAGTCTACGGTGTGGAGACACCGGAGCGAGAGTACAGGTACTCGTTAGAGAACGAGGGCACTGAGCGTGACCACCTCGAGTAGTCATTAGGAAGTCTACCTTCTCGTCAATGACTGACTCGATGCTGCAGTAGTGTGTCTGGTTCTTTGACCTGAGGATGCATCGGCAGTTCACCTTGAGGGTGTTATAGTTTGACTACACCATTACTCGGTCTCCTAGCCATATGGAACCCTGAGGTGTATGTTGGCTATGACATGTTCATTGTAGGAACTGGATTGCATCAAGATGGGATCTATCTACCTCGGTGGTAGAGGAGCAGCCCTATGATAATCATGAGAATCAAGTCCAGAAGCCCATGGCCATGGCAGAGTGAAATAATAGAAAGAGTTTCTATTTAGATTTTCACATTGGACTCGAATCGAATGATTACATCATATGACAGAGACTAGGGTTTGACGAGTTTACCTTAACCCTAATCTGATCGGGGCTCAAGATAGAAGAACTTAATCACACAGGTAGCTGCACCAAGAGGTTCACATTCAGCTCTGATGGGTTGCCACCATATACTGCTAGGTGTCACTGGTGGATTTTGGGAGCAATTAGAATGATTTAGATGATCGATCATTCTAGCTGTTCGAATCAGAAGAGTTCTGATCCATCGAAAGGAGTTTCGATGATGTCGATGATAGAGATCATGACATATCCCATTACCATACAGAACTGAACCTAACTGGGTCACACAAACAAGGGTTTGAATCTGGTGATCATCAATTGAACTGATCTAGTTCAATTGATCTGAATGAGATTCAATTAGGTTCAAGGAAATCGTGCTAGCACTCGATTGAACCTAACGTTCTTCTTTTACTATCATAAATAAGTTGTCCTGACTGAGCCAAAGGAGTTTGTGCTCAATCAGAGGCCTTCATATGGTCTGACTGGAGGTTGTCCAAGTCAGAATAGGTTGTCTTATTTTGTAAGACATTACCTGCCATTTTTGGTCACCTGCCATTTCTTGTTCTTTGACTTTGGTCAAAAGTCTACCTTTGACTGGTCAAACGTTGACCATTGACCCTTTGACTTTTGACCACATGTCATGCACCTATTGGAGAGCTGGTGGGGGCCTGTCCCCCTGCCAGAACCTGGCAAGGAGAAGGGCGCACGCCAAGGGTGGCGTGAGCCCAAGTTAGGAGGCGCCTAGGAGTCCTTGTTGGACAAGGACTCCATCTCCCTTTTGGATTCCAATTCAGAGTTCTACTAAGAATCCAAGTTTGACTGGTCTTAGGCACCCTCTAAGGAGGAATCCAGGGGTCTCTATTCCAACCAATCAGATTTAGATCTGATTTCACAAAGGGTTGTGATTGGTTGGAGAGGAAGAGGAGTTGGATCACAAGCTAGGTCTATAAATAAGACCCTGCGCCCAACCCTAATGTTAATGCAATTCAATTGAGAAACCCCATGCCCCAAGGCTGCCTCTCCCCTCCTTCTCCATGCCATAGTCTCTTCTCCCCTTGCTCTCCACGTCCAAAAGGAGTTTTGGACTTAGGTTGGTGCGATTCAGATCAAGGAAAGGCGATCAAAAGCAAGAAGGCTGCGCTGCTGCAAAAGGACGACTGCAGATCTTCAAAAGAGTTTTGAAGATCCTCCAGATCAGATCCAGATCTGATTTTTGGAGGCATGATAGAGAAGAAGAGGATCTCCAGATCCAACCCGAGTGGATACCGGTAGAGGCCAGGCGCTTGCGTGGCTAGATCCAGAACCTTCCGCTGCAAACAGGATCATCTACAGGGTAATAGGATTACCCAAATCAGGTAAATTAAATTTGATTTAATTTATCTTATTTTATTTTATTTATTAAAATAATAAGAATCAGATCTGAAACATATCAAGATCTGATTGGGATCAAGAGAAAAAATTTTTGAAATATATCTCTTGATCTGATCAGATCTGGACGAACCTGGATCGGGAAATCAGGATTTTCCTTCAACTGGTATCAGAGCCATGGTTCTAAATTGTTTAGATCTGATTTTAAATTTTATTTTAATTAGAAAATAATTGATTTAAGATGTCACATGAGATGTGATCAGATCTGAAATCAAGAAAAAATTAAAATTAAATGATTTGGATCTAAGAACATGAAGATATGCATGACTAGTTCTAGAATAGAATAGTTCTATAGAATAGTTTTGCATGTCTTTGATTTAATCTGATTAAATCATATTTTAGATCTTCTTATTTACTATTTTTTGATATTATAAGTATTATAATAACATCTGATAAACAGCAAATAAAAAATTATTTAATTTTTGAATATCATATGAGATATGATTGATGCATGTCTAGACTAGTTGTAGAATAGTTCTACATAATTATCTAGATTAGAATTTATTTTGATTAGATCAATTTAAATCTAATTTTTTAGATTATTATGAGATAATTTAGATCTGAAAATATGCATGATTATGATACATGAGATGTATGCAAAATATGCCATGATTAGATCTACTTTGTATATGAGATATATGATATAGATCTGATATTGTTTTGTAGATTTACATGTTCCTGATTAAGGCGTTCCTCTTGGCCGTCCGGTCATAAGAACGAAGAAGGGTTTAAAGGCCCTCTCTTCCCATTCGATGGGGTGTTCTTATGATGTGTAGGGGTGCTGCGTGTTCGTCCTTAATCAGAAACCCAAAACTTACTTTCTGCAAAACCCTAGATCCTGAAACCCTAGGATTTATTGTGCATATTTTGTTTATGAACCCAACTTAATTAAGAATTAAGTTTATGGAATATTAATTAGGTCTAAAATTGAGAATTTCAGATCTAAGACATATTCATAATACTGGGTTCGGGCTTGGGTAGCTCAATTAGGTCTAAGCGGTTGATCAAACCGAATCAAGAGTTGGTTAGATGGGATCAACAATGCTTAAATTGACCAGCCTAATAGGATTAAGTCTGGGTCAAGATCGAGTCACGATCAAGCAAGACCTAATTAGGCTCAGAGGTTAGAGTCTGGATTGTAGGCTAACCCAATTGGTTCTGGACTCAACAATTTGGTGTCTAAGGTAAGTTTGGCATAGACGACCGACTGGTTTTTAATTGGAAGCTACTCGACCTGAATGCGTTCTTGTGCGAGTTAATGGCATATTCCTTCCACCGGTCTCACTTACCTGGCCATATCTGTTGACACAGTTCTGATCTGAGGTGGTCAATAATCCGAGCTGACCCATGCCACTAGGTTAGTCATAATTGTTATGACTAAGCCAAGTCTAGTTTAATGAGACCTGAATCAATTCTCCCTAAGAAAAGATTAAGTCTGAGGTCTTCCACCATTGTAGATGTGCGGGCCCTTTCCGGGGTTGATTGTTCTCGGCTGGATACAGTGGCTCAGTTGCACCGGGAAGATGCAACCATGTCTATTAGGCATTGGATGCTATGGGCTGGAGGATGAGTTGGGCTCAATATTCTGGATACGGTGAGAGACCCAATTAGGAACCCAGTCTATGCAAATGGTGGGTCTGACTTAACTAAGGAGTGGATCAATATTCTGGATACGGTGAGATTCATGAATTAGAGACCAAGTTTGGGTGCACCATGATTAGAGAATCATTGAACAAGAGTTGTTCACTCATTGGCTAACCCATCACCAATAACTGTTAGGTGAGGTGATGAGTCAGTTGGTGAGACCGCACCACCCACTAGAAATCATCAATCATGGAGATTTTCGCATCTCTACAGAGGGAGTGTAGGGATCCGAGAAAATAGTGGGAGCTAATTTGTTTAAAAATAAAATCCCTAAACAAATTGGTCAAGTCAAAATTACAATATCTAACTAGAATCTTTGACTCTCTACAGAAAAATGTCTGCGTCCAACCCACTGGCACGTATCCTAGACACACATAGACTGACTGGACCCAATTATAAAGATTGGCTCAGAAACTACAAAATTATTTTGGGTTCAGAGAAGTTAACACATGTTTTGGACCAGGACCCTCCCACCTTACCAGCTCGTCCATCCACTGAACAGAGAGCGTCTCTGGAAAAATGGATTGACGAAGACAATAAGGCCAGATACTACATGTTGGGCTCGATGTCTGATGAGCTCCAGCGCCAACATGAAGATATCGGGACTGCTCGCCAAATGTTGGCTCACCTGCAGGAGATGTTTGGTGAACAGAGTCGCGCAGCCAAATATCAAGTCACAAAATGACTTTTTAAGGCTAAGATGCGTGATGGGCAGTCAGTCCAAGATCACTGTCTGACAATGATCAAGGACATGGAAGAGCTTGAGAAGCTCGGTGTGAAGTTGGACTTGGACCTGCAGAACGATATTATTCTGCAATCCTTGACTGATGCATATGGGCAATTCATCATGAATTACCACATGCATAAACTTCAAAATTCCTTGGCCGAGTTGATGAATATGCTGGTTACCGCTGAGCTTTCTATGAAAGGTTCTAAAGGCTCAGTTCTTGCTATGGAACGGACTTCTTCCAAAAGAAAGTCTTATGGAAAGAAAAAGAAGTCTGTGAAAAAGCAAAAGGTGGAAGGATCAAAGAAGAAGAAGGCAGAACCGAAGAAGAAGGTCGATGGCAAAGGAAAGTGTTTCCATTGCAACAGCGATGGCCATTGGAAGCGGAACTGCCCTACTTACCTGGCCACCCTGAAGAACAAGAAGGAAGGTCCTTCTGGAGGTATGCTCGTTATTGAGTCTAACCTTACGGTTTCTTCTGCATCCAGTTGGGTGCTTGACTCTGGTTCTAGTGCTCATCTGTGCACTTCTATGCAGGGTCTTGAGGATAGCAGGAGGCTGAGGGATGGAGACATGATCCTACGCGTCGGTAATGGAGCAAGAGTTGCTGCAGTAGCCGTGGGAACATACCCTCTTCGATTACCATCTGGTTTAGACTTAGTTTTAAAAGACTGTTATTATGTGCCTGCAGCTAGCAGGAATTTGATTTCTGTTTCATGCTTAGCACAAGAAGGTTATGTGATCACCTTCTTTAAGGACCATTGTAACATTCTTTATGAAAGAAATAAAATTGCAAATGGTTTCCTTATTAATGGTCTTTATCAGCTACATATTGATGTACCTATTTTAACTATCGAGCAAAACGTGAATGCCAAACGACCTAGGGATAGTCCAAACGACAGATATCTATGGCACCTGAGATTAGGTCATATAGCAGAAGATAGGATTAACAAATTGGAGAAAAATGGGCTATTGAGTCCATTGACTTTTGAGTCATATCCAACTTGTGAATCTTGTCTTCAAGGCAAAATGACTAAACTCCCTTTTGTTGGACATGGGGAGAGGGCCATAGATCTCCTTGCCCTAGTACATACTGATGTGTGCGGCCCATTTCGATGTGCCGGCTAGAGGCAATTTTGTCTACTTCATTATCTTTATCGATGATCTGTCTAGGTATGGGTATGTGTATCTTATGAGACATAAGTCTGAAGCTTTTGAAAAGTTCAAAGAATTCAGACATGAAGTAGAAAAATAAACTGGAAAACCCATTAAGGTTCTTCGATCAGATCGAGGAGGTGAATACCTTAGCCGGGAATTCCTAGACTATCTTAAGAAAAATGGCATAGTCTCTCAATGGACTCCACCAGGAACACCTCAACTCAACGGGGTTTCAGAACGGAGAAATCGGACTCTATTGGATATGGTTCGATCCATGATGAGCTTCACAGACCTCCCTGATTTTCTTTGGGGACATTCATTATTAACTTCAATCTATTTACTGAATAGGGTTCCCTCTAAAACCGTTCCTATCACACCGTATGAGATATGGCACGGTAAGAAACCAAGTCTGAGTCATCTCAGAATTTGGGGTTGTCCGGCTTATGTCAAAAGACAACAAGCGGACAAGTTAGAATTTAGGTCCTTTAGAGCTCGATTCATAGGATATCCTAAAGAGTCATTAGGATACTATTTCTACATTCCAGAAGACCACAATGTGATTGTGAGTCGACATGCCATCTTTCTTGAAAAATAGTTTATTCAAGATAGCGGCATTGGAAAAGCAGATCAAGCTTGATGAGAAAGTCTCACAAGCAGAATGAGCTAAGGACCAAGTGGAACCAAATCAGGTTGAGCCAATAAGAACACTACCTCCTCCACCTCGTAGATCGGAAAGAGTTTCCCGTCCCCTCTGAAAGATACTTAGGTATTATTTCAGAGGACGTAGAGGAAATGTTCCTCATAGGTAATGGTGCTCATGGTGATGATCCCAAAACCTACAATGAGGCGATATCAGATATCGACTCCGAGAAATGGCTTGAGGCAATGAAGTCAGAGATCGACTCGATGCACTCAAACCAAGTCTGGACCTTGGTAGATCCACCAGAAGGTATAGTACCTATTGGGTGTAAATGGATCTTCAAGAGAAAGATTGGTGCAGATGGGAATGTGGAGACATTCAAGGCTAGACTGGTGGCAAAAGGTTATAGTCAACGCGAAGGCATTGACTATCAGGATACCTTTCCCCCGGTAGCTATGCTAAAATCCATCCGCACATTGCTTGCCGTTGCAGCCTATTTCGATTATGAAATATGGCAAATGGATGTGAAAAGGGCATTCCTAAATGGATATCTTGAGGAAGATATCTATATGGAACAGCCGCTAGGTTTCACATCCAGTGATACTGATCACAAGGTTTGCAAGCTGCAAAGGTCCATATATGGACTTAAGCAAGCATCTCGGAGCTGGAACACTCGTTTCAATGATGTGATCAAAAAGTTTGGTTTCATCAAAAATGAAGAGGAACCATGTGTTTTCAAAAGGGTCAGTGGAAGCGCTGTTGTCTTCCTCGTATTGTACGTGGATGACATCCTCCTTATTGGGAATGATATTCCCATGTTGACATCAGTCAAGATGTGGTTGTCCAAGGAATTCTCCATGAAAGACCTAGGTGAAGCATCCTTTATTCTAGGAATTAAGGTCTATAGGGATAGACCGAATAGGATGCTAGGACTTTCACAGAAGATGTACATAGAGGAAGTACTAAAGAGGTTTAGTATGGAAAACTCTAAGAGGGGATTAATACCCTTCAGACATGGTATTCATCTTTCCAAGAAGATGTGCCCCAGCACACCTGAGGAAATAGAATGCATGAGCAAGATCCCTTATGCTTCTGCAATAGGGAGCCTCATGTATGCCATGCTATGTACACGACCTGATATAGCCCATGCTGTGAGTGTCACAAGCAGATATCAGTCAAATCCAGGTGAAGAACACTGGACTTCTGTGAAATGTATCCTTAAGTACTTGAGAAGAACTAAGGATATGATGTTGGTCTTTGGTAATGGAGAACTCCAAGTTCAAGGATACACAGACTCGGACTTCATGTCTGATATAGATGATCGAAAGTCGACATCTGGAAGTCTGTTTGTGTGCAATGGTGGAGCTGTCAGCTGGAAGAGTTCCAAGCAAACTGTGATAGCAGATTCCACCATGGAAGCAGAATATATAGCTGCATCAGAGGCTGCAAAGGAAGCATTCTGGTACAAGAAGTTTGCTGCAGAAATTGGAGTAATGCCATCAGATGCCATTCCTCTTTACTGCGACAACAATGGCGCCATAGCCCTTGCTAAGGAGCCGAGGTCTCACCAGAAGTCCAAGCACATTGAGCGGCGATATCATCTCATCCGCGATTACCTCGAGAAAGGTTACGTTGAGGTCAAGAGAGTCAACTCCGCAGATAATGTGGCAGACCCACTTACAAAGCCGTTGGGCCAGCAGAAGATCGAAGCCCACCTTGAGAAGATGGGACTTAGACTTGTAGCCAATTGGCTTTAGGACAAGTGGGAGATTGTTAGATATATGTGCCCTAGAAGCCAGAATTGGCTGACACTTGTAATACACTTCCAGGGGCAAAATTATAATTTTGATTATAATTAATAAAATGGGTTATTTTCTATCACATATGTGTATTTAGTGTCTGTGATACATCCTTTGAGTTAATGGTAATGATAATTCATATTTTCAAGAGTTGAAAATTTAAGACATGAATAATCATTATTAACTCATAAATTGCTCCCGACCATAGGATCATCACGAGGATGGTGATTGATCCGGAAGGTTGGTGTACAATCGCTTCTCTTTAGTAGATGAGTCTTGAGTCTACGGTGTGGAGACACCGGAGCGAGAGTACAGGTACTCGTTAGAGAACGAGGGCACTGAGCGTGACCACCTCGAGTAGTCATTAGGAAGTCTACCTTCTCGTCAATGACTGACTCGATGCTGCAGTAGTGTGTCTGGTTCTTTGACCTGAGATGCATCGGCAGTTCACCTTGAGGGTGTTATAGTTTGACTACACCATTACTCGGTCTCCTAGCCATATGGAACCCTGAGGTGTATGTTGGCTATGACATGTTCATTGTAGGAACTGGATTGCATCAAGATGGAATCTATCTACCTCGGTGGTAGAGGAGCAGCCCTATGATAATCATGAGAATCAAGTCCAGAAGCCCATGGCCATGGCAGAGTGAAATAATAGAAAGAGTTTCTATTTAGATTTTCACATTGGACTCGAATCGAATGATTACATCATATGACAGAGACTAGGGTTTGACGAGTTTACCTTAACCCTAATCTGATCGGGGCTCAAGATAGAAGAACTTAATCACACAGGTAGCTGCACCAAGAGGTTCGCATTCAGCTCTGATGGGTTGCCACCATATACTGCTAGGTGTCACTGGTGGATTTTGGGAGCAATTAGAATGATTTAGATGATCGATCATTCTAGCTGTTCGAATCAGAAGAGTTCTGATCCATCGAAAGGAGTTTCGATGATGTCGATGATAGAGATCATGACATATCCCATTACCATACAGAACTGAACCTAACTGGGTCACACAAACAAGGGTTTGAATCTGGTGATCATCAATTGAACTGATCTAGTTCAATTGATCTGAATGAGATTCAATTAGGTTCAAGGAAATCGTGCTAGCACTCGATTGAACCTAACGTTCTTCTTTTACTATCATAAATAAGTTGTCCTGACTGAGCCAAAGGAGTTTGTGCTCAATCAGAGGCCTTCATATGGTCTGACTGGAGGTTGTCCAAGTCAGAATAGGTTGTCTTATTTGTAAGACATTACCTGCCATTTTTGGTCACCTGCCATTTCTTGTTCTTTGACTTTGGTCAAAAGTCTACCTTTGACTGGTCAAACGTTGACCATTGACCCTTTGACTTTTGACCACATGTCATGCACCTATTGGAGAGCTGGTGGGGGCCTGTCCCCCTGCCAGAACCTGGCAAGGAGAAGGGCGCACGCCAAGGGTGGCGTGAGCCCAAGTAGGAGGCGCCTAGGAGTCCTTGTTGGACAAGGACTCCATCTCCCTTTTGGATTCCAATCAGAGTTCTACTAAGAATCCAGTTTGACTGGTCTTAGGCACCCTCTAAGGAGGAATCCAGGGGTCTCTATTCCAACCAATCAGATTTAGATCTGATTTCACAAAGGGTTGTGATTGGTTGAGAGGAAGAGGAGTTGGATCACAAGAGGTCTATAAATAAGACCCTGCGCCCAACCCTAATGCTAATGCAATTCAATTGAGAAACCCCACGCCCCAAGGCTGCCTCTCCCCTCCTTCTCCATGCCATAGTCTCTTCTCCCCTTGCTCTCCACGTCCAAAAGGAGTTTTGGACTTAGGTTGGTGCGATTCAGATCAAGGAAAGGCGATCAAAAGCAAGAAGGCTGCGCTGCTGCAAAAGGACGACTGTAGATCTTCAAAAGAGTTTTGAAGATCCTCCAGATCAGATCCAGATCTAATTTTTGGAGGCGTGATAGAGAAGAAGAGGATCTCTAGATCCAACCTCGAGTGGATACCGGTAGAGGCCAGGCGCTTGCGTGGCTAGATCCAGAACCTTCCGCTGCAATCAGGATCATCTATAGGGTATTAGGATTACCCAAATTAGGTAAATTAAATTTGATTTAATTTATCTTATTTTATTTTATTTATTAAAATAATAAGAATCAGATCTAAAACATATCAAGATCTGATTGGGATCAAGAGAAAATTTTTGAAATATATCTCTTGATCTAATCAAATCTGGACGAACCTGGACCGGAAAATCAGGATTTCCCTTCATATGGAACCCCTGATCTTGTGTGTGGACCTGAGGAGATCT
Source organism: Cocos nucifera (assembly GCA_006176705.1). Lineage (NCBI taxonomy): Eukaryota > Viridiplantae > Streptophyta > Magnoliopsida > Arecales > Arecaceae > Cocos > Cocos nucifera. Next base: position 19,791 of record QRFJ01002660.1, read on the forward strand.
GCGATATTCTCTAAGGGTAGCAAATCACCTATCCACTACCTAGATTTGTGATAGGGTGCCTCCTTCCTATCTCAAATCCCTCGAAGTCCAAGAAACCAAAATCGATGTTTCTTCTAGTTACTGATCTAGACAATAAAGGAATAGTTTTACCCCAAGAATGAGGAGTCGGTGCCATTGGTTGAGGAGGACTTGGTGCCCACGATGGAGGAATTTTTTGAGATTGAGCTTTATGTCACAGCATGTGTACCTCCCTCTTAATAGTTAATTCCAGTCTCAAATCCATTCTATGTTGTATTGGATTCTTAGCTAGATTAATAGCCCTTGTATTACCACATCTAATAGAAATTTTTGCTATAAGTTATACCACTAGTTGCTGCTTGATTTACAAAAGTTGAGCACAACAACCTCTAGCTGCAATATAGTCAGCTCCAGCCATAGACAAAGCTACCGAATTTTGTTTATCACTAAACCATGAGATCAAATTAATACCTAGAAATTAACAATTACCACTTGTGCTTTTCCTATCTAATTTTACATTCAGCAAAATTAGCATCTGAATAACCAATTAAATTTATAGAAGATTATTTTAAAAATCATAATCCAATATTTTGAGTATCAATCACATATCTAAAAATTCTTTTAACATCATAATATGTGATTCTTTTGGATTAGATTGATAATATGTACATATGTAAACACCAAACATAATATCAGACCTACTAGCTATTAAGTAAAGAAGTGATCCAATCATATCTCTATAAAACTTTGGATCTATTGCTTTAGGTTACAAGTCTTAATTAAGCTTGCAATTTAAACTCAAAGGGGTGCCAATGCCTTTGACATTCTCCATACCAAATTTTTTTCAAAACTTTTTTTATATACTTGCTTTAGTTTATGAAGATCCCCTCATTTGATTTACTTAATTTAGAGTCCTAAAAAAAAAGGTTAATTCACCCATCATACTCATCTTCGAACTCTTTCCCTGCATTAACTTTAACAAATTTTTCACACAAAAGCTCATTAGTAGCACCTAAATATTATTTCATCCACATATAAATTTAAACAATTAAAAGATCATTTTATTTTCTTTTAATAAAATAAAGTTGTGTCCATATTTTTCCTTTTGAAATTATTTTCAAGTAAAAACTTATTTAATCTATCATACCATGCTTTATTCAACTTGAAAATATTATTTCAAAAACTTTATGATTTTTCAAAACTTGGAGGTTGTTCTACATGAATTTTCTCTGTAATATATCCATTTAAGAAAATATTTTTCATATTCATTTGAAAATGTTTAAAAACTATGAAGCATGTAAATGGCAAGAGCAATCTTGTCATGCCTCCGATCTGAGATCGTGAGCCAGAGATCATAGGAAACTCTTTCCATAAGCATACAAGGTATTCCAAATATGATATCAATATACTACAATAGAATTCATAATAAATTAAGTCCAAAATTTTGCTAACTAAAATCAACTTTAATC
>QRFJ01002660.1:21302-49757 GCA_006176705.1 Cocos nucifera
CGATTAAACAGATTCTAATTGCGTCTCTACCTCAGTAGTACAGCTATACCTAGCATACATATGGTGGCAACCCATCAGAAGTTGAATGTGAACCTCTTGGTGCAGCTACCTGTGTGATTAAGTCCTTCTATCTTGAGCCCCGATCAGATTAGGGTTAAGGTAAACTCGTCAAACCCTAGTTTCTATAATATGATGTAATCATTCGATTCAAGTCCGATGTGAAAATCTAAATAAAAACTCTTTCTATTATTTCAGTCTGCCATGGCCATGGGCTTTAGGACTTGATTCTCATGATTTCATAGGGCTGCTCCTCTACCACCAAGGTAGATAGATCCATCATCCATCCAGTTCCTACAATGAACATGCTATAGCCAACATACACCTCAGGATTTCGAATAGCTAGGAGACCGAGTAATGGTGTAGTCAAACTATAACACCCTCAAGGTGAACTGCCGATGCACCTCAGGTCAAAGAACTAGACATACTACTGCAGCATCAAGTCAGTCATTGACAAAAAGGTAGACTCCCTAATGACTACTCGAGGTGGTCACGCTCAGTGCCCTCGTTCTCTAACAAATACCTATACTCTCGCTCTAGTGTCTCCACACCGATACTCAAGACTCTATCTATTAAAGAGAAGCGATTGTACACCAACCCCGGATCAATCACCATTCCTCGTGATGGTCCTATGGTCGGGAGCATTTTATGAGTTAACAATGATTATTCATGTCTTAAATTTTCAACTCTTGAAAATATGAATTATCATTACCATTAACTCAAAGGATGTATCACCGACACTAAATACACATAGGTGATAGAAAATAATCCATTTTATTTATTATAGTCATAATTATAATTTTGCCCTTAGAAGTGTATTACAAGTGTCAGCTAATTCTGGCTCTAGGGCATATCAGACATATTCTACACACCTATCACCTATCGGGCGCACCGCCATCCTAGAGTGCACCCCTCCTTTCCAAATTCTAGTGAGGGGGCAAGCCCCTATCTATTCTCCATTAAGTGCATGATACATGGGCAGTTGTCCAAGGGTCAAAGGTCAACATTTGACCAAAGTCAAAGGGCAAGAATTAGCAGATGATGGAAAATGGTAGATATTGTCTCAATTTATCTCATAAAATTAGACAACCCTTTTCTGACCTAGACAAGCTCTAGTCAGACCAAGTAAAGGTACTAGTGTACAATTTGAACAATCTCCTGTGGCTTCTCACGGGCTACGCCGCTAAATCTCACAATAACGTAGCTCCAATGTGTAATCCAGATATCCTGTGTGAAGTAGCGTACGTCTTTGACATGGAATGCCAGATCTCCCTCGACTCTCAAAATCTGTTGTGTAAACCTCGATGTAACAGACCAACTAACTTGAGATCATCTAATATTACAAATTGCACAAATCTGTAATAAGTACATCATGTCATGAGCATAACCTTCATGTATCAGATAACGAAGTTAGGCATCTGAAATCGATTAAGCTACATAGCACTTTCTTGGTCTAGACTTGATTTATTAAAAGACTACTGTGTGTAGATCTGATATATATCTCAACCTATTATGATGTCCCGTGGTGCTCGAAGTATACTGACCTCACTAATCTTTCTGTATAAGGTCAATCAGCCAAATTCACAATGACACTAGCAATTTATGGTGGCAATCCATCAAAACTGAAAAAGAACCTCTTGGTGCAGCTACTTGTATGATTAAGTTCTTCTTGAATCATCTATGTCAAACCATCGACATTGGCAAACTTAATCTCATTTACATACGATTAATCATTTGATTCATGTCGATGTAAAAATCTTAATAGAAATGCTTTCTATTATTTCACTCTCTGCCATGACCATGGGCTTATGGACTTGATTCTCATGATCATCATAGGGTTGCTCCTCATCCATCGAGGTAGATAGATTCCATCTTGATGCAATCCAATTCCTACGATGAACATGCAATAGCCAACATACACCTTAGGATTTCGAATGGCTAGGAGACCGAGTCATAGTGTAGTCAAACTATAACACTCTCAAGGTGAACTGTCGATGCACCTCAGATCAAAGAACCAAATACACCACTACAGCTTCGAGTCAGTCATCGATGAGAAGGTAGACTTCCTTATGACTACTCAAGGTGGTCACGCTCAATGCCCTCATTCTCTAATGAGTACCTGTACTTTTGCTTCAGTGTCTCTACACCACAGACTTAAGACTCATCTACTATAAAGAAGTGATTGTACACTAATCTTTCGGATCAATCACCATCCTTATGATGATCCTACGATTAGGAGCATTTTATGAGTTAATAATGAAAATTCTTGTCTTAAATTTTCAACTCTTGAAAGTAAGAATTATCATTACCATTAACTTAAGGGATGTATCACAGACACTAAATACACATATGTGATAGAAAATAATCCATTTTATTATTTATAGTCAAAATTATAATTTTGGTCCTAGAAGTGTACTACAAGTGTCAGCCAATTTTAGCTTCTAGGGTACACATATCTAACAAACTTCCACTTGACCTAAAGCTAATTAGCTATAAATCTAAGTCCCATCTTCTCAAGGTGGGTTTCGAACTTCTACTAGCCCAATGGCTTTATAAGCGGGTCCACCGTATTGTCTGTGGAGTTGACTCTTTTGACCTCGATGTAATCCTTCTCGAGGTAATTGCGGATGAGGTGGTATCGCCGCTCGATGTGCTTGGATTTTTGGTGAGACCTTGACTCCTTAGCAAGGGCTATGGTGCCATTGTTGTTGCAGTACAGAGGAATGACATCTGATGGCATTACTCCAATCTCTATGATAAACTCTTTGTACCAAAATGCCTTCTTTGCAACTTTTGACGCAGCGATATATTCTGCTTCCATGGTGGAATCTGCTATCACTATTTGCTTGAAACTTTTTCAACTGACAGCTCCACCATTGCACACAAATAGACTTCTAGATGTCGACTTTCGATCATCTACATTGGACATAAAGTCCGAGTCTGTGTACCCCTGGACTTAGAGTTCTTCATTACCAAAGACCAACAACATATCCTTAGTTCTTCTCAAGTACTTAAGGATACATTTCACAGAAGTCCAGTATTTTTCATCTAGATTTGACTGATAACTGCTCGTGGCACTCACGGCATGGGCTATATCAGGTCATGTACATAACATGGCATACATGAGGCTCCCTATTGCTGAAGCATAAGGGAATCTTGCTCATGCATTCTATTTTCCTCAGGTGTGCTAGGGCACATCTTCTTGGAAAAGATGAATGCCATGTCTGAAGGGTACTAAACCCCTCTTAGAGTTTTCCATGCTAAACCTCTTTAGCACTTCCTCTATGTACATCTTCTGTGAAAGTCCTAGCATCCTATTCGGTCTATCTCTATAGACCTTAATTCCTAGAATAAAGGATGCTTCTCCTAAGGTCTTTCATGGAGAATTCTTTAGATAACCATATTTTAACTATGGTCAACATGGGAATATCATTCCCAATAAGGAGGATGTCATCCACGTACAATACGAGGAAGACAACAGCGCTCCCACTGATCTTTTTGAAGGCACATGGCTCCTCCTTCATTTTTGATGAAACCAAATAGTTTGATCACATCATTAAAATGAGTGTTCCAGCTCTGAGATGCTTGCTTAAGTCCATATATGGACCTTTGCAGCTTGCATACCTTGTGATCATCATCACTGGATGTGAAACCTAGCGGCTGTTCCATATAGATATCTTCCTCAAGATATCCATTTAAGAATGCCATTTTCACATCCATTTGCCATATTTCATAATCGAAATAGGCTGCAACAGCAAGCAATGTGCGAATGGATTTTAGCATAGCTACTGACGAAAAGATATCCTGATTGTCAATGCCTTCGCGTTGACTATAACCTTTTGCCACTAATCTAGCCTTGAATGTCTCCATATTTTCATCTGCACCAATCTTTCTCTTGTAGATCCATTTACACCTAATAGATACTATACCTTCTGGTGGATCTACCAAGGTCCAGACTTGGTTTGAGTGCATTCGAGTCAATTTCTGACTTCATTGCCTCTAACCATTTTTCAAAGTCGATATCTGATATCACCTCGTTACAAATTTTGGGATCATCACCATGAACGTCATTTTCTATGAGGAATATTTTCTCTACATCCTCTGAAATAGTACCTAAGTACCTCTCAGGAGGACGAAAAATTCTTTCCGATCTATGAGGTGGAGGAGGTAGTGAATGATTGGCTCAACCTGATTTGGTTCCATTTGGTCCTTAGCTCATTGCTCTTATGAGACTTTCTCTTCGAGCTTGATCTGCTTTCCAATGCCGCCATCTTGAATACACTATTTTTCAAGAAAAATGACATGTCGACTCACAATCACATTATGATCTTCTGGAATATAGAAATAATATTCTATTGACTCTTTTGGATATCCTATAAATCAAGCTCTGAAGGACCTAAAGTCTAACTTATCCTCTTGTTGTCTTTTGACATGAGCCGGACAATCCCAAATTTTGAGATGACTCAGATTTGATTTCTTACCATGCCATATCTCATACGGTGTGATAGAAATGGTTTTAGAGAAAATCCTATTCAGTAAGTATATAGCAGTTAACAAACAGTATCTCCAAAGAAAATCAAGGAGGTCTGTGAAGCTCATCATGGATCGAACCATATCTAATAGGGTTCGATTCCTCCATTCTGAAACTCCGTTGAGTTGAGGTGTTCCAGGTGGAGTCCATTGAGAGACTATGCCACTTTCCTTGAGATAGTCCAAAAATTCTCAACTAAGGTATTCACCTCTTGATCTGATCGAAGAATCTTAATGGGTTTTTCAATTTGCTTTTCTACTTCATGTCTGAATTCTTTAAACTTTTCAAAGGCTTCAGACTTGTGTCTCATAAGATACACATACCCATACCTAGATAAATCATCGGTAAAGGTTATGAAGTAGAATAGGTTGCCTCTAGCCGGCACATCAAATAGGCCACATCAAATAGGCCACACACATCAGTATGCACTAGGGCAAGAAGATCCATGGCCCTTTTCCCATGTCCTACAAAAGAGAGTTTAGTCATTTTGCCATGAAGACAGGATTCACAAATTAGATATGACTCGAAAGTCAATGGACTCAATAGCCCAGTTTTCTCCAATTTGTTAATCCTATCTTCTGCTATATGACCTAGTCTTAGGTGCCATAGATATATATCATTTGGACAATTCCTAGGTCTTTTGATTTTATGGTATTCACATTTTGCTCGATATTAAAAATAGATACATCAATATGTAACTGATAAAGACCGTTAATAAGAAAACCACTTGCAATTTTATTTCTTTCATAAAGAATGTTACAATGGTCCTTAAGAAAACTAATTACATAGCCTTCTAATGCTAAGGCAAGAAACAGAAATCAAATTCCTGCTTGCTGCAGGCACATAATAACAGTCTTTTAATACTAAGTCTAAACCAGATGGTAGTCGAAGAGGGTATGTTCCCATGGTCATGGCAGCAACTCTTGCTCCATTTTCGATGTGCAGGATCATCTCACCATCCCTCAGCCTCCTGCTATCCTCAAGACCCTACATGAAAGTGCACAAGTGAGCACTAGAACCAGAGTCAAGCACCCAACTGGATGCAGAAGAAATCGTAAGGTTAGACTCAATAACGAGCATACCTCCAGAAGGACCTGCCTCCTTCTTTAGGGTGGCCAGGTAAGTAGGGCAGTTCCGCTTCCAGTGGCCATCATTGTTGCAATGGAAATACTTTTCTTTGTCAGCAGCCTTCTTCTTCAGCTCTACCTTTTTCTTCTTTTCTCCTTCCACCTTCTGCTTTTTCACAGACTTCTTCTTCTTTCCAAAAGACTTTCTCTTGGAAGAAGTCCGTTCCATAGCAAGCACTGAGCCTTTAGAACCTTTCATGGAAAGCTCAGCGGTAACCAGCATGTTCATAAGTTCGGCCAAGGAAATTTTGAAGTTTATGCATATGGTAGTTCATGATGAACTGCCCATATGCATCAGTCAAGGATTGCAGAATTATATCATTCTGCAGATCCAAGTCTAACCTCACTCCGAGCTTCTCAAGCTCTTCCAAGTCCTTGATCATCATCAGACAATGATCTTGGACTGACTGCCCATCGCGCATCTTAGCCTTGAATAGTCGTTTAGTGACTTGATACTTGGCTGCGCGACTCTGTTCACCAAACATCTCCTGTAGGTGAGCCAACATTTGATGAGCAGTCCTGATATCTTCATGTTGGTACTGAAGCTCATCAGACATCGAGCCCAACATGTAGTATCTGGCCTTATTATCTTCGTCTGTCCACTTATCCAGAGACGCTCTCTGTTCAGCGGATGGATGAGCTGGTAAGGTGGGAGGAGTCCTGATCCTAATACATGAGTTAACTTCTCGAATCCAAAATAATTTTGAAGTTTCGAAGCCAATCCTTATAATTTGGTTTGATCAGTCTATGGGTGTTCAGGATTCGTGCTAATGGGTTGGATGCAGACATTTTTCTGTAGAGAGTCAAAGTTTCTAGTTAGATATTGTAATTAAGACTTAACCAATTTATTTAGAAATTTTATTTTTAAATAAATTAGCTTTCACTATTTTCTTGGATCCCTACACTCCCTCTGTAGAGATGCAAAAATCTTTATGATTACTGATTTCTAGTGGGTGGTGCAGTCCCACCGACTTACTCATCACCTCACCTAACAGTTATTGGTGATGGGTTAGCCAATGAGTGAACAACTCTTGTTCAATGATTCTCTAATCATGGTGCACCCAAACTTGATCTCTAATTCATGAATCTCACCATGTCCGGAATATTGATCCACTCCTTAGTTAAGTCAGACCCACCATTTGCATAGATTGGATTCCTAATTGGGTCTCTCACCATATCCAGAATATTGAGCCCAATCCATCCTCCAGCCTGTAGCATCCAATGCCTAATAGACATGGTTGCATCTTTTTGGTGCAACTGAGCCACTATAACCAACCGAGAACAATCAACCCCAGGAAAGGGCCCGCACATCTACAATGGTGGAAGACCTTAGACTTAATCTTTTCTTAGGAAGATTTGATTTAGGTCTCATTAAACTAGACTTGACATAGTCATAACTATTATGACTAACCTAGTGGCATGGGTTAGCTCGGATTATTGACCACCTCAGATCAGAACTGAGTCAACAAACATGGCCAGGTAAGTGAGACCGATGGAAGGAATATGCCATTAACTCGACAAGAATGCATTCGAGTCGAGTAGCTCCCAATTAAAAATTAGTCAGTCATATCTGCCAAACTTATCTTAGACACCAAATTATTGAGCTAGAACCAATCGGGTTAGCCTACAATCCAGACTCTAACCACTAAGCTTAATTAGGTCTTAGCTTGATCGATCACTCATGTGACTCGATCTTGACCCAGACTTAATCCTTTAGGCTTGTCAATTTTAGCATTGTTGATCCCATCTAACCAACTCTTGATTCGGTTTGATCAACCGCTTAGACCTAATTGAGCTACCCAAGCCCGAACCCAGTTTTATGAACATATCTTAGATCTAAAAATTCTTAATTTTAGATCTAATATATTTCATAATCTTAATTCTTAATTAAGTTTAAGTTCATAAATAAAACATATAAATAAGATCCTAGGATTTCAGGATCTAGAATTTTGCAGAAAATAAGTTTTTAATTTTTGATTAAGGATGAATGCGCAGACCCCTACACATCATAAGAACATCCCATCGAATGGGATGAGAGGGTCTTTAAACCCTACTTTGTTCTTATGACCAGACGGGACGGCCAAGGAGAACGTCTTAATCAGAAATACAACTAATCTACAAAACTAATTAGATCTAAGTATATATCTCATATAAAAATTAATCTAATTAAAATATATTTTGCATACATCATATCATGCATATTTTTCAGATCTAAATTATCTTGTAATCATCTAAAAAATTAAATTTAAATTTTATCACATCAAATAAAATTTAATCTAGACCTTTTTGTAGAACTATTCTACAACTAGTCTAAACATGCAACTATCATATCTCATATGAATAAATTAAATTTAATTTATTTTCTATTTTTAGATCTAATTATAATATTTATAAGATTAAAAAATAGTAAATAAATAGATCTTAAAATCATATTTAATAAAATAAAAATTATGATTGTACTAGACTACACATAGAATAATTTTATTCCTTATCTAGTTACGTATTTCATACATTTTAGATCTAGATTAATTAATTTTAATTTTTTGAATTTTTGATTTTAAATTTAATCATATCTTATGTGATATCCAAAATCACTAATTTATTAGATTAAATTAGATCTAAATAAATTTTATACAACCTGACTCTGATACCAGATGAAGAAAAAAATCAGATTTTCTTGGGTCAGGTTTGTTCAAATCTAATTGGATCGAAAGGCATATTTCAAAAAATTTTTGTTAGATCCAAATCAGATTTGACATTTTTTAGATCTAATTTTATGATCTAATAAATTAAAAAATTAAATTAAATTAAATCTAAATTAATGTTACCTTGATATTGGGTAATCCAATTATCCGTTGATGATCCTGCTGATTGCCTGAGGTTCTGAATCTAGCCATGCAAGTACCTGGCCTCTACTGGTATCCACTCGAGCTGGATCTAGAGATCTTCTCCTTCTCTTTTTTTTTTCAAAAATTAGATCTGGATCTGATTTGGAGGATCTTCAAAACTCCTTTTGAAGATGTGCTGCTATCTCTTATAGCACGGCTGCCTTCTTGCTTTCTCATCGCCTTTTGATTGCCTGAATCACACCAAACTCATGCCCAACTTCTCTTAGGCATGGAGAGGAGAGAGAGGATCAGAAGATGGCATAGAGGAGGAAGAGAGGCAGCCTTAGGGCATGGCTAGGAGAAGCTCTCTTCGGGTTGGGCGCAGACAGGGTTTATTTATAGACCCTGCTGCGCCATGCAGTGCTGCATCATCCCAGCCAATCACGTTGCTTCATGCAATCAAATCTAAATCTATTTGATGAAATGATATCACCTGATCCAATCAGATGAGAGCCCTATAGATTCATCCTTAAATAGCACCTTAGACTGATCAAAGTCTATAGGTAAGGGTCACCTAGTTTGAATCCAAGAAGCAACCTGGAGTCCCATCGTATGGGACTCCAGGCATCCCTATCCATGGGCACATGCCATCCTAGGCGTGCACCCCCTCCTTTCCAAATTTTAGTGAGGGGACAACCCCCTATCTGCTCTCCAATAAGTGCATGACACATGGGTAGATGTCCAAGGATCAAAGGTCAACATTTGACCAAAGTCAAAGGACAAGAATTAGCAGGTGATGGAAAATGGCAAGTGTTGTCTCAAATTTATCTCATAAATTAAGACAACCCTTTTCTAACCTGGACAAGCTCTAGTCAGACCAAGTAAAGGTACCGAGTGAGCACAAACATATTTGGCTCAGTCGAGACAACTTCAAATGATAATAGAAAGAGAATGTTAGGCTCAATCGTGTGCTAGCACGATTTTCTTGAACCTAATTGAATCTAATTCAAATTAATTAAACTAGATTAGTCCAATTGATGATATTTAGATCTAAACCTTTGTTTGTGTGATCCAGTTAGGTTCAGTTCTGTATAGTAATGGGATATATCATGATCTCTATCATCAACATCATCAAAACTCCTTTCGATGGATCAGAACTCTTCTGATTCAGATAATTGAAATGATCGATCATCTAAATCATTCTAATTGCTCCCAAAATCCACCAGTGACACCTAGTAGTATATGGTGGCAACCCATCAAAGCTAAAAAAGAACCTCTCGATGCAGCTACTTGTGTGATTAAGTTCTTCTATCTTGAGCTCCGATCAGATTAGGGTTAAGGTGAACTCGTCAAACCCTAATTTCTATTATATGATTTAATCATTTGATTCAAGTCCGATGTGAAAATCTTAATAGAAACTCTTTCTATTATTTCACTCTCTACCATGGCCATGGGCTTATGGACTTGATTCTCATGATCATCATAAGGCTGCTCCTCATCCATCGAGGTAGATAGATTCCATCTTGGTGCAATCCAATTCCTACAATAAACATGTTATTACCAACATACACCTCAGGATTTCAAATGGCTAGGAGATCGAGTCATGGTGTAGTCAAACTATAACACCCTCAAGGTGAATTGTCAATGCATCTCAGGTCAAAGAATCAGACACACCACTGTAGCTTCAAGTCAGTCATCGACGAGAAGATAGACTTTCTTATGACTACTCGAGGTGGTCACGCTCAGTGCCCTCATTCTCTAACGAGTATCTGTACTCTCACTCCAGTGTCTCTACACCGTAGATTTAAGACTCATCTACTATGAAGAAGCGATTGTATACTAATCTTCCAAATCAATCACTATCCTCATGATGATCCTACAGTGAGGAGCATTTTTTGGGCTAATAATGAAAATTCTTGTCTTAAATTTTCAACTCTTAAAAATAAGAATTATCATTACCATTAACTCAAGGGATGTATCACAGACACTAAATACACATATGTGATAGAAAATAACCCATTTTATTATTTATAGTCAAAATTATAATTTTGCCCTTAGAAGTGTATTACAAGTGTCAGCCAATTTTGGCTTCTAGAGCACACATATTTAACTTTAACTCTCTACAGAAAAATATCTGTATCCAACCCACTAGCACGTATCCTGGACACCCATAGACTGACTGGATCCAATTATAAGGATTGGCTCCAGAACTTCAAAATTATTTTGGATTTTGAGAAGTTAACTTATGTATTGGATCAGGATCTTCCCACATTACCAGCTCGTCTATCTACTGAATAGAGAGCGTCTCTTGATAAGTGGACGTACAAAGATAACAAGATCAGATACTACATGTTGGGCTCGATGTCTGATGAGCTTCAGCACCAATATGAAGATATCAGGACTGTCTGCCAAATGTTGGCCCACCCATAAGAGATGTTTGGTGAATAGAGTCGTGCAGCAAAATATCATGTCACTAAATGACTATTCAAGGCTAAAATACATGATGGACAGTCAGTCCAAGATCATTGTCTGATGATGATCAAGGACTTAGAAGAGCTTGAGAAGCTCGGAGTGAAGTTGGACATGGATCTGCAGAAGATATAATTCAGCAATCCTTGACTGATGCATATGGGCAGTTCATCATGAACTACCACATGCATAAACTTTAAAATACTCTGGCCGAGCTTATGAACATGCTGGTTACTGTTGAGCTTTCAATGAAAGGTTCTAAAGACTCAGTATTTGCTATGAAATAAACTTCTTCCAAGAGAAAGTCTTTTGGAAAATAGAAAAAGTTGGTCAAAAGGCAGAAGGTGGAAGGAGGAAAGAAAACGAAGGTAAAGCTGAAAAGAAAGGCCACTGACAAAGAAAAATATTTTCATTGCAACATTGATGGCCACTAGAAGTGGAACTACCCTACATACCTGACCACCCTGAAGAATAAAAAGGAGGCAGGTCCTTCTGGAGGTATGCTCGTTATTGAATCTAACCTTATGATTTCTTCTGCATCCAGTTGGGTGCTTGACTCTGGTTATAGTGCTCATTTGTGCACTTTCATGCAGGATCTTGAGGATAGCAAGAGGTTGAGAGATGGTAAGATGATCCTATGCATTGAAAATGGAGCAAAGATTGCTGTTGTGGCCGTGGGAACCTACCTTCTTCGACTACCATTTGGTTTAGATTTAGTACTTAAGGATTGTAATTAGTCTTCATGGCAAAATGACTAAACTCCCTTTTGTGGGATATGGGGAAAGGGCCATGGATTTACTTATCCAAGTACATACTGATGTGTGCGGCCCATTTGATGTGCCGGCTAGAGATAATTTTGTCTACTTTATAACCTTCACCAATGATTAATCTTGATATGGATATGTGTATCTTATGAGACACAAGTCAGAATCCTTTGAAAAGTTTAAAGAATTCAGACATGAAGTAGAAAAGCAAACTAAAAAATCCATTAAGATTCTTCGATCAGATCGAGGAGGTGAATACCTTAGTCAAAAATTTTTGGACTATCTCAAGCAAAATGGCATTATCTCTCAATGGACTCCACCTGAAACACCTCAACTCAGTGAGATTTTAGAATGAAAGAATCGGACCCTATTAGATATGATCCGATCCATGATGAGCTTCACAGACCTTCCTGATTTTCTTTAGAGACACAGTTTGTTAACTACTATATATTTACTGAATAGGGTTACTTTTAAAATCATTTCTACCACACCGTATGAGATATGGCATGGTAAGAAACCAAGTCTAAGTCATCTCAGAATTTAGGATTGTCCGGCTCATGTCAAAAGACAACAAAAATTAGACTATAGATCCTTTAGAGCTTGATTCATAGGATATCCTAAAGAGTCACTAGAATATTATTTCTACATTCCAGAAGATCACAATATGATTGTGAGTCGACATGCCATCTTTCTTGAAAAATAGTTTATTCAAGATAGCAGCATTGGAAAGCAGATCAAGCTAGAGGAGAAAGTCTCCCAAGAGCAAAGAGCTAAGGACCTTTTGGAACCAAATCAGGTTGAGCCAATACAATCACTACCTCCTCCACCTCGAAGATTGGAAAGAATTTTCCATCTCCTCGAGAGGTACTTAGGTACTATTTTAGAGAAAGTAGTAGAAATATTCTTCATAGGTAATGGAGTTCGTGGTGATGATCCTAAAATCTATAATGAGGTGATATCAGATATCGACTTCAAAAAATGGTTAGAGGCAATGAAGTCAGAAATTGACTCGATGCACTCAAACTAAGTTTAGACCTTGGTAGATCCACTAGAAGGTATAGTACCTATTGGGTGTAAATGGATCTACAAGAGAAAGATTGGTGCAGATGAAAATATAAAAATATTCAAAACTAGATTAGTGGCAAAAGGTTATAGTCAGCACGAAGGCATTGACTATCAGGATACCTTTTCATCAATAGCCATGCTTAAATCCATTCGCACATTGCTTGCTATTGTAGCCTATTTCGATAATGAAATATGGCAAATGGACATGAAAATGATGTTCTTAAATGGATATCTTGAGGAAGATATCTATATGAAATAGCCGCTGGGTTTCACATCCAGTGATACTGATCACAAAGTATGCAAGCTGCAAAGGTCCATATATGGACTTAAGCAAGCATCTCGGAGTTGAAATACTCATTTTAATGATGTGATCAAATTATTTGGTTTCATCAAGAACGAGGAGGAATCATGTATTTTCAGAAAGATCAGTGGGAGTGCTATTATCTTCCTCGTACTGTACGTGGTGATATCCTCCATATTGAGAATGATATTTTCATGTTGACCATAGTTAAAATGTGATTATCTAAAGAATTCTCCATGAAAGATCTAGGAGAAGCATCCTTCATTCTTGGAATCAAAGTCTATAGAGATAGACCAAATAGGATGCTAGGTCTTTCATAAAAAATATACATAGAGGAAGTGCTAAAGAGGTTTAGCATGAAAAACTCTAAGAGAGGATTGGTACCCTTCAGACATGGCATTCATCTCTCTAAGAAGATGTGCCCTAGCACACCTGAGGAGATAGAATGCATGAACAACATTCCTTATGCTTCTGCAATAGGGAGCCTCATGTATTCCATGTTATGTACATGACCTGATATAGCCCATGCTGTGAGTGTCACGAGCAGATATCAGTCGAATTCAGATGAAGAATACTGGACTTTTGTGAAATGTATCCTTAAGTACTTAAGAAGAACTAAGGATATGTTCTTGGTTTTTGGTAATAGAGAACTCCAAGTTTAGGGGTATACAGACTCAAATTTTATGTCTGATATAAATGATCGAAAGTCGACATCTGAAAATCTGTTTGTGTGTAATGATGGTGCTATCAATTGGAAGAGTTTCAAATAGACAGTAATAGCAGATTCCACCATGGAAGCAGAATACATCACTGTGTCAAAGCTACGAAGGAGGTATTCTGATATAAGAAGTTCATCGTAGAGATCGAAGTGATGCCATTAAATGCCATTCCTTTGCACTGCGATAATAATGGCGCCATAGCCCTTGCTAAGAAGCCGAGATCTCACCAAAAATCCAAACACATCGAGTGGCAATACCACCTCATCCGTGATTACCTTGAGAAAGAATACGTTGAGGTCAAGAGAGTCAACTCTATAGACAATGTGGTAGACCCACTCATAAAGCCGTTAGGCCTGCAGAAGATCGAAGCCCATCTTGAGAAGATGGGACTTAAATTTATAGCCAATTGACTTTAGATCAAGTGGAAGTTTGTTAGATACATGTGCCCTAGAAGCCAGAATTGGCTAACACTTGTAATACACATCTAAGGGCAAAATTGTAATTTTAACTATAAACTAAAAAAATGGGTTTTTTTCTATCACAGTGTGTATTTGAAAGTGTCCATGATATATCCCTTGAGTTAATGGTAATGATAGTTCATATTTTCAAGAGTTAAAAATTTAAGACATGAATTTTCATTATTAACTCATAAAATGCTCCCGATCGTAGGATCATCATGAGGATGGTGATTGATTCGAAAGATTAGTGTATGATCGCTTCTTTGGAATAGATGAGTCTTGAGTCTACGGTGTAGAGACACCAGAGCGAGAGTACAGATCCTCGTTAGAGAACGAGGGCACTGAGCATGACCACCTCGAGCAGTCATAAGGAAGTCTACCTTCTCGTCAATGACTAGCTCGAAGCTACTGTAGTGTGTTTGGTTCTTTAACCTGAGGTGCATCGGTAGTTCATCTTGAGGGTGTTATAGTTTGACTACACCATAACTTGATTTTCTAGCCATTTGGAATCCTGAGGTGCATGTTGGCTATAACATGCTCATTGTATGAATTGGATTGCATCAATAGGGGATCTGTCTACCTCGGTAGAAGAGGAGCAGCCCTATGATGATCATGAGAATCAAGTCCATAAGCCCATGGCCATGGTAGAGTGAAATAATAGAAAGATTTTTTATTAAGACTTTTACATTGGACTTGAATCGAATGATTAATCATATGACGAAAATTAGGGTTTGATGAGTTCACCTTAACCCTAATCTGATCGGAGCCCAAGATAGAAGAACTTAATCACACAGGTAACTGCACCGAAAGGTTCATTTTTAGTTCTGATGGGTTGCCACCATATGTTGCTTGGTGTCACTGATGGATTTTGAGAGCAATTAGAATAATTCAGATGATCAATCATACTAGTTGTCTGAATCAGAAAAGTTCTGATCCATCGAAACATATTTTGATAACGTCGATGATAGAGATCGCGACATATCTCATTACCATACGGAACTGAATCTAACTAGGTCACACAAATAAGGGTTTCAATCTAGATATCATCAATTGGACTAACCCAATTCAATTGATTTGAATTAGATTTAATTAGGTTCAAAAAAATCGTGCTAGCACACGATTGAGCCTAATGTTCTCCTTTAATTATCATTAAAGTTGTCTCAACTGAGCCAAATATGTTTAGGCTCACTCAGAAACCTTTACTTGGTCTGACTGAAGCTTGTCCAGATCAGAAAAGGGTTGTCTTAATTTATGAGATAAATTTGAGATAATACCTGCCATCTTTCGTCACCTGCTAAATCTTGTCTTTTGACTTTGATCAAACGTTGACCTTTAACACTTAGACATCTGCCCTTATGTCAAGCTATCATAGGAGAGATTTTTTGGACCAGTCCACCTACTAAAAAGTAGATGGATAAGGGGTGCATGCCTAGGGAGGCATGCACCCATGGATAAAGCATCTGGAGTCCCATACAGATGGGACTCTAGTTGCTTCGAGGTTTCTACCTAGGTGGCGCCAAAGACTTATCTTTGACTAATCTTGGCTCCATATAAGGATGATTTAGAGGGGCTCTCATCTGATTGAATCAGATAATATCATTTCACTAATCAAATTTAGATTTGATTGCACAAAAGGCCATGATTGGTCGGGATGATGTGGCACTGCATGGCGCAACAAGGTTTATAAAAACCCTATTTGCACCAAGATCTAAGAAGCTTGACCCATAGCCCATGCCACAAGGCTGCTCCTCTCCCTCTTCCATGCCATCTTCAGGTCTTCTCTCTCCTACCCATGCCTAAGAATTTTTGGGCTTCAATTTGGTGCGATCCAAGCAAGAAAAAGCCAACAAAAGAAGGAAGGAGGCAGCACTGCTGCAAGAGACAACTCACATCTTCGAAAAGAATTTTGAAGATGTTCAAAATCAGATCTAGATCTGATTTTTGGAGAGGTGATAAAGAAGGAGAGGATCTCCGGATCTTATCCATGTGGATACCAATAAAGGCCAGACACTTGCATGGTTAGATCCAGAACCTCAAGCAGACATCAGGATTATCATAGGGTAATCAAATTATCCTCAATAAGGTAAATTAAATTAGATTTAATTTATTCTTTATTTTATTTTATTTTTTTATTAGATCAATAATATCATATCTGAAAAGTTTCAGAACTGATTTAGATTTTAAAGAAAAATTTTTGAATTATCTCTCTTGATCCAATCAAATCTTAACGAACCTGATCCAGAAAAATAAGTTTTCCCTTCACCTCCCACCGATCCACTTACCTGGTCGATATGGTTAATCAAGTCTTGATTAGGTTGCTCATTGATTTATGCTAACCCATGTTATATAGAAAATCAGTAAGACTGATTTTATTCAGTGAGACTGATCTAGGTGCCCATGGATCAATATTGATCCTAGTCCTTGTCAAAGGCTTGAGAAGTCAGTGGGAGGACTTGACTTGGTGAAGTCAGTGGGAGCAAATTGATCCATGTTCTTTCTATTCTTAAATCATAAATAAATTTTAAATTCTCTAAAATTATTAGGTTCTTAAAATGACAAAATTATGAGGATAACAGAGTCATAGCCTCCCATTAAGTTAGATGATAATAGGTCCATTAACTCAATAATCATTGGAGGCCCAAAGGCCTAGTGCTTATTGACTAATAGAATTATCATTCATAATATGATAACTTAGAAGTATCTCTCTAATGGTGGTTAGATTGGCCAACCAAAGTTGGGCTGAATCATTCGTTGGTTAGATGCACCAAGTATGGTCATGTTAATAGTTGGACTTAACCGAATCCTTATTGTGGAGGCCAAAGCCTACTGATTAGTTTTTGGGGTAAAATTAAATTACTATAAGTTGTTGGAGAAATAATTGGTTAATGAACCTATCCGTAGATGCACATGGATTGGCTGACCAAAGTCAGGCTTGTGTGTAGTCTATGTAGATTCTAGTACCTACTAGAAAATTAAAATAATTTCTCGAATTGGAGGTAGAGGCTACCAATTCGAATAAAATAGTGGAAGAACCTTAAGACTAAAGTCCAAGTCTCTGGACTTAAAATAATTCATATACTTAGGTCATTATTCTTTTTTCTCAAAATAAGGCTAAATCCTAATTGCTCCTATCACTGATAGATAGTGATGACTTATGGGACCCAATTTTGATAATTAGTATAGAAAGTTGAATTTGGTTCTGTAGTATGAATGGGTTCGCACTGGGGCTACTTAGCCTAGTCAAAACAATTAGTCCAATATTGATCCAAATTAGGTATTGTGCTTCTAATGTTAGAAGCAGGGTCATAGGAAGAAGAATTGTCTTGTTCTTCTTGACCATAACAGGCTGAACAAGAGAAAGGAGCAAGAGTTGCTTATCAAGAATGTTATATGATAACACCTTGAAATTTCTCTGTATATAACTCTACTACCTAACTATGGAATACCGGAGGTCGTACGTAATTTGTTGCAAGAATTTTAAGTAAGTGGAATGTTTGAAAATTATGAGAAATACCTGAACGTTGCGGATGGAAGTCTTGTTCCAATCCTAGCTTTAGGAATTGTCAAGCTTATTTTCAAAAGATGTCATTTTGAGTGATTGTCACCATTGTCCATCATTTATGATAAATGTGATCTCTGTTGGCCTTTTGGTCAGAGATGGTTATCATTTATCAATAAAAAAAATTATTATAATATCACATACATATATATACATATATACATATATATATATAATGATACTCCATGGAGGAGCATCGTGGTATTACCAATGCAGGATCCCAAAAGCCTCCTAATATGTCACATGATTTGAGTTCTTATACGTATCTCAAAGCATAAAATTTTTTAAAAAAAAACTCTCAGTGGTGAAAGGAATATGCCCTCAAGCCAATCAATTTTTGGACTATTCTTTGTCTTCCAAACTCATATAATGATATTTTAAAATAAATAAAGGCATTATTTCATCATATGCAGTGTCTTATTATTTATTTAAGATTATGATGAACCCCATAAATTAAGGCTATGGTTTTAGGATTATGATGAGATCATACCAGTGAGATCTAAAATCTTAAAATCCTAATTTAAACATTCCTGATCGATGGAACATTGAGTTGGGGATCAATATTTTCGGTAAGACTAGCACATCTTTTGTATGCTCAATTGAGAGGGTGATTGATCTCACAATCACTTATGTATGACACTAATATAAAGATATGGGTGCTCATTAGAGAATGAGTTCACTGAATTGATCCAAGTTGAGAATATCTAATGGAGTCTTATCTACATGTCAATAGATGGTTCTCATAGTAGAATTGTGCATATAATCCTTTGACCTGAAACTACCATAGAATCTTATATATATGAATCCATATTTTGGTTCATACTCATTCATGACTCAGTCATGTATGGGATGATCTGGATATGGTAGATTATATATGAAGGTTGTGAGTAGGTTAACATGGAATCGATCACTCCTGGTAAGAGGAAATAGCATCCTACCTGCTTCAAACAAATGATGATTCAGGAAGACTTTGATCAAAGCATGATGAAAATTAGAAATGGTTTCTAATATTTCATTAAATGAATCATCATCATAAGATTGAAAGAGAAATGAATATGATATTGGGATTGACATATTTTCATACCCAGAGTCATATTCAGGATGCAGGGAGATCGAAGGATCTAGTTGCATGGTAATTTTCACTGAAGGATATTCTTAGTATTTCCATCAAAATTTTACATCTTTCAGAAAGTCACGATACGTTGCTAGACGTCAATCATATCTTGTGGGTTCGATCAAATTAAAATTTTAATTTGATCATTAAATTAGAAAGTATTCTAAATTAAGTCAAATTGGGTTGGCTAGTTTTGACCTAAATCGGTTTAGTTGAGTTCTAACCTGATTAGATCAAATCATACCCAGACCCACTGCTGGCTAGATGTGAAATCCAATGGGTCACACACAAAGAGAATTGATTAAGGATCTAATTGGATTAGACCATGTTTGCAAGATGAGCATGCTAGCACATGTAGCAAACCCTAGCACCTAGATTCGAATTGGATTCGAATCTACTTCCGATTTGGGCTAATTATGGTCCGATTTGAGCCAAATAGAATTCGGTCTTGAATTAGATTAACCTAGACTGATTGGGCTTCAGTTGGGGCACCACATACCAGAATCCTACATGCTAGAGAGTCTCTCTCTTGCATGTGGGAAGTCTTTCATGCGCAAAGTATTTTTGGCGCATGGGATTTAGTTGGCGCCTACTTTCTTTGACTTTTCCTATTTGTTATGTCGCATAAATTTTTTAAATAGGCATGGACATCAGATATGGGGCGCAGAAGAGTCCTTCTGCAGATGAAATACTCCGTTATTGTTTTGAGAAGGGACTCTTTGTGGTCTAGGAATACTTGCCGCCCAAGACTCCTTGCCGCCCTCTCATCCTTGATGCCTCTTGGACTAAGTCAAAGTCCCAAGGGACTTTGACTATTCAAAGTTCATCTCCACGCCTTCTTGCTGAATGGGCGTCCCATTTTAAAGCCATTGGATGGCCTTTTTATCTGATCTAATGGATGAAAATGATGGCTGCCAAGAATGAAAGCCCACGACTCTTCATAAATAACTTATGTAGAATTAGTCCAAGAGTCCTTCTGCTTTAAGGCACCTCTTGGACTAAGTCTACATGGCGTTATTATCTGATGAGGCGTAAGATTGTCTGAAGGGATATGAAATAATATTTTGAAAGGGCACGAGAAAATGTGTTGGCATCCTTACGTACATTATAAATAAGGGTGCGCACGAAGAGTCCGGGATGGGTGGAAATTATCTTTCTTTCTTATAAGGGTTTTCTATTGTCCAATTTTTTTTTCTTTCCTTCTTTTGTCCAGATCTTGTCCTTATAAGAATTAGAAGTCATCTTAAGACAAAGAGATTAAGAAAAAAATTAAGAAGACAAGGAAAAAGAGAAAAAGGTAAGGAGAGGTAAGGAAGGTGATATAAAGGCTAAGGAAGGTCTTGCTTTTAATTAAAGTTCTTATTATTAAAATTTTAATTATATAAATTAGAGGTGTTGGTATCTTGATCAAGTCTCCATGTAGATCAATGTTGGAGGGTGAACATGTGGGCATCTGATGGAACTTCTGATGGACTGCTGCCAGTAATTAGAAAGAATTCAGGGTTTAGCGATAAGAGGTATGTTCTAATTCTTTCTTTTATATTATAAATACATGCTATATAATTTAATTGCTAATAAAATGATCCTAGGGTTCGGATTTAGTTTGTATAATTTCATATTTTTTGCTTTGAAATCCATGCTTGTACACCATTTCCATCAAGCGGGAGTCTTCTCCTCCTTCGGATCGGAGTCGTCGGCCGAAGGGAATTGAAATCGCGATTTTGTGGAGGAGCGAATGGTCGAAACCCGATGGAAATCAGAAACGAAATTAATTGAATAAAAAATCACCGACGGACATCCAAGAATCTCGCCTATGACGGAGACCGGAAGGTCAGGCGACCATTGAAAGTGGCTGGAGGATCTGCCTGGACAATGCACTGGACCAGGACAGGTAATTGGAAGCACCTCCGAGCACGGTCGGAGGATCAGGCCTGGCGCAACGTTATGCGAGTGTGATCGTATTGGCGGAGAGGCTACATCTGATGAGGGCCGGCGGCGATGGGTTGGTAGACGGAGCAGGCCGGGGAGGAGGCGGCGCTGGGGGAGGAGCTGTATGGGTTGCTGCCGGCGGGGATGCAGGGGCGGATGAGGGCGAAGCTGAGGGAGTGCTGGAGGAAGGACGGGGGCGTGGTGGACGAGTGGCTGGCGAAGGGGTGGAAGGAGGTGGTGGGGCGAATTCTCGAGTGGCTGGGGCCAGTGGCGCAGGATACTGCGAGCTGGCAGGAGGAGCAAAACATGGACCGTCAACAGCGGCTCGAGGCGAAGCCAAGGGTGCTGCTACCACAGACTCTGCATTTCTCTGACAAGGAGAAGGTGGAAGCGGCGATCGTGGAGGTGCTGGTCGGGTTGAGCTGCATTTGTTGGTACGAGGAGCGGCGGTTCGACTCTTTGACATTTTGAACATGATTAAGAATCAAGTTCAGAAGAAGATGATGAACAGTTATGGGGATTTAGGAGTTCATTAAGAATTGGTAAAAACATTTCTGGATTCCTTTTTTTTTGTTTTTTTTGATGATAAAAAACATTCCTGGATTCATGTTTAGGACATGGAATGTGTTTACCTATTCCCCTTGCTGGGTTGGTTTTCTTGATATACATACATAGTTTCCATGAGCATGGCTTGGGAAAGCTGGATAGGCATCAGCTTTCTTTGTTTCGTCTGCATAGTTTCAGAGGCTCTGGAGATGGAAGATGCTGGAAAATAAACGTATTAGATTGATTTTTTTCTTTTTGGTAGTAGTGTTGGAATGATTTTTTTTTTTGGGTGACTGTTGGAGTGATTTTTTTATGATACACAGTTTCCATGAGTATGGGTTGGGAAAGCCGGATTGGCATCTGCTTTGTCCATTTCATCTGCATAGTTTCAGAGGCTCTGGAGACGAAAAGATGTTAGAAGATAAACGTATTAGATTGAATTTTTTTCTGTAGACGTGTTGGAGTTTTTTTCTTTTTTTTTTTTTTTGGTGTGTTGGGTGAATGTTGGAGTGATTTTTTTATGATACACATGGTTTCCATGAGTATGGGTTGGGAAAGTCAGATAGGCATCTGCTTTGCCCGTTTCTTCATAGTTTCAGAGATTCTGGAGATGGAAGATGCTAGAAAATAAATATATTAGATTGATATATTTTTTATTCTTACTTTGTTACCCAGCAATCCAATTCAGTAGGTTGCACAGAAAAGATCCGATTAGATCATACACCAATGTTTCAAATGTATTTGAAGTCTTAGCATGAGATATTACACCTGCAGTCAAGTAGCACAGTGTTAAGGATATGGATAATCAACAAATATATTAGCTACGTCGGATGGATAAAGAACCTAAAATAATAATAAATTTAAGCTAATGAAAGCATACTATCAAAGACTATGCTAGAAAAGAATGAATCAGAAATAGATACGACAGAATCAGAAATTGCCAACAAAGACGGTGACATAATAACCCCTAAGAAGAAACGAAAGCTTCAAATTATTGATGAAGACCGATAAAATTATTTTTTGTTATGTTAAATTTTCTATTATATTTTAGTCCACTTTATACCGACTACATATCTTACTCTTTATTTTATATTAAAATAGTTTATAATAAAAAATAGTCTCTTTCGAGAAAAAAATTACATATGATTCATTCACTAGAAAGCTAAAGCGTTTGAAGTGCCACTTGGAAAGAATATCTAAAATATTATTTTTATATATTCGATCCTGCGCAATGCACGGGTCTTCGACTAGTTATTACGAATAATGTTACAATAATATATGGACAATAAGAAAATGATATTTAACATTTACATAGCCTGTTAAGTATAATGTACACGTTTAATAAATACCCAAGTTAGATTATATCATGGATGTCTATCTTTGGCATTATAGGCTTAGTAATCTTGACAAGAGCAAGATAAATAGGTTAGCCTGAGAGAAAAACCTCGACTTCAATGATTGTAAATTATTGATAGCCTGTGAGTCTTATCTTCTTAAAAAGATGACAAAATCATCTTTTACTGAAAAAGATGAAGGAGCTGATAAAGTTCTAAGTCTCATACATAGTGATGTATGTGGACCTATAAACTTAAATGCCAAAGAAAGATATTAATATTTCATTACAGAAGATCTATTTGGGCATTGGTGCATCTGGCTTGAATCATTTAAAATGTTCAAATGATTCAATAATGAAATAGGAAAATAAACTAGAAATGATATTGGAACTCTTCGATCAGATCGAAGAGGCGAATACTTGTCCAATAAGTTTGTGACATATTTAGGAGAGAATAGGATTTTCTCTCAATGGATTTTTTTTTAGAACATAGTGTATTTGAAAGAAAAAATTGAACTTTGTTGGACATGGTTCGATCCACGATAGGGTTTACTTATTTGCCTATTTCAGAGTTGTGCTCTTATGACTACTTATTTTACTCTGAAAATATATCAAGTAAATTTATTGTAAATCTCCATATGGAATATGAATCGGGCATAGACCTAGACTCCCTCACCTTTGAGTTTGGGGTTGATTGGCCTATGTCATAGTTGCACATAGATAAACTTGAATCCTGGTCCAATAGGTATTTAAAGGGTTATTAATTCAACCATACTAAAGAACATCAGATATTCATCAGCAGAAGGGCATTCCTTTTGAAAACAAGTTTCTTTGATAAGAAACTGATTCCTGTCAAGTTGAACTTGAGAAAGTTTGACTGGTAGAAAAGAACCGACATAATCTGATAAACCTACAGAATCAAATTTGATCAGATCAAACCCGTTACCCATTAAAGTGGCACTTTTAAGAAGATTCTGTAGAGTACCACATTAGCCGGACAGATACTTCAGTATCTAGATCCAGAATAGCGATCCTGTTAAGTTTGATGAGAATAACAAGGATCCGATCACCTATAGAGATGAAATGCAGTGGTCTGATTCTGAGAAGTAGCTTGGAGCCACATAATCTAAATTAAATTTTATGAAAATTAATAGTGTATAGACACTAGTTAATTCACCTAAAGGGATAAAATTCATTGGATGTGAATGGATCTTCAAAAGGATCAGAATAGCACAGATGGCAAGGTAAAGACCTGTAAAGCTCGTTTGGCTATTATTT
This sequence comes from Cocos nucifera, assembly GCA_006176705.1. NCBI lineage: Eukaryota > Viridiplantae > Streptophyta > Magnoliopsida > Arecales > Arecaceae > Cocos > Cocos nucifera. Next base: position 45,381 of record QRFJ01002660.1, read on the forward strand.
CAGTTTTGGAACATACGTTTTAAATATATGTCTTTGTTATGAACAAAAATAAATCCTACATTTGTAAGTGGACAAAATATTCTGTAGTGTTATTCCTTGTGTTGTCTGTGGATGAAATTCTCTTAATCGATAATGACATTCCAACATTACAAGGAATAAAAGTTTGGTTGTTATCTAATTTTTTTATTTTCAAAATCAGATATGGTATACTCACTAATGGTAGTGAGTAGATACTAGTTTGATCTAAGTAAGAATCACTGAAAGATTGTATAGACAATCCTCATGTATTTGAGAAATACTAAGATCTAGTGACTCAAATATGAAATACTGACTTAAAATATGTGAATATTTTAATTTTAGTCAAAACAAGATGACAACAAGAAAGTATCGGATCATACCCTAATTATAGGAGCAATCTGCTAGAAAGGTTCTGAGAAGAATATTATAGCCTATTTTGTTAGTGATGTAAAGTACATCATGGCATATGATGCTGCCATGTAAGCTGTGTAGTTGTTGAGATTCATTAGCAAGTTGGGAGTGGCATCCTCCATCGATGGTCCAGTCCTATCATAATATTGGAGCCATAGCTTAGGCTAAAGAACTGAACGATCAGTATATTTTGCATCGCTATCGTCTTTGATTTTAGATCAGGATGACGTCGATAAAAAAAAGGAAGAACTTGACTGATCCATTTGCTAAGGCCTTGAAACTAAGGAGTTCTATGAACTTAAATAAAAGATAAGATATTTGATATCATTCTGATTGGCTTTAGTCTAAGTGAGAGTTGTTGGAAAATGTGTCATAAAGTCAATCATCTAAGTGGTAGATGATTGAAATTAGTATATAAATTATCTAATAATAATAGTTATTTAGCTGGTTCATCATAGAAGTTCTATTTTTCTTAAATGAACTCTTAAATTATGATGAAGTTCTTAGAACCACAATCAATCGATAAAGGAGAATCTATCGGATGGTTCTTAAATTGTTCACGATCAAATGATAAGTTATTAATAAGGATGATAACTTATCAAGTATAGATTGCTATATGCTATATGCATTGGTTGTCCTCATAATCAAGTGGTGTGGAGACACTAGTATGGTATCCAAGTGAGATGTAGGAGTACATCTACACTGAATGTGATCAATGTAGCACTTTACTGTCAAGAGTAGTTAGCTAAGGCTAATGGATATAAGTATTTCTCCGACCTAAGATCACCATGGTATTTGCAAACAACTCACTATACTTTGGTACCGTACTGCCTATATTTCTAATATAGATTTAGAAGGCTTCTGGATATAGTTAAGTACTTATAAAGTCGGTGTATGAGTTAAGATGGGATTGACCACTCCTGATTAGCTTCAGGAAGAAAATGAGTCATTGTATTTTAATTTAGCAAAACCTAGGCCTAGATAATCCTCGTGAGGAGTCATGAGATTTGCAAAATTTTGAGACATAATAAAGATGACTTGTATGAGTGTTGATAGTATACTCGAAGTCGTCTTGAGCATTATTGATTATAGGGATGAATTATATGGTAACCATGGACTAGGATTCTAAGAATGTTACTTTGCATACATTCGACCTATCCGGATGTCGGAAACCATTGCTAGATGGTTACTTTACTGGTATAGAAATTAATTTCTATGCTACTGGCTTAGGTTCAAACCTATAAGGTTACATACATAAGAGGTTGTAACCTAATCAGATGGTTAATCGATGATTAAGAATCATTCTAAGGTCAAACATTCAATGTGATTGATGTTTGACCTAATGCAAGTATTGTAGGAGGATCGATTAGCAATTGGATTGCTAATTGGCTTAATCTGATTGAGCAATTAGGCTGAGATCAATTCTAAATGAATTAGATTCAATTAAAATTGATTTAGACTTAATTAGATTAAGTTTAATTAGTTTATTGGATAAGCTAATTGCAAGAAAAAAATAATTTTTAGTTAGACTAGGATTTAAGTGCATCTAATTCCTAATTGAGTTAGAATTTAAATCAAAATTAAATATAATTTAATCTAATTTACTTGGACTTTTAATTTGACTAGGATCATCTTTAATTAGGTTGCATTTAATTTGATTTGAATTAGGTTCAAAATAATTTTGATCTAGTCAAACAAGAAGAGTCCTAGTTGGACTGGGACTCTCACTCCTTCCTTGTGCCAATAAAAGTCAATGCCTATATTTTATTTTCAAATCTTTATGTGATGTTCTCCATGCCAATTAGAGCTTCTCCATGCACCAAATATCGAGGAGTGTAGGAGGCTAGCGTAGATCGCTGAGGAGGCTACTCGAACCATGGCTGAGATGGTCCATAAGCTTCGTCGGGAGCTTAACTCTATTAAAACAGCATCCTAGCATAACCTGGCTCTAACACCAGCTATTATGGAACCCCTGATCTTGTGTGTGGACCTGAGGAGATCTACGATATTCTCTAAGGGTAGCAAATCACCTATCCACTATCTAAATCTGTGATAGGGTGCCTCCTTCCTATCTCAAATCCCTCGAAGTCCAAGAAACCAAAATCGATGTTTCTTCTAGTAGTTACTGATCTAGACAATAAAGGAATAGTTTTACCCCAAGAATGAGGAGTTGGTACCATTGGTTGAGGAGGAGGACTTGGTGCCCACAATGGAGGAATTTTTTGAGATTGAGCTTTATGCCGCAGCATGTGTACCTCCCTCCTAATAGTTGATTCCAGTCTCAAATCCATTCTATGTTGTATTGGATTTTTATCTAGATTAATAGCCCTTGTATTACCACATTTAATAGAAATTTTGCTATAAGTTATACCACTAGTTGCTGCTTGATTTACAAAAGTTGAGCACAATAACTTCTAGCTGCAATATAGTCAGCTCCCGCCATAGATAATGAAGGGAAATCCTTGTTTCCCGGTCCAGGTTCGTTCAGATCTGATTAGATCAAGAGATATATTTCAAAAATTTTCTCTTGATCTCAATCAGATCTTGATATGTTTCAGATCTGATTATTATTATTTTAATAAATAAAATAAAATAAGATAAATTAAATCTAATTTAATTTACCTGATTTGGGTAATCCTATTACCCTGTAGATGATCCTAATTGCAGCGGAAGGTTCTGGATCTTAGCCACGCAAGCGCCTGGCCTCTACCGGTATCCACTTGGGTTGGATCTGGAGATCCTCTTCTTCTCTATCACACCTCCAAAAATCAGATCTGGATCTGATCTGGAGGATCTTCAAAACTCTTTTGAAGATCTGCAGTTGTCCTTTTGCAGCAGCGCAGCCTTCTTGCTTTTGATCGCCTTTCCTTGATCTGAATCGCACCAACCTAAGTCCAAAACACCTTTTGGACGTGGAGAGCAAGGGGAGAAGAGACTATGGCATGGAGAAGGAGGGGAGAGGCAGCCTTGGGGCGTGTCTAATTTTCATTCGAATTAGGGTTGGGCGCAGGGTCTTATTTATAGACCTAGCTTGTGATCCAACTCCTCTTCCTCTCAACCAATCACAACCCTTTGTGAAATCAGATCTAAATCTGATTGGTTGGAATAGAGACCCCTGGATTCCTCCTTAGAGGGCACCTAAGACCAGTCAAACTGGATTCTTAGTAGAACTCTGATTGGAATCCAAAAGGGAGGTGGAGTCCTTGTCCAACAAGGACTCCTAAGGCGCCTCCTACTTGGGCTCACGCCACCCTTGGCGTGCGCCCTTCTCCTTGCCAGGTTCTGGCAGGGGGACAGGCCCCCACCAGCTCTCCAATAGGTGCATGACATGTGGTCAAAAGTCAAAGGGTCAATGGTCAACGTTTGACCAGTCAAAGGTAGACTTTTGACCAAAGTCAAAGAACAAGAAATGGCAGGTGACCAAAAATGGCAGGTAATGTCTTACAAATAAGACAACCTTTTCTGACTTGGACAACCTCCAGTCAGACCATATGAAGGCCTCTGATTGAGCACAAACTCCTTTGGCTCAGTCAGGACAACTTATTTATGATAGTAAAAGAAGAACGTTAGGTTCAATCGAGTGCTAGCACGATTTCCTTGAACCTAATTGAATCTCATTCAGATCAATTGAACTAGATCAGTTCAATTGATGATCACCAGATTCAAACCCTTGTTTGTGTGACCCAGTTAGGTTCAGTTCTGTATGGTAATGGGATATGTCATGATCTCTATCATCGACATCATCGAAACTCCTTTCGATGGATCAGAACTCTTCTGATTCGAACAGCTAGAATGATCGATCATCTAAATCATTCTAATTGCTCCCAAAATCCACCAGTGACACCTAGCAGTATATGGTGGCAACCCATCAGAGCTGAATGTGAACCTCTTGGTGCAGCTACCTGTGTGATTCAGTTCTTCTATCTTGAGCCCCGATCAGATTAGGGT
>QRFJ01002660.1:50757-97305 GCA_006176705.1 Cocos nucifera
ATATGCATAATAAATCCTAGGGTTTCAGGATCTAGGGTTTTGCAGAAAGTAAGTTTTGGATTTCTGATTAAGGACGAACACGCAGCACCCCTACACGTCATAAGAACACCCCATCGAATGGGAAGAGAGGGCCTTTAAACCCTTCTTCGTTCTTATGACCGGACGGCCAAGAGGAACGCCTTAATCAGGAACATGTAAATCTACAAAACAGTTATAGATCTATATCATATATCTCATATACAAATTAGATCTAATCATGGCATATTTTGCATACATCTCATGTATCAAATCATGCATATTTTTAGATCTAAATTATCTCATAATAATCTAAAAAATTAGATTTAAATTGATCTAATCAAAATAAATTCTAATCTAGATAATTATGTAGAACTATTCTACAACTAGTCTAGACATGCATCAATCATATCTCATATGATATTTAAAATTAAATAATTTTTATTTGCTGTTTATCAGATGTTATTATAACACTTATAATATCAGAAAATAGTAAATAAGAAGATCTAAAATATGATTTAATCAGATTAAATCAAAGACATGCAAAACTATTCTATAGAACTATTCTATTCTAGAACTAGTCATGCATATCTTCATGTTCTTAGATCCAAATCATTTAATTTTAATTTTTTTGATTTCAGATCTGATCACATCTCATGTGACATCTAAAATCATTATTTTTAATTAAAATAAAATTAAAATCAGATCTAAACAATTTTAGAACCATGGCTCTGATACCAGTTGAAGGGAAATCCTGATTTCCCGGTCCAGGTTCGTTCAGATCTGATCAGATCAAGAGATATATTTCAAAAATTTTTCTCTTGATCCAATCAGATCTTGATATATTTTAGATCTGATTCTTATTATTTTAATAAATAAAATAAAATAAGATAAATTAAATCAAATTTAATTTACCTGATTTGGGTAATCCTATTACCCTGTTGATGATCCTGTTTGCAGCGGAAGGTTCTGGATCTTAGCCATGCAAGCGCCTGGCCTCTACCGGTATCCACTCGGGTTGGATCTGGAGATCCTCTTCTTCTCTATCACACCTCCAAAAATCAGATCTGGATCTGATCTGGAGGATCTTCAAAACTCTTTTGAAGATCAGCAGTCGTCCTTTGCAGCAGCGCAGCCTTCTTGCTTTTGATCGCCTTTCTCTTGATCTGAATCGCACCAACCTAAGGTCCAAAACTCCTTTTGGACGTGGAGAGCAAGGGGAGAAGAGACTATGGCATGGAGAAGGAGGGGAGAGGCAGCCTTGGGGCATGGATCTCAATTCATTGGAATTGAGTTGGGCGCAGGGTCTTATTTATAGACTAGCTGTGATCCAACTCCTCTTCCTTCCCAACCAATCACAACCCTTTGTGAAATCAGATCTAAATCTGATTGGTGGGAATAGAGTCCCCTGGATTCCTCCTTAGAGGGTGCCTAAGACCAGTCAAAGTTGGTTCTTAGTAGAACTCTAATTGGAATCCAAAAAGGGAGATGGAGTCCTTGTCCAACAAGGACTCCTAGGCGCCTCCAACTTGGGCACACGCCACCCTAGGGTGGCGTGCGCCCTTCTCCTTGCCAGGTTCTGGCAGGGGGACAGGCCCCCACCAGCTCTCCAATAGGTGCATGACATGTGGTCAAAAGTCAAAGTGTCAATGGTCAACGTTTGACCAGTCAAAGGTAGACTTTTGACCAAAGTCAAAGAACAAGAAATGGCAGGTGACCAAAAATGGCAGGTAATGTCTTACAAAATAAGACAACCTTTTCTGACTTGGACAACCTCCAGTCAGACCATATGAAGGCCTCTGATTGAGCACAAACTCCTTTGGCTCAGTCAGGACAACTTATTTATGATAGTAAAAGAAGAACGTTAGGTTCAATCGAGTGCTAGCACGATTTTCCTTGAACCTAATTGAATCTCATTCAGATCAATTGAACTAGATCAGTTCAATTGATGATCACCAGATTCAAACCCTTGTTTGTGTGACCCAGTTAGGTTCAGTTCTGTATGGTAATGGGATATGTCATGATCTCTATCATCGACATCATCGAAACTCCTTTCGATGGATCAGAACTCTTCTGATTCGAACAGCTAGAATGATCGATCATCTAAATCATTCTAATTGCTCCCAAAATCCACCAGTGACACCTAGCAGTATATGGTGGCAACCCATCAGAGCTGAATGCGAACCTCTTGGTGCAGCTACCTGTGTGATTAAGTTCTTCTATCTTGAGCCCCGATCAGATTAGGGTTAAGGTGAACTCGTCAAACCCTAGTCTCTGTCATATGATGTAATCATTCGATTCGAGTCCAATGTGAAAATCTAAATAGAAACTCTTTCTATTATTTCACTCTACCATGGCCATGGGCTTCTGGACTTGATTCTCATGATCATCATAGGGCTGCTCCTCTACCACCGAGGTAGATAGATTCCATCTTGATGCAATCCAGTTCCTACAATGAACATGCTATAGCCAACATACACCTCAGGGTTCCATATGGCTAGGAGACCGAGTAATGGTGTAGTCAAACTATAACACCCTCAAGGTGAACTGCCGATGCATCTCAGGTCAAAGAACCAGACACACTACTGCAGCATCGAGTCAGTCATTGACGAGAAGGTAGACTTCCTAATGACTACTCGAGGTGGTCACGCTCAGTGCCCTCGTTCTCTAACGAGTACCTGTACTCTCGCTCCGGTGTCTCCACACCGTAGACTCAAGACTCATCTACTAAAGAGAAGCGATTGTACACCAACCTTCCGGATCAATCACCATCCTCGTGATGATCCTATGGTCAGAGCATTTTATGAGTTAATAATGATTATTCATGTCTTAAATTTTCAACTCTTGAAAATATGAATTATCATTACCATTAACTCAAAGGATGTATCACAGACACTAAATACACATGTGTGATAGAAAATAATCCATTTCATTAATTATAGTCAAAATTATAATTTTGCCCCTAGAAGTGTATTACAAGTGTCAGCCAATTCTGGCTTCTAGGGCACATATATCTAACGATGCAGCAAAATTAGCATCTGAATAACCAATTAAATTTATAGAAGATTATTTTAAAAATCATAATCCAATATTTTGAGTATCAATCACATATCTAAAAATTCTTTTAACACCATAATATGTGATTCTTTTGGATTAGATTGATAATATGTACATATGTAAACACCAAACATAATATCAGACCTACTAGCTATTAAGTAAAGAAGTGATCCAATCATATCTCTATAAAACTTTGGATCTATTGCTTTAGGTTACAAGTCTTAATTAAGCTTGCAATTTAAACTCATAGGGGTGCCAATGCCTTTGACATTCTCCATACCAAATTTTTTTCAAAATTTTTTTTATATACTTGCTTTAGTTTATGAAGATCCCCTCATTTATTTACTTAATTTAGAGTCCTAAAAAAAAAGGTTAATTCACACATCATACTCATTTCGAACTCTCCCTGCATTAACTTAACAAATTTTTCACACAAAAGCTCATTAGTAGCACTAAATATTATTTCATCCACATATATTTAAATAATTAAAAGATCATTTTATTTTCTTTTAATAAATAAAGTTGTGTCCATATTTTTTCTTTTGAAATTATTTTCAAGTAAAAACTTATTTAATCTATCATACCATGCTTTATTCAACTTGAAAATATTATTTGAAAATTTATGATTTTTCAAAACTTGGAGGTTGTTCTACATGAATTTTCTCTGTAATATATCCATTTAAGAAAATATTTTTCATATTCATTTGAAAATGTTTAAAAACTATGAAGCATGTAAATGGCAAGAGCAATCTTGTCATGCCTCCGATCTGAGATCGTGAGACAGAGATCATAGGAAACTCTTTCCATAAGCATACAAGGTATTCCAAATATGATATCAATACACTACAATAGAATTCATAATAAATTAAGTCCAAAATTTTGCTAACTAAAATCAACTTTAATCTCTTACAAAGTCCCAACAATATTCAGAAGGTTTTATAGAGTGGGAAAGCTCCCGCTCGACATTTGATTGGTGAGGACACTCATCCTTAGGGGGTTCCTGAGTGTTTCTCGTTCGATGACTGCGAGGTCATCTAGCGAGTGGTCGAGAGTGCCATCCTCTCGATGGAGATGCAAGGAATCCACAACTTGAGTCTCAAGGAGGTATAATAGCATTCGGCGATTTCCATGCTCTAGGTATTTCTCTCTCCATTCTTGCATTCTTCCTTTCTTTCAACTCATCCTTATTCTTGATGTCATTCTTGCGCAGACACTTCACTTCTTTATCGAGCTATCAAATCGCATGTTTGGGGTGGGAAGAGTCCTTGCGTGACACCACCAAAGCCTACTAGTAGGTCAAGGAGGTGAAGAAAGAAGTCGAATACCTGAAGGAGGCATTGGATAAGGTGGCGATCGATAGGGATGAGAAGTTACAGGAAGCTACCACTAAGGTCACCAAGGCTGAGCAGGAGGTCAAGGAGCAAGTGGTCGAGGCCAAGCATAGGGCTGAGGAGTAGTTGGTAGAAGCCCGTCGACTAGCCATGGAAGCCTTTAAGGCCTTGAAAGACTTTGCACGGAGAGGGCTTTGGCCTTTAAAGAATACAGAGTGTCGATTGAGTTGCATAGGGACAAGATGGATTTCAGCCAAGAGGCCTTTGATTTCAGGCATGGAGAAGGTTTCGATAGCTACTAACATCGAGTGGCCATGAAACTTGATGCAGATGTCTAAGCAAACAAATATATGAATTTGAGGGATCGGACCCGAAAGGGTGCAAATTCGACCTGATTGCACTGATTTGTAGGATTCTGATACTGTCGAGCTAGAACGGCCATAACTTTGTCATTCGATGTCAGAATCCTTATTATGACCCCATTCCAGAAACCTCTCTTCGAGCCCTACAGGCTGGCGGTTTGTCACCATCATAAATTTTGGGGTCAATTTTTATTGTCTGACAGGCTTACGATAACATGCAAGATTATTAGATTTTCTAGTCCAAGTAAGAATCAGGTCTTTGACTTTATTTTATTTTATTCTATTTGATTTCATTTAGAATTTTTTTCGTGACTTGGTTTAGGAGTCCTTTTACTTTTGAATTAAGGTTTTTAGCTATAAATAAGGCCCTTGGCCTCCATTGTAGTCAGTTTTTTTCCGAGTTATCAAATAAAATTTCTGAGAGAAGAGCTTTTCTTTCTCTTTCTTCCATTTTCTTTTATTTCGTGCATCTTCCATCCTCTTCCCCAATGATTACCATGCCTTGGCTGCATCATGACTCCCCAAGGTCGACCTATCTTTTCTGGATGGGGTTGATGAGGAAGGAGTTGAAGAGGAGGCCTCCCCTCTCAAATTTGTCAGCATGGAGGGACAGCTAGATTGAGTGCTAGTGTGGCATCAGCAACCCCTACATCGAGTGCACTGGCAGGTCTGTCAGGAGATACTTCAGGGCCCATCAACTCCCTAAATGATGTCAAGAAATAGCCTACCTTGTACTTTTTCTTCTTTCTTTTTCCTTTCGTTAATGTAGCCAACTTTTTATGAATGGAATGAAATTTTCACTTTTAGAATTCATGCCTTCCTCTCTTTTTGTGCTTCCATTCGGTTGTGCCAGCAAATCTCCCCAAGATGCGACCTTCCTAGTTTTGGTAATGAGCCTTTGCTGGCTGCTACAGCCAATCGGCTCAGGAACTGGATTAATGCCTTGGAAGGGGCACTCAAGACCATAAACAAGAAATCTTCCAATCAGAAGAGGAAGCTGTTTGAAATGAGCAAGCCACTCAAGAGGGCTTGGATGGAGTTCGAGAGCCCTCAATTGAGGGTTTGGCCAAGTTATGAGGCCCATGTTGAGGAGAAGAAGTGATTGATTGAGGAGTGTAGGAGGCTAGCGAAGATCGCTGAGGAGGCTACTTGAACCATGGTTGAGATGGTCCGTAAGCTTTGTCGGGAGCTTAACTTTATTAGAATAGCATCCTAGCATAACCTAGCTCTAACACCAGCTATTATGGAACCCCTGATCTTGTATGTGGACCTGAGGAGACCTTGCGACGTTCTCTAAAGGCAGCAAACCACCTATCCACTACCTGGAATCTGTGATAGGGTGCCTCCCTCCTAGGGCTTGAGGGAGGCACCCCCTCTCTCTAGGGTTTCTTCAAGGATCCTAGGGCAGCAACACTAGAGAGAAGAGAGAAGAGAGATTAAGGGAGAAAAGATCTATATTCTACTCATTGTAAATTATTACAATACAATGGTTTATATATCCTAGGGTTTCCATATAAATTCTAATAAATCCCAGCTCAAAAACTTTCCTAGGCTAACCCAATATATGAAAGCACTCATTGAGCTAATGTACACCCAAGTCTCACATGCTCTCATCTCTTGGACTTAATTCTAATCCAAACCTTAAGTTAGCCCTCTTAAGACCTCTCAAATCAGGCCTTAAGACCTCTAGGATCAATCCAGACCCTAGCTCCAAATAGAAAATCTGTCAGCTTTGCCCGTGCATTGAGTCGATCCAGTCTTAGCACTAAGTCGACTCAATTGCATTTTAGTCCAGCACATCCAAAAATCTACTTTCTGTCTGGCTATTCTCTGAGATATAGTAGACCTATCCTTGTAATTTAGTCGACCCAATCTTAGTCTGAGCTGACTAACCTGTTGAAAACTGCTTCTTCTCTATAGTCTTCTTCCCTTGGCTGATTTCTTGCTCTATTTTGTATTTTCAAATCTTCAAAGCATCAACCAAGCCCCTCAAGATCCTCAATACCTGGACCTCAAGCCTGTGGAGAGCTACATGCTACCTCCACTCTAGGACCACTCCTATCCTAGCCCAAGGACCACACCTGTCCTAGTCTTCTGGAGCCAATACCATGACTCCTCTCATGGTCTTCCAAGATTTGGGAGCACCATATTAATCCTTATAATCTCCATCTTGGTGCACCCAATGAAGGAAAACCTGTAGGGTTTTAAGCATGCATTTTGAAACCTTTTCGAATAAAATGTAGTAAAAGATAATAGATTAATCTAATTAATCTACACATGCTATGATCTAATCATAAAAATCTTATACTAGGATCGAGATATGTTATATATGTATAAGAAAAATTGAATGCATGTAACAGTATATCATATTTACAACCTACTCGTGTTCAGAACATGATACCTGAGTGTGGGTAGATGATCTCTACAATCTAAAAACCATGGGTAGAGGCTCCCTGCATCATGATGTAGCCGCATGGATCGTCTAACCTCTATGGATGATCCACACAAAGCTCTTGATCCCAATCAGCTCCACCAGAGTGCTAGCTTCATGCTAGAACATTCAATGGCTGATCTTGATCGATCTCGATCGATCTCCTTCCCCCGATCATCTAGATGCTTCTAGGAGACCTAGAATACACACTTTGGAGGATGACGAGATGGTGTAAAAAATTTGGTGGAGATTTGATTCTCACAGCACTTGATCTCACTTCTCGAATCCTAGGTCAAAATCCTAGGGCAACCCACACTCTGAAATCCTGGAGTCCACACTCAACAAATTTTTGACACTCAGATTTCATGCCCAAAATAACTCATGCCACTCTTTATTCACGCCACTCTCTATTTCATTGAGAAACTCTTTCTCAGATTGCACACATGCACACATTTTAAACCATTTTAAAATTTATCATTAGATAGGAAAAAAAGAGTTAGCACAAAGATACTCTCTCAGACTTTTCTCACATCAAAAAACTAGCACCCAACCACTCTAAAATTCTCTCTCCAAAAGCCCTCTCTTCCTCATGCACGCACACTCAAAATCCTTAGTTTAAATGGGTGACATTTGATGGAAAAAATGCATGGGTTTAAGATAAGAATGAGAGGTTAGGTTTGTTCCAACCTCTAACCAATTATCTTGAATTCAAAATTCAAGATAAAAACCAAACCTTATCCAATGCTTGAAAAGGTGTTTAACACACAGAAGGACTCTCCTTCTGGTGCACACACCCACTTTTAATCTGATTAAAAGTGGCAACAAAGAGAGGAGGGGCGAGGGGAATTAATAAGGATGGGAGGTTGAAGTTGTTTCAACCTCCCACTTGAATTCAAAATTCAAATGACAACCTATCTTCATCCAACACCAGGACCAAGTCAATGAGGTGCCAAAATCCTTCTTAGGCATGGAAAAAACTCATGTATATTTCTGAAAATTGTATGGAAGAGGGCATCAGAAAAAATTAAGGCACAAGGGAGAAGAATTCAAATCCATTTTGAAATCTTTGACTTATCCAATTAGGTTTCATCCAAACCTATTTAGCCAAACCCAATTAGACTAGAATAAACTTATTCAAATTAGGCTTAATCCATCTTAATTAAATCCTAATCAAATAAAAAAATAATTGAATTCAAGTCCTGATCAAATTAGGGACAACTTATTTTTAGCGATTAGGTCATCTCATAACCTAATGGGATCAAACCCAATTGAATCCAATTCAATCAGATTTAATCCAAACCTCATTGCTTAATTAAATTAATCTAATTAGCAATATAATTATTAATTAATTCTTCAATAATGATAGAGTTCCAATCCAGTGAGACCTAGAAAGGTAGTCTCAGTCCAGTGGAACTTGCGATTATAGAGTTTCAATCCAGTGGGACTCTTGACCACAAAGTTTCAGACCATTGGAACTCTTGATCAGCCATCAAATTAGGTAGGAATTTCTATCATGTATGACCCTATAGGTTTGAACACTAAGTTGATAGCACAAGAATCAATTTTTTATATCAATCGATGTAACCATCTAGCAATAGTATCCGACGTCCGAATAGGTCGAATAGTCATAATGCAACATCCATGAACTTGTGGCATATAGTTACCATATAATTTATCCCCTTGACCTCAATGCTCAAAGGATGATCTAGGATTTTACTATTAATCCTGAAAAAGTCATCCACATTGTATTTCAAATTTCAATATTTATTATATGGACTATCTCGACTAAGATTTTGCTAAATTGAAATACAGCGATGCATTTTCTCCAACACTTGAAGGAGTCAATCCCTATCTTGACTCACACACCAACTAAACAAGTACTTGACTGCACTTAAAAATTTTTTATTATTGAATTAAAAATTTAGATAATGAGGCACCAAAGTATAGTGAGTTGCTTGCAAGTCACCATGGTGATCTCAGATCTAAGGGACACTTATACCTATATCCTTTGTGAGCAACTCTTAACAGCAGAGAGCTCTGCAGTTGGATTACATTCAGTAAAATGTACCCTTATATTTTACCTGCATGCCATACCAGTATCTCCATACTCCTTGGTTAAGAGGACAACAAACCCATATGGTACACAATAATCTATACTTGATAAATGTTGCCATCCTAGGTAATAACATATCATTTGGTCCCAGACAGATTTAAGGACTAAACGATAAATCCTTCTTTATTAATTCTAAATAGTCCTAAGGATTTCATCATAAAAGAGTTCATAAAGAAAAGATGCATAAAAATGATGAAAAGCTAGAATAATAATTTTATTTATTTAATAATTTAAGTATAAATTATAATAAGCTCAACTGTTTATAACCTAGATGATTGATTTTATGATATAATTTTTAACAACTTCCACTTAGACTAAAGCCATTGAGAATAGTATCAAATATCCATCTTTCATTTATGATTATCAAACTCTTTGATTCTGAGGTATTTAGTAAATAGGTTGGCCAAGTTCTTCTTTTTGTCAATCTTTTAAAGCTTGATGTCACCTCGCTTTATGATCTCAAGTATAAGATAGTAGCAATGTAGAATGTGCTTGGTGCGCTAATGTGCATTCGACTTTTTTACTTGAGCTATAGCTCCAGTGCTGTCATAGTAAAGCAGAATCGGACCATCCAAGAGCATGCCACTCCCATCTTATTGATGAACTTTCATAGCCATACAGCTTTCTTTGCAGCATCGAATGTCGCGACATACTCTGCCTCGCATATAGAATCGATCATAGTGTATTGCTTGGAACTCTTTCAGCAGATGGCTCTATCATTTAGGATAAAAACATATCCTAATGCACTCTTACGGTCATCATGATCTGACTAGAAACTGAAATCAATATATTCCATAAGTTTCAAGTCAGCATCTCCATAAATGAGCCATCGGTCTTTAGTATTTTTCAAATACTTCAAGATTATCTTTATAACCTTCTAGTGATTCTCATCTAGATCAGATTGGTATCTACTCACTACTCCTAGTACATATTTGGTATTATACATATCATGATGTACATAATAGAATCCACTATTGAAGCATATGGTATTCTACTCATACGCTTTCTCTCTTAAGGAGTTGTCGGACAATCCTTCTTTGAGAGAAAAATTTCATTGCCTATTGAAAGATAGCCTTTCTTGGAATTCACCATGCTGAACCACTTCAGTACAATATCGATGTACGTGGACTGGGATAATCCAAGCAATCTTTTAGATCTATCTCCATAGATCTTCATCCCTAGGATGTAGGAAGCTTCTCTCAAGTCCTTCATGGAGAATTCAGATGATAGCCAAATCTTTATTTTCTATAATGCAAGGATGTCATTCTCGATTAAGAGAATATCATCTACATATAATACAAGAAATACTACTACAGAACCATTAGCCCATTTATATACATAGGGTTTCTCTCCATTCTTAATGAAGCTATACGTTCTGATCACTTTATCAAAATTCATGTTCCAACTCCTCGATGCCTGCTTCAATTCATAAATAAATCTCTGAAGCTTGCACACCTTAGACTCATCTATGGATGTGAACACTTCAAGGCTATATCATATACACCACTTCATCCAGCTCTCCAATTAGGAAAGCTGTCTTCACATTCATTTGCCAGATCTCATAGTCTAAATGTGCTACTATCGCAAGCATAATCCGAATGGACTTAAGCATTGCCACTAGAAAAAATGTCTCATCATAGTCAATACCATAATGCTGATAATATCCCTTGGCAGCTAGATGGGCTTTATAGATCTCCATCTTCCTATCTATGCTATTTTTTCTTTTGAAAATCTACTTACACCTAATGGGTTTTATCCCTTCAGGTGGATCAACCAATGTCCATACACTGTTAATCTTCATGGACTCCATTTTGGACTTCATGGCTTTCAGCTACTTATCAAAGTCGGACCTCTGCATGGCATCTATGTATGTGATCGGATCCTCATCATTCTCATCAAGTTCAACTGGATCACTATTCCAAACCAAGAAATCATAATATCTATTCGACTAATACGGTACTCTACTGAATATCCTCAAGGGTACCTCGACAATGGGCTCTGGATTTGATCTTATCAATTCCAGTTCTGTAGGTTTATTAGAATGTGTCGGTTTCTCTACCTATCGAACTTCACCAAGTTCAACATTAGAGGCAGCAGTTACTTTCCTAAGGAACTTCTTTTCCAAAAAGACTATTTCATTGCTGATGAACATTTTTGTTCTTCAATAAGATAGAAATACTATCCCCTAATTTTTTTGGGATGTCCTATGAACAAGCATTTATCGGATCTGGGTCCAAGCTTTTCTATCTCTGCAAATGTTTGACATAAGCCGAACAACCCCAAATCCTAAGATGAGAGGGAGTCGGCCTATGCCTGGTCCATATCTCATATGGAGTCTTTACAATAGATTTGCTTGGAATATTGTTCAGAACAAAACAAGCAATCTCAAGTGCATAACCCTAAAAAGAAATTGGCAGACTTGCAAACCCCATCATGGACCGAATCATGTCCAACAGGGTTTGATTCCTCTTTTCTGATAAACCATTATGCTGTGGTGTTCCAGGAGGGGTCCATTGTGAGTGAATCCCATTCTCTTCTAGATATATCAAAAACTCATTAAAAAGATATTCACCTTCACATTCTGACCGAAGAGTTTTAATACTCTTTCCAAGTTATTTTTCTACCTCATTATGATATTATTTGAATATTTTAAATAAATCAGATTTACTCTTCACAAGATAGATGTACCCATACCTAGATAGATCGTCAGTAAATATAATAAAGTAGTAATAGCCGCCTCTAGCACACATGTTCATAGGTTCACATACATCACTATGTACTAGACCCAGAATATCACTGGCCCGTTCACCCTTTCCAGTAAAAGATGATTTGATCATCTTTCCAAGAAGGCAGGACTTACAAGTAGTCAATGATTCATAATCATTAATATCAAGAATTTTCTCCTTGACTAATATGTTTATCCTATTCTTATTCATATGACCGAGCTGATAGTGCCAAAGATAGGCATCGATGACATTATCTAATTTTTGGCATTTATTTAATATGTACATTATACTAATAGGCTATGATAAAATATAAAAGCTATTTCTTAATTATCCTCGCATTATTGTAACATCATTCATAATGATATCATAATAATTTTTTTTATTAATAAATAATAACCATCTTGGGCCAAAAGCTCTATAGATATTATGTTCATCATAAAGGATGGACAATAATGACAATCATTTAAAATGACATTATTTATTTTGAAAACATGCTTAATAGTTTTCAATGCTAGGATTGAAACATTCCTTCCATCCTCAACATTAAGGAATCTTTCACCGTTCTCAAACTTTCTACCAATTTGAAGTCCATGCAATGAATTGCATATATGAACTGGAACTTCTGATATCTAATATCCAGGTAGAAATATCATAAATAGAGAAATTATAATATATTATCATATAATAGTCTAGACTAGTAACTACTTGCTATTTTCTTTTATTCAGCCTATTCGGGTCAAGAGGATAATTCTTCTTCCAGTCTGCCTGATTAGGGTCAACACTAGACTTCTCGTAATTAGGTCCTATAAGCTTGTCACTATCCAATAGTGAATGGAGCGACCAAACACTAGCCATTCTATTAAACTGAAAGAAAAACACAAGATCTTATTAGTACATGAATTATTTAACCCTAAAGACTTGAACTTTAGTCTAAAGATCCTCCCACTATTTTCTACGAATTGATAGCCTCTACCTCCAATTCAAAAAATTACACTAACTCCTTAGTGGGTACTAGAATCCACATAGACTATAAATAGACTCGAGGAAAGCTTTGGCCAACCCATGTGCATCTACAGGTAGGTTCACAATCAATTGTTTCTCCAAATAATTTATAGTATTTTAGTTTTACCCCAGGCTCCTCTTCAACAGGCATAAGGCATCTCTACTGAAAGTCTTGATTTGGTCCAACTATTAACATGACTGAGTTCAGTGCATCAAATAAATGATGACTAGGCCCGAAGAAAGCTCTGACCAACCTGATCACTATTCAAAGAGTACAACCTAATCATCATATGATGGATAGTAATTTCAATATCCAGATGAACATCAAGTGTAAGGCATCTCCAATATTCACCTAGAAAATTGGATCCATTGCCATCCACTTTAATGGAAGGCTATGACTCAGTTATCCCCATAACTTTGTCATTTTAAGGACCTAATATTTAGAGGATTTAAGATTACATGTGATTTAAGGATAGAGAAGACATGGACCAAATTACTCCTACTGACTTTGCCAAATCAAATCCTCCCACTGACTTCACCAAGTCAATGATGAGGACTAGGATCAATTTCAGTCCATGGGCACCTACATCAATCTTACTGATCAAAATCAGTCACACTGATTCCTAATTGACATGGGTCAGGTAAGTAAAATCAATGGAAGGGATATGCCATAAACTCATCAAGGATCAAATTAGTGCGAGTAGCTCCTAATTAAAAACCACTGGTCTAGACTGCTAGACTTATCTTAGACACCAACTGATTAATTAGTTTCAATTTGATCTATCTAGTAATTTCTAGCTTGACCACTTAGTGTTGAATCAAGTCCATCTGACTTTTGTTAAAGACATGGACTTGACCAATTACAACTATTGAAGTTGAATCTAGAGTGTTCTTGACCTAATTTAAATCAACACTTAGTTAGATTTGATCAATTACTCTAGTTAAGTCCATTCTTTAATCCAATCTTAGGTCTAACCTAATTAATGGATCTAATTCATCTAACCCATTGACCCACACTTTATGCTTTTATCTTAGAATTTTTAATTCATAATTCTAGATCCTACTAGACAATCCTTAATTTTTAATTAAGTATTGGACTGATGGATTAGGGTTCAATATTTGAAAATCATTTTTAAATTTATAAAATATTTTTATAATTTTTATTTTTTATTCATAAAATGAGTCAACTCATTTTAGAAATAGGTCGGCTCATTTCATAAACAGCAACCTATTGCAAGTTTCAAATAGAAAAAAGCATAATGAAAAATTAAACTATGAATCATTTTTAGATCTAATCTAAACATATTCATGTTTAATTTTTAGATTGAAATAATTTCAAAAGAAATCCTTTCATTGTTCATCTTCAAGAGTAATAATCGCAGCAGCACCTGAAGGAAAAGTCTAGGGTTTCTTGTAGGTATTTTGAAACTTTTTCAAAACTAGATCAGCAAAAGCAATAAATTAATCATATTAATTTATTAAAATATAAAAATAAATCCTATATCTAAAATCTAATAACATGATCTATGCATATAAATAAATCTAAAATTAAATATTAAATAAAGATAATGATGTTGATCATATCAACATCAAACCAAGACTAGATCTAATCTAGTGGGAGAAAGAGATTGAACTCTTTTATCTTTCGTAAGTCGAAAACTCAACTTGCTGATCCGAGGCTGAGTTTGTCGCTTCAAGCCATACACGCATCTGGTCTCTACAAAAAATCTACACGAATCCTTGATCGTTGATCCAAAGTCTAGCGACTAGAAATTAGTATAATATGCTATTACTGTGCTGATCCTTCTTCAACAGTTGATGGTGAACTCTTCCTTTGATCAACTTGGACCTTCCAAAGCACCAAAGAATAGATAGGAGGATCTGAAAGAACTTTTTTTGTTTACCTTTTTCTCTAAAAAAGAATATGAAAAAGGATCTAAGAGAAATCCTAGAGAAGATCTCTCTTCTCTCTTTCTTTTCTCTCACCTAGACACAACAACTTATGTCTTTACAAAGCACCACGCCCAAAGCCCCTTTGCACCCAAGCTTTCCACATCCAAGTTTAAAATCTATAGAAATCTCATGCCCTAACTCTCTTTAAATAGATGAGTTATGATAGAGTCCTTGTCTAGGTCAAAAACCTAGAAAGGCATGTCCAAATTGAGCATGGATTGGGGTGCCTAACTCTTGGGTGCCCCCTCCTTATCTTTTTGCATGGACTCTAAGGAATATGCACACAAAAGTCTTCTATTTTTTATAAAAAAAATTAGAGAAAAATCAGGTGGGTTGGTACCTCAAGAGAATAAGGAAAGTTGATGTGTGAAACTTTATCCAATAGGGTCCTTGGTCTTGTTTGTTTTGACCTATTCCATAACTAATTTTCTTCTAAAAGGTGTGAGGCACAAAAGAGGCATGGAGAGTCTCTGAAAATAAAATTTCTTATGCAAATTCTAAGAAAATTGGTGTGGGAGGGCGTGGAAAGCAAGGTGGTGCAAGATGGAGAAATCCTAGTCACACTAGGACTTTTAGTTTTGACTTGGTTCAACTTATTATTTGAATTCAATTAAATCAAAACTAATACAACCTAAATTAGAGATGATTTTAGTCCATCTAAGAGCCTAATTAAATTAGATTAAATTAAATTTAAATTTTTAATCAAATTAAAAATTAGGTGTACACAAGTCTAATTGAACTAGGAACTTGTTCTTCCTTGCAATTGGCTTATCCAATAAATTAATTAAACTTGATCCAATCAAGTCCAAACCAAAACTAATTAAATCTTATTCAATGATACTCAATATCAGCCCAATTGCTCAATCAAATTGAGTCAATTAGCAACCCGATTGCTAATTGGTCCTCCTGTAATACTTGCACTAGGTCAAATATAAATCATATTGATTATTTGATCTTAGAATGATTCTAAATCGTTGATCAGTCATTTGATCAGATTGAGACCTCTTATGTGTGTGCCCCCATAGATTCAAACATAAGCTGGTAGTATAGAAATAAATTTTTATACCAATCAAAGTGACCATCTAGCAACAGTACCCAATGGCTGGATAGGTCGAATGTATAAAGCAACACTGTTAGAACCCATGTTGATATGGTTTCAATATAATTCATCCTCTTGATCTAAATGCTCATAGAATAACTTAAGATTTAACTGTCAACCTTGATTAGATTAACCACATTATATTTCAAAATACCAAATCCATCTCATGAATCATCCTGGCCAAGATTTTGCTAAATTGAAATACAACAATGCATTTTTTCCAAACTCTTGGAGTAGTCAATCCCATCTTGATCACTTACTGACTTCGTAAGTACTTGGCTATGCCCAAAAACCTTCCATCACTGAATTAAAAATTCAGGTAGTTCCGACACCAAAGCACAGTGAGTTGTTTGCAAGCCACCATGGCGATTTTAGGTCTAAGAGATACTTATCCCATATCCCATCAGAGCAATTCTCGATAGTAGAATGCTCTAGAGTTGGTCACGTTCTGTGACGATGTACCCCTACATCTCATCTGTATGCTATACCAATGTCTCCATACTCCTTGGTTAAGAGGACAACCAATCTATATGGCACACAATGATCTATACTCGATAAATGTTGTCATCCTAATTATCATTTAATCATGAATAATTTAAGGACTAATTGATAAATTCTTTCTTTATCGAAACTAAATAGTTCTAAGGACTTCATCACAACATGAAGTTCATTAGAAGATCTAGATTTATGATAAAAAAATAACTAGAATAAAATTTTATTCAATGATAAATCATTTATAATTATAAAATAGTACAACCATCAACAAGTTGACGATTGATTTTGGGACATATTTTTCAACAACTCTCACTTATCCTAAAGCCACTCGGTATGGTATCTAATACCACATCTTTGACTTGTGGTTGTCGAACTCCTTTACCGCCAAGGACTTTAGTGAAGGGGTCGGTTAGGTTTTTCTTTCTATCGATCTTCTGAAGGTTAACATCACCTTGATCCATGATCTTCTAGATCAAGTGATAGTGGCATAGTATATGCTTTGTCTGTTGGTGTGCCTTCGATTCTTTTGCCTGAGCAATGGCTCCAATGCTGTCATAGTAGAGTAGGACCGGACCATCTAGGGAGGGTGCTATTGCAAGCTCGGTGATGAACTTTTTTAGCCACATAGCTTCCTTCACAGTATCTGATGCTGCGACGTACTCTACCTCACAAACTGAGTTTGCCATAGTGTATTGCTTCAAACTTTTTCAGCAGACAGCACTACCATTAAGGACAAAGATATAACCGACATGCTTCTACTATCATCATGGTCAGATTGAAAGCTGGAGTCTGTAAATCTCATAAGTTTTAGATTTGACTCACTATAAACCAGCCATTGATCCTTAATATTTTTTAAATACTTAAAGATGATTTTTACCACCTTCCAATGGTTCTCTTCTTGATTAGATTGGTATCTACTCACTACTTCTAGTGAGTATACTATATCTAGTCTCGTACATGTCATGATGTACATGATAGATCCCATTATCGAAGCATATAGAATTCTACTCATATGCTCTCTCTCTTCAGGAGTTGTCGGACAATCCTTCTTAAAGAAAAAAATTTCATGGCCTATTGGAAGATAGTCCTTCTAGAAATGCTAAACCTCTTTAGCACAGTTTCTATGTACGTGGATTGGCATAACCTAAGCATCCTCTTAGATCCATCCCTATAAATTTTCATCCTTAGGATGTAGGATGCTTCATCCAAATTCTTCATGGAGAACTGAGATGACAACCATACTTTTATTCCTTATAATGCAGGGACGTTATTCTTGATTAAGAGAATATCCTCTACGTACAAAATACAAAATATCACTACAAGACCATTTGGCCATTTATAAATACAAGGCTCTTCTCCATTCTTAATGAAGCCAAACATTTTGATCATCTTAACAAAATGCATGTTCCAACTTTGAGTTTCCTGCTTCAATCCATAAATGAATCTCTGAAGCTTGCACACCTTGGACTCATCTGTGGATGTGAATTCCTTAGGTTGTATCATATACACCTCTTCGATCAGCTCTTCATTCAGAAAAACTATCTTCACATCCATCTATCAGATCTTATAGTCTAGATGGCCAGCTATCGCAAGCATAATCCAAATAAATTTGAGCATTGCCATAGGAGAGAACATCTCTGAAGGAACCAGATCTAGGATTTCACAGGTAGATCTTGAAAGTTTTTCAAGATCTTATAGTGAAAGACTTAAATAAATCTAAAATTTATTTAAATAACCATGTAAACACCTAGATCTCAGATCTATTATATGATTAAGGTATGATATTAAATCAAAAATTAAAATTAAATAAGAAAGAAAAAGGTTGATCAAATCAACATAGATCTACACTACATCAAATGCAGGTATGAAGTTTATAAATCAGATCTATTACCTGAGCAAGTTTAGATGTTCTAACTTACTGATCCAGGCTTGAGGATGAAGTCATGAGCAGCACACGTGTTCAACCTCTAGGAGTCGTCCACACGAGCCTACGATCTCTGATCTGAAGTTCGATGTAGGAAATCAGCACAGCATGCTAGTACTGTGCTGATCCTTTTTCGACGATCGATCCAATGCTCCCTTCTTCAAAATTTGGACTCTTCAAAATATGAGAAGGAAGATGAGAGTTTTTTGATCTGAGTCTCTCTAAAAGAAACTTAAAATAAAGGAGGAGAGATTAAAAATAAAATAGCCCTAGAAGAAGACCCTCTTCTTCTTCTCTTTTCTCTCACCTAGACACCTAGTTTGGTACCTATGGAACCCTCATGCCCAAGGACCCTCTTCCTTTGATTTTTACACACCCTAAATCTCTCCCAAAGTTCTATATTTCATGAAAAAATTAAAAAAAAAAATCATCCAATAAATAGGGAAAACAAAGAGTCCAAGTTAGGTCAAATTTCTAGACTAGGAATATCCAAAGATGGGAAGTTGTTGGGGTGCCCAACTCTTGGGTGCCTCCCCCACAATTTTTGGCGTGGACCAGCAAGGGATGGTGCACAAAAAAGGAGATTATTTTTATGGAATAAGAGAAGAATTAATTAAAAGAAAGGGCGGCACTCAAAGGAAGATGTTTTGGTCAATAAGGATTCTATCTCAAAGAATGCTAAGCAAAACCAATTCCTCCTTTGACTTGGTCTTCCACCTAACTTCCAAATATGACTTGGAGGGAGAGAGGGGGCATGGAAGTCTAGAAGAAAGGAATTTTTCATAAAAAATACCAAAAAAATAGGTATGGGGGGCATTGAGACCAAGGTGGCGCAAGGAGATAGGGAGTCCTAGTCACACTAGGACTCCTATTTTTACTTGGTTAAACAAGATCTTTTAACCAAATAAAATCAAGATTAAACCAACCTAATTAAATAAGGCCCTAACCCATTTAAGCACTTAATTAAATTAGATTAAATCAAATTTAATTCTAATTTATTTTCTAATTAAATTAGAAATTTGGGTAAATTTGAGTCCTAGTTAGACTAGGACTAGTTCTTCCTTGCACTTGACTTATCCAATAAACCAATTGAACTTGATCCAATGAAGCTGAAATCAAATCTAATTAAATTATATTTAATTAGACTTAATCTCAGTCTATTGTCTTAATTAAATTAAGCTAATTAGTAATTCAATTGCTAATCGATCCTCCTACGATACTTGCACTAGGTTAAACACCAATCATATTGATTGTTTAACCCTAGAACGATTCTTAATTGTTGATCAACCATCCGATCAGATCATAAGCTCTAATGTGTGTGACCTCATAGGTCTGAATCTAAGTCGGTAGCATAAGAATAAATTTTTATACCAATCAAAGTGATCATCTAGTAATGATACTTGACGGTCGGATAGGTCAAAGGAGTAGAACACCATCCTTAGAACCCATGCAGATATAGTTTTCATATAATTCATCCCCTTGACCACAATGCTCGTAGGACACATTAGAATTCAACTGTCAACTCTGATCAGGTTGTCCACATTGTATTTTAAAATATCAAATTCATCTGATGGATTATCCTGGCCAAGGTTTTGCTATATTGAAATACAGTGATACATTCTTCTCCAACTCTTGGAGTGGTCAATTCCATCTTGATCATACTCCGACTTTGTAAGTACTTGACTATGCCCAAAAGTCTTTCATTGCTGAATTAAAAATTTAGTTAGTCTGGTACCAAAGCACAGTGAGTTGCTTGCAAGTCACAAAGGTGATCTCAGGTCTAAGGGATACTTATATCTATATCTCATCAAAGACATTCTCAATAGCATAATGCTCTAAAGTTGGTCACATTTAATGATGATGTATCCATACATCTCACCTGTATACCATACCAGTATCTCCATACACCTTAGTTAAGAGGATAACCAACCTATATGGCATATAGCGATCTATCCTCGATAGACGCTGTCGTCCTAATTAATAGCCTATCATTTGGTCGTAAACAAATTTAAGGACTAATTGATAAATCTTCTCTTTATCGAAACTAAATAGTCCTAAGGACTTCATTATAACAATGGAGTTCATTAAAAGATGTAAACTTGTGATGAAAAAAGATGCCAAAATATTTTTCATTAATTAATAAATCAATTATAATATCTCAACCATCAATAGACTGACGATTGGCTTTGAGACATAATTTTCAACAACTTCCACTTATCCTAAAGCCACTCGGCACAGTATCTAATACCCATTTTTGACTTATGGTTGTCTAACTCCTTGATTGCTAGGGCTTTAGTGAAGGGGTCGGCTAGGTTCTCCTTTTCGTCGATCTTCTGAAGGTTGATGTCACCATGATCCATGATCTCATGGATCAAATGGAAGCAGCATAAAATATATTTTATTCGCTGGTGTGCCTTTGGTTTCTTTGCTTGAGCTATGGTGCCAGTGCTGTCATAGTATAGTAGGACTAGACCATCAATGGAGGGTGCTACTCCGAGCTCAATGATGAATTTTCTTAGTCACACAGCTTTCTTTGCTGCATCTGATGCTGCCATGTACTCTGCTTTGCAAATAGAGTCAGCCACTGTATGCTGCTTGAAACTTTTTCAGCAGATGGCTCCACCATTTAGAGTAAAGATATACCCCGACATACTTTTACTGTCATCATGATCAGATTGAAAGTTGAAGTCTATAAATCCCATAAGCTTCAGATCTGACTCACCATAAACCAACTATTGGTCCTTAATATTTCTCAAATACTTAAGGACGGTTTTAACCACCTTCCAGTGATTTTTTCTAAGGTCAGACTAGTATCTACTCACTACTCCTAGTGAGTATGCCACGTCTGATCTCGTACATATCATTGCATACATAATAGACCCCACTGCTGAAGCATATGGAATTCTACTCATATGCTCTCTCTCTTCAAAAGTTGTCGGATAATCCTTCTTAGAGAGAAAAATTTTTTGGCCTATCGTAAGATAGCTCTTTTTGAAATTCTCCATGCTTAACCTTTTCAGCTTAATTTCTATGTACATGGATTGGGATATACCAAGCATCCTTATAGATCTATCCCTATAGATCTTCAACCCTAGGATGTAGGATGCTTCACCCAAGTTCTTCATGGAGAACTGTGATAACAACCAGACTTTTATTCCTTATAGTATGGGGATGTCATTCTCGATTAAGAGAATATCATCCACGTACAAGATGAGGAATACCACTACAGGACCATTTGCCCATTTATAAATGCAGGGTTCTTCTCCATTCTTAACGAAATCATACATTTTGATCACTTTATCAAAATGCTTGTTCCAACTTTGAGATGCCTGCTTCAATCCATAAATGGATCTTTGAAGCTTGCACATCTTGGACTCATCTATGGATGTGAACTCTTTAGGTTATAGCATATACACCTCTTTGATCAGCTCTCCATTTAGGAAAGTTGTCTTCACATCCATCTGCCAGATCTCATAGTCCAGATGGACATCAATGGCAAGTATGATTCGAATGAACTTGAGCATTGCCATAGGAGAGAATGTCTCATCATAGTCAATACCATAATGTTGATGATACCCCTTGGTAATCAGACAGACTTTATAGATCTTCACCTTTTCATCTGCGCCCCTTTTTCTTTTGAAGATCCATTTACACCCAATGGATTTAACCCCTTCAGGTGGGTCAACTAATGTCCATACATCATTGACCTTCATGGAATCTGTTGGTGCAGAATCTAGTTGATGCCGGATTGAGCTGGAGTTGGAAAAGAGGAGGTCACCGTTGGTGACCTACAAAATAAAGTTTCGTCCGGAGTCGGTGGTGGAGGATCCTCTGACGATCAAGTTAATTCTTTTGACCAACAGAAATGGAGTGCTCAGGTATGAATTCAACAAAATTTTGGAGAAGGAGAAGAGAGCTTAGAAAAAACATATCTGGAAGGTCCCTTTTTATAGATGGAGCTTATCGTAACCACTTGATAGTGGGCCGCTCTGGGCCACCTAAAATTTATTATGGAGAGAGGTGTCGCTCGTAATAGACTGATAATGATAGTCGTAACCATTCGATAGTGGGATTACCTATAGCAAACTAATAATGATAGTCATAATCATCTAGTAGTGGGATTGCTTGTTCATTGAGATTTAATAGTTGAAGTCCAAAAGGAGTTCGACCGCTTGAGAAGTTCAACTAAAAGAGAAGTTTGGAAGAAGTTTGGCTCCTGTAGGAATCTGACTGAAGGAGATGTCCGAAAGAAGTTCAACTCCTGAAGGAATCCAACTAAAGAAGAAGTCCAGAAGGAGTTCGGCTACTGAAAGAATCCGACTGAAGGAGATGTCTGGAAGGAGTTTGGCTCCTGAAGAAATTTGATTAAAGAAGATGTCCAAAAGAAGTTCGACTTCTGAAGGAATCCGACTGAAGGAGATGTCCGGAAGGAGTTTGGCTCTTGGAGGAATCCGACTGAAGGAGATGTTCAGAAGAAGTTTGGCTCCTGTAGAAATCCAATTGAAGAAGATGTTCAGAAGGAGTTTGGCTCCTAGAGGAATTCGACTGAAGGAGATATCTAGAAGAAGTTCGGCACCTAAAAGAATCCGACTGAAAGAGATGTCTAGAAGGAGTTCAGCTCCTAAAAAAAATCCAACTGAAGGAGAAGTCTTACTGATGGAGAAGGCTGACCAAAGGGGAAGTTTGGGAGGAGTTAGGTTGAAGGAGAAGTTTGACTGCTGAAAGAGTTCGATTGGGGTTCAGCCGCTGGAAGAAGAATTTTCGATCGAAGCTCTTCCGTAATTACCAGTCGCATTAGGCTAAGCACCAGACTGGACTTCGATGAAAGCGGGGTTTATCATCAACAATAGTCCCTCTACTCTTAAGTTCAAAATTTAAAAGAAAGGGAGTACAAAAAAGATGACTGTCGATATCCTTTTTTGGGCTATGCACTCGTTGAGGTTAAAGGTCGGGGGAGATCTTATCTTCAGCCAAGGTTGAAGTTAGAGCTTGGGGGAGATCTTATCTCCAATCAAGGTTGAAGTTGGAGCTTGAGAGAGATCTTATCTTCAGCCGAGGTTAAAGAAGATCTTATCTCCTGTTGACATTGAAGTCGAAGCTCAGGGGAGATCTTATCTCCAGCCGAGGTTGAAGGAGATCTTCTCTCCTATTGATGTTGAAGTCGAAGCTCAGGAAAGATCTTATCTCCAATCGAGTTTGAAGGAGATCTTATCTCTAGCTGAGGTTGAAGGTGGAGCTCGGGGGAGATCTTATCTCCAGTCGAGGTTGAAGTTAGAGCTTGGGGGAGATCTTATCTCTGATTGATGTTGAAGTTAGAGCTTGGGGGAGATCTTATCTCCAATCGAGATTAAAGTTGGAGCTCGGGGGAGATCTTATCTCCAGTCGAGGTTGAAGAAGATCTTACCTTCGGTTGAAGTTGAAGAAGATCTTGTCAGAGCCTCTCCTCTCACCTCATCTAAAATGAATGTGGCCTTCGACTTTGCTCACGTTAGGATGAGATTCTCCTTTTGTTCCTAATGGACTATAGGGATACATTAGGATTGTTGTCAGGACCTCTTCCCTCATCTTGTCTAAAATGAACGAGGCTTTCGACTTTGCTCACGTTAAGATGAGGTTCTCCTTCTATTCCTAACAGACTGCAGGGGCACATTAGGGTCATTGTCAGGGCCTCTCCCCTCATCTCATCTAAAATGAACGAGGCCTTCAATTTTGCTCACGTTATGACGAGGTTCTCCTCCTGTACCTAACGGACTGTAGGGGCATAAAAGGGCCATTGTCAAGATCTCTCCCCTCATCTCATCTAAAATGAACAAGGCCTTTTGATTTTGCTCACGTTAGGATGATGTTCTCTTCTGATTTCTAACGGACTATAGGGGCACATAAGGGCCATTGTCAGGGCATCTCCCCTTATCTCATCTAAAATGAACAAGGCCTTCGATTTTGCTCATATTACGATGAGATTCTCCTTCTGTTCCTAACGAGCTGTAGGAGCGTATAAGGGCCATTGTCTGGGCCTCTCTCCTCATCTCGTCTAAAATGAACGAGGTTTTCGACTTTGCTCAAATTAGGATGAGGTTTTCCTCCTATTTCTAATGGGCTGTAGGGGCACATAAGGATCATTGTCAGAGCCTCTCCCTTCATCTCATCTAAAATAAATGAGGCCTTCGACTTACCGAGGTTAACATGGCCATATTTGATTGCTTCTTTCCTTCTTAGATTTTTTGAATTTTAAGATCATGGGAGCGTTGTTCCTCTGATCTCCTTCAGATGATAAGTTTCGGACCGAATGACTACGAGCCTTCCTAATTTGGGGTAACCTTTTCCTAGCTTTGAGGCTGAGAGATGGCGGCTCGTTGAACCACTAAGTCCCACAGATATGGTATTGATAATGTCGAGAGGTGGCCGATCTTCTTATTGTTCCTTTCTCATTGGTGGTTCTGGCTGCAACAGGCTTCAGGTCAACTTCTGAAGGAAAATCCTGATTTTCCAGACCAGGTTCGTTCAGATCTGATCGGATCAAGAGATATATTTCAAAACTTTTCTCTTTGATACGAATCAGATCTGGGATGTTTTAGATCTGATTTTTATTATTCTAATAATTAAAATACAATATAGATAAATTAAATTAGATTTAATTTACCTTGATGTGGGTAATCCTATTACCCGTTGATGATCCTGTAAGCAGCGGAAGGTTCTGGATCTAGCCACGCAAGTGCCTGGCCTCTACCGGTATCCACTCGGGCTGGATCTGGAGATCCTCTTCTTCTCTATCACATCTCCAAAAATTAGATCTGAATCTGATTTGGAGGATCTTCAAAACTCTTTTGAAGATCAGCAGTCGTCCTTTGCAGCAGCGCAGCCTTCTTAGCTTTCTGATCGCCTTTCTCTTGATCTGGATTCGCACCAACCTAAGATCCCAAACTTTTTGGACGTGGAGAGGAGAGGGAGAAGATGAACTTGGCATGGAGGAGGAAGAGAGAGGCAGCCTTGGGGCGTGGAGAAATTATTCTTTTTTTTTTTTGAGTTGGGCGCAGGGTCTTATTTATAGACTATGCGTGATCCAACTCCTCTTCTTCCCAACCAATCACAACCCTTTGTGAAATCAGATCTAAATCTGATTGGTGGGAATAGAGTCCCCTTGGATTCCTCCTTAGATGGTGCCTAAGACCAGTCAAAGTTGGTTCTTAGGAGGAACTCTAATTGGAATCCAAAAAGGAGATGGAGTCCCTGTCCAACAAGGGACTCCTAGGCGCCTCCAAACTTGGGCACACGCCAACCCTTGGCGTGCGCCCTCCTCCTTGCCAGGTTCTGGCAGGGGGACAAGCCCCCACCAGCTCTCCAATAGGTGCATGACATGTGGACAAAAGTCAAAGTGTCAATGGTCAACATTTGACCAGTCAAAGGTCAGACTTTTGACCAAAGTCAAAGGACAAGAAATGGCAGGTGACCAAAAATGGCAGGTAATGTCTTACAAAATAAGACAAACCTTTTCTGACTTGGACAACCTCCAGTCAGACCATAGTGAAGGCCTCTGATTGAGCACAAACTCCTTTGGCTCAGTCAGGACAACTTATTTATGATAGTAAAAGAAGAACGTTAGGTTCAATCGAGTGCTAGCACGATTTTCTTGAACCTAATTGAATCTCATTCAGATCAATTGAACTGGATCAGTTCAATTGATGATCACCAGATTCAAACCCTTGTTTGTGTGACCCAGTTAGGTTCAGTTCTGTATGGTAATGGGATATGTCATGATCTCTATCATCGACATCATCGAAACTCCTTTCGATGGATCAGAACTCTTCTGATTCGAACAGCTAGAATGATCGATCATCTAAATCATTCTAATTGCTCCCAAAATCCACCAGTGACACCTAGCAGTATATGGTGGCAACCCATCAGAGCTGAATGCGAACCTCTTGGTGCAGCTACCTGTGTGATTAAGTTCTTCTATCTTGAGCCCCGATCAGATTAGGGTTAAGGTGAACTCGTCAAACCCTAGTTCTCTGTCATATGATGTAATCATTCGATTCAAGTCCGATGTGAAAATCTAAATAGAAACTCTTTCTATTATTTCACTCTGCCATGGCCATGGGCTTCTGGACTTGATTCTCATGATCATCATAGGGCTGCTCCTCTACCACCGAGGTAGATAGATTCCATCTTGATGCAATCCAGTTCCTACAATGAACATGCTATAGCCAACATACACCTCAGGGTTCCATATGGCTAGGAGACCGAGTAATGGTGTAGTCAAACTATAACACCCTCAAGGTGAACTGCCGATGCACCTCAGGTCAAAGAACCAGACACACTACTGCAGCATCGAGTCAGTCATTGACGAGAAGGTAGACTTCCTAATGACTACTCGAGGTGGTCACGCTCAGTGCCCTCGTTCTCTAACGAGTACCTGTACTCTCGCTCCGGTGTCTCCACACCGTAGACTCAAGACTCATCTACTAAAGAGAAGCGATTGTACACCAACCTTCCGGATCAATCACCATCCTCGTGATGATCCTATGGTCGGGAGCATTTTATGAGTTAATAATGATTATTCATGTCTTAAATTTTCAACTCTTGAAAATATGAATTATCATTACCATTAACTCAAAGGATGTATCACAGACACTAAATACACATATGTGATAGAAAATAACCCATTTTATTGATTATAGTCAAAATTATAATTTTGCCCCTAGAAGTGTATTACAAGTGTCAGCCAATTCTGGCTTCTAGGGCACATATATCTAACAATCTCCCACTTGTCCTAAAGCCAATTGGCTACAAGTCTAAGTCCCATCTTCTCAAGGTGGGCTTCGATCTTCTGCTGGCCCAACGGCTTTGTAAGTGGGTCTGCCACATTATCTGTGGAGTTGACTCTCTTGACCTCGACGTAACCCTTCTCGAGGTAATCGCGGATGAGGTGGTATCGCCGCTCAATGTGCTTGGATTTTCTGGTGAGACCTTGGCTCCTTAGCAAGGGCTATGGCGCCATTGTTGTCGCAGTATATAGAGGAATGGCATCTGATGGCATTACTCCAATTTCTACAGCAAACTTCTTGTACCAGAATGCTTCCTTCGCAGCTTCTGATGCAGCGATATATTCTGCTTCCATGGTGGAATCTGCTATCACAGTTTGCTTGGAACTCTTCCAGCTGACAGCACCACCATTGCACACAAACAGACTTCCAGATGTCGACTTTCGATCATCTATATCGGACATGAAATCCGAGTCTGTGTATCCCTGGACTTGGAGTTCTCCATTACCAAAGACCAACATCATATCCTTAGTTCTTCTCAAGTACTTAAGGATACATTTCACAGAAGTCCAGTGTTCTTCACCTGGATTTGACTGATATCTGCTTGTGACACTCACAGCATGGGCTATATCAGGTCGTGTACATAGCATGGCATACATGAGGCTCCCTATTGCAGAAGCATAAGGGATCTTGCTCATGCGTTCTATTTCCTCAGGTGTGCTAGGGCACATCTTCTTGGAAAGATGAATACCATGTCTGAAGGGTATTAATCCCCTCTTAGAGTTTTCCATACTAAACCTCTTTAGTACTTTCTCTATGTACATCTTCTGTGAAAGTCCTAGCATCCTATTCGGTCTATCCCTATAGACCTTAATTCCTAGAATAAAGGATGCTTCACCTAGGTCTTTCATGGAGAATTCCTTGGACAACCATATTTTGACTGATGTCAACATGGGAATATCATTCCCAATAAGGAGGATGTCATCCACGTACAATACGAGGAAGACAACAGCGCTCCCACTGACCCTTTTTGAAAACACATGGTTCCTCTTCATTTTTGATGAAACCAAACTTTTTGATCACATCATTGAAATGAGTGTTCCAGCTCCGAGATGCTTGCTTAAGTCCATATATGGACCTTTGCAGCTTGCAAACCTTGTGATCAGTATCACTGGATGTGAAACCTAGCGGCTGTTCCATATAGATATCTTCCTCAAGATATCCATTTAAGAATGCCGTTTTCACGTCCATTTGCCATATTTCATAATCGAAATAGGCTGCAACGGCAAGCAATGTGCGGATGGATTTTAGCATAGCCACTGGGGAAAAGGTATCCTGATAGTCAATGCCTTCGCGTTGACTATAACCTTTTGCCACTAGTCTAGCCTTGAATGTCTCCACATTCCCATCTGCACCAATCTTTCTCTTGAAGATCCATTTACACCCAATAGGTACTATACCTTCTGGTGGATCTACCAAGGTCCAGACTTGGTTTGAGTGCATCGAGTCAATTTCTGACTGCATTGCCTCTAGCCATTTCTCGGAGTCGATATCTGATATCGCCTCGTTGTAGGTTTTGGGATCATCACCATGAGCACCATTACCTACGAGGAACATTTTCTCTACTTCCTCTGAAATAATACCTAAGTATCTTTCAGGGGGATGGAAAACTCTTTCCGATCTACGAGGTGGAGGAGGTAGTGTTCTTATTGGCTCAACCTGATTTGGTTCCAATTGGTCCTTAGCTCGTTGTACTTGTGAGACTTTCTCATCAAGCTTAATCTGCTTTCCAATGCCGCTATCTTGAATAAACTATTTTTCAAGAAAGATGGCATGTCGACTCACAATCACATTGTGGTCTTCTGGAATGTAGAAATAGTATCCTAATGACTCTTTAGGATATCCTATGAATCGAGCTCTAAAGGACCTAAACTCTAACTTGTCCGCTTGTTGTCTTTTGACATGAGCCGGACAACCCCAAATTCTGAGATGACTCAGACTTGGTTTCTTACCGTGCCATATCTCATACGGTGTGGTAGGAACGGTTTTAGAGGGAACCCTATTCAGTAGATAAATTGAAGTTAACAATGAAGTGTCCCCAAAGAAAATCAGGAAGGTCTGTGAAGCTCATCATGGATCGAACCATATCCAATAGAGTCCGATTTCTCCATTCTGAAACCTCCGTTGAGTTGAGGTGTTCCTGGTGGAGTCCATTGAGAGACTATGCCATTTTCCTTGAGATAGTCTAGGAAATTCCGGCTAAGGTATTCACCTCCTCGATCTGATCGAAGAACCTTAATGGGATTTTTCCAGTTTGTTTTTCTACTTCATGTCTGAATTCTTTGAACTTTTCAAAAGCTTCAGACTTGTGTCTCATAAGATACACATACCCATACCTAGACAGATCATCGTTAAAGGTAATGAAGTAGACAAAATTGCCTCTAGCCGGCACATCAAATGGGCCACAGACAATCAGTATCTTACTTGATACTTGGCTGCGCGACTCTGTTCACCAAACATCTCCTGCAGGTGAGCCAACATTTGGCGAGCAGTCCCGATATCTTCATGTTGGCGCTGGAGCTCATCAGACATCGAGCCCAACATGTAATATCTGGCCTTATTATCTTCGTCTATCCATTTTTCAGAGATGCTCTCTGTTCAGTGGATGGACGGGCTGGTAAGGTGGGAGGGTCCTGGTCCAAATACATGGGTTAACTTCTCGAAACCCAAAATAATTTTGTAGTTCCTGAGCCAATCTTTATAATTGGGTCCGAGTCAGTCTATGTGTGTCCAGGATACGTGCCAATGGGTTGGACGCAGACATTTTTCTGTAGAGAGTCAAAGATTCTAGTTAGATACTGTAATTTATGACTTGACCAATTTATTTAGAATTTTATTTTTAAACAAATTAGCTCCCACTATTTTCTCGGATCCCTACACTCCCTCTGTAGAGATGCAAAAATCTCCATGATTAATGATTTCTAGTGGGTGGTGCGGTCTCACCAACTGACTCATCACCTCACCTAACAGTTATTGGTGATGGGTTAGCCAATGAGTGAACAACTCTTGTTCAATGATTCTCTAATCATGGTGCACCCAAACTTGGTCTCTAATTCATGAATCTCACCGTATCCAGAATATTGATCCACTCCTTAGTTAAGTCAGACCCACCATTTGCATAGACTGGGATTCCTAATTGAGTCTCTCACCGTATCCAAAATATTGAGCCCAACTCATCCTCCAGCCCATAGCATCCAATGCCTAATAGACATGGTTGCATCTTCTCGGTGCAACTGAGCCACTGTATCCAGCCGAGAACAATCAACCCCGGGAAGGGCCCGCACATCTACAATGGTGGAAGACCTCAGACTTAATCTTTTCTTAGGGAGAATTGATTCAGGTCTCATTAAACTAGACTTGTCATAGTCATAACAATTATGACTAACCTAGTGGCATGGGTTAGCTCGGATTATTGACCACCTCAGATCAGAACTGTGTCAACAGATATGGCCAGGTAAGTGAGACCGGTGGAAGGAATATGCCATTAACTCGTACAAGAACGCATTCAGGTCGAGTAGCTTCCAATTAAAAATCAGTCGGTCGTATGTGCCAAACTTACCTTAGACACCAAATTGTTGAGCCAGAACCAATTGGGTTAGCCTACAATCCAGACTCTAACCTCTGAGCCTAATTAGGTCTTGCTTGATCGTGACTCGATCTTGACCCAGACTTAATCCTATTAGGCTGGTCAATTTAAGCATTGTTGATCCCATCTAACCAACTCTTGATTCGGTTTGATCAACCGCTTAGACCTAATTGAGCTACCCAAGCCCGAACCCAGTATTATGAATATGTCTTAGATCTAAAATTCTCAATTTTAGACCTAATTAATATTCCATAATCTTAATTCTTAATTAAGTAGGGTTCATAAATAAAATATGCACAATAAATCCTAGGGATTTCAGGATCTAGGGTTTTGCAGAAAGTAAGTTTTGGGATTTCTGATTAAGGACGAATGCGCAGCACCCCTACACATCATAAGAACACCCCATCGGATGGGAGGAGAGGGCCTTTAAATCCTTCTTCATTCTTATGACCGGACGGCCAAGAGGAATGCCTTAATCAGGAACATGTAATACTACAAAATAGTTTTAGATCTATATCATATATCTCATATACAAATTAGATCTAATCATGGCATATTTTGCATACATCTCATGTATCGAATCATGCATATTTTTAGATCTAAATTATCTCATAATAATCTAAAAAATTAGATTTAAATTGATCTTATCAAAATAAATTCTAATCTAGACAATTATGTAGAACTATTCTACAACTAGTCTAGACATGCATCAATCATATCTCATATGATATTTAAAATTAAATAATTTTTATTTACTATTTTTTAGATGTTATTATAATAATTATAATATCAAAAAATAGTAAATAAATAGATCTAAAATATGATTTAATCAAATTAAATTAAAACATGCAAGACTATTCTATAGAACTATTCTATTTTAGAACTAGTCATGCATATTTTCTAATCTTAGATCCAAATCATTTAATTTTAATTTTTTCTGATTTTCAGATCTGATCACATCTCATGTGACATCTAAAATCACTTATTTTTTAATTAAAATAAATTTAAAATTAGATCTAAATACTTTTAGAACCTTGGCTCTGATACCAGTTGAAGGGAAATCCTGATTTTCCCGGACCAGGTTCGTTCAGATCTGATCGGATCAAGAGATATATTTTAAAAATTTTTCTCTTTGATCCAAATCAGATCTGAGATATTTTAGATCTAATTTTTATTATTTTAATAATTAAAATAAAATATAGATAAATTAAATCAAATTTAATTTACCTTGATGTAGGGTAATCCTATTACCCGTTGATGATCCTGTAAGCAGCGGAAGGTTCTGGATCTAGCCACGCAAGTGCCTGGCCTCTACCGGTATCCACTCAGGCTGGATCTAGAGATCCTCTTCTTCTCTATCATGTCTCCAAAAATCAGATCTGAATCTAATTTGGAGGATCTTCAAAATAGCTTTCGAAGATCAGCAGTTATCCTTTGCAGCAGCGCAGCCTTCTAGCTTTCTATCGCCTTTCTCTCGCCTAGATTGCACCAACTGAGATCCCAAACTTCTTTGGACATGGAGAGGAGAGGAAGAAGATGAACTTGGCATGGAGGAGGAAGAGAGAGGCAGCCTTGGAGTGTAGAGAATTGTTCTTTTTCTTCTTTTTTTTTTTCTTTGAGTTGGGCACAGGGTCTTATTTATAGACTATGCGTGATCCAACTCCTCTTCATCCCAACCTATCACAACCCTTTGTGAAATCAGATCTAAATTTGATTGGTGGAAATAGAGTCCCTTGGATTCATCCTTAGATGGTGCCTAAGACCAGTCAAAGTTGGTTCTTAGGAGGAGTCTAATCAGAATCCAATAAGGAGATGGAGTCCCTGTCCAACAGGGACTCCTAGGCACCTCCAAACTTGGGCGCACGCCACCCTTGGCGTGTGCCCTCCTCCTTGCCAGGTTTCTGGTAGGGGACAAGCCCCCACCAGCTCTCCAATAGGTGCATGACACATGGACAAAAGTCAAAGTGTCAATGGTCAACATTTGACCAGTCAAAGATCAACTTTTGACCAAAGTCAAAGGATGAGAAATGGCAGGTGACCAAAAATGGTAGGTATTGTCTTACAAAATAAGACAACCCTTTTCTAACCTTGGACAGGCTCCAGTCAGACCAAGTGAAGGCCTCTGATTGAGCACAAACTCCTTTGGCTCAGTCAGGACAACTATTTATGATAGTAAAAGAAGAACGTTAGGTTCAATCGAGTGCTAGCATGATTTTCTTGAACCTAATTGAATCTCATTCAGATCAATTGAACTAGATCAGTTCAATTGATGATCACCAGATTCAAACCCTTGTTTGTGTGACCCAGTTAGGTTCAGTTCTATATGGTAATGGGATATGTCATGATCTCTATCATCGACATCATCGAAACTCCTTTCGATGGATCAGAACTCTTCTGATTCGAACAGCTAGAATGATCGATCATCTAAATCATTCTAATTGCTCCCAAAATCCACCAGTGACACCTAGCAGTATATGGTGGCAACCCATCAGAGCTGAATGCGAACCTCTTGGTGCAGCTACCTGTGTGATTAAGTTCTTCTATCTTGAGCCCGATCAGATTAGGGTTAAGGTGAACTCGTCAAACCCTAGTTTCTGTCATATGATGTAATCATTCGATTCAAGTCCGATGTGAAAATCTAAATAGAAACTCTTTCTATTATTTCACTCTGCCATGGCCATGGGCTTCTGGACTTGATTCTCATGATCATCATAGGGCTGCTCCTCTACCACCGAGGTAGATAGATTCCATCTTGATGCAATCCAGTTTCCTACAATGAACATGCTATAGCCAACATACACCTCAGGATTCCGAATGGCTAGGAGACCGAGTTATGGTGTAGTCAAACTATAACACCCTCAAGGTGAACTACCGATGCACCTCAGGTCAAAGAACCAGACACACCACTGCAGCATCGAGTCAGTCATTGACGAGAAGGTAGACTTCCTAATGACTACTCGAGGTGGTCACGCTCAGTGCCCTCATTCTCTAACGAGTACCTGTACTCTCGCTTCGATGTCTCCACACCATAGACTCAAGACTCATCTACTAAAGAGAAGCGATTGTACACCAACCTTTTGGATCAATCACCATCCTCGTGATGATCCTATGGTCAGAGCATTTTATGAGTTAATAATGATTATTCATGTCTTAAATTTTTAACTCTTAAAAATATGAATTATCATTACCATTAACTTAAAGGATGTATCACAGACACTAAATACACATATGTGATAGAAAATAACCCATTTTATTGATTATAGTCAAAATTATAATTTTGCCCCTAGAAGTGTATTACAAGTGTCAGCCAATTCTGGCTTCTAGGGCACATATATCTAACACCGACCTCTCCTGATGAGTTCTTCGATCTCATCTTGGAGCAGGGTAAGAGCGCATCCTTTTAGGCCTCGGCAGTTGCTCCTTAATCTCCATCAATACTTGCATTTTTGGAGCATCAAGGGGGACGTAGTTGTGAAACCTTCTTCGAAGAGAACTTCTTCATGCCCTTCTATCGGGACTTCTTTGACGACGAGCTCAAGAAGGAGTTTGGGCTCGCTTGTGCTCGGAGGGAGTCCATAAGCACGGTCGAACTTCATTTAGCCCTACATTAGCTATGGATTTATTAGACTCATCCGCCTGCTGCTCTCCTATGACATCCTCATCCTTCAACTTGAAGGTTTCTTTTGCTTGGGCATATCCTTCAGCCCGAGCTAGCAGATCAGCAAAATCCCTGAGTTGCTAGAGGTAGAGTGAAAATGGATAGATCTGGATGGGATATGGCGGCAGAGGTCATTGATCGCTAGGTCGAAGCTTTCCTAGGAGGCATTTTTTTTTTTGAAAGTAACTCTAGAGAAATTTGGAGAGGAAGAAGAGAGATTGCTACTGAGCACTCCTTTAAGAACAAAAAAACCTCAGGAATAGAGGGCTCTTCCTCTGGCACCAATTTTGTTGGTGCAGAATCTAGTTGACGTCAGACCGAGCTGGAGTTGGAGAAGAGGAGGTCATCGTCGGTGACCTGCAAAACAAAGTCTCATCCGGAGTCGGTGGTGGTGGCTTCGATAGGACCCTCCGACGATCAAGTCAGCTCTTCTGGCCAACAGAAATGGAGTGCTCGGGTATGAATTCAGTAGAATTTTGGGGAAGAAGAAGAGAGCTTAGAGAAAATATATTTGAAGGATTCCTTTTTATAGACGAAGCTTGTTGTAACCATTCGGTAGTGGACCGCTCTGGGCCACCTAAAATTTATTATGGAGAGAGGTGTCGCTCATAATAAACTGATAATGATAGTCATAACCATTCAGTAGTGGAGTTGCCTATAGTAGACTAATAATGGCAGTCGTGACCATCCAATAGTGGGGTCGCCTATTTGTTGAGATTTAATAGTAAAGTCTAGAAGGAGTTTGGCCATTTGAGGAGTCCGACTGAAGGAGAAGTCTGAAAGAAGTTTGGCTCCTATAAGAATCTGACTAAAGGAGATGTCTGGAAGGAGTTCGGCTTCTAGAGAAATCTGACTGAAGGAGAAGTCTGAAAGGAGTTCGGCTCCTGGAGGAATCCAACTAAAGAAGATATCCAGAAGAAGTTCTGCTCCTAGAGGAATTCGACTAAAGGAGATGTCCGAAAGGAGTTTGGCTTTTGGAGGAATCCGGCTGAAGAAGATGTCCAAAAGGAGTTCGGCTCTTGGAATAATCCAACTAAAGGAGATATCCAGAAGGAGTTCAGCTTCTGAAGAAATCTGACTAAAGGAGATGTCTGAAAGAAGTTCGGCTCCTAGAGAAATCCGACTGAAGGAGAAGTTCGAAAGGAGTTCGGCTCTTGGAGGAATTAGATTGAAGAAAATATCCAGAAGGAGTTCAGCTCTTGGAGGAATTCGACTGAAGAAGAAGTCCGAAAGGAGTTAGGCTCCGGAGGAATCCGACTGAAGGAGATGTTCGAAAGGAGTTTGGCTCCTGGAGGAATCCGACTAAAGGAGATGTCTAGAAGGAGTTCAGCTCCTGAAGAAATATGACTGAAGGAGATGTTCGAAAGGAGTACGACTCCTGAAGGAATTTGACTAAAGGAGATATCCAAAAGAAGTTCGGCTCCTGAAAGAATTCGGGAGGAGTTTGGCTCCTAGATGAATTCGACTAAAGGAGATATCCAAAAGAAGTTCGGCTCCTAAAGAAATTCGACTGAAGAAGATGTTCGGAAGGAGTTTGGCTCCTAGAGAAATCTAACTGAAGGAGAAGTCTGGCTGATGGAGAAGCTTGGCCGAAGGAGAATTCTGGAAGGAGTTAGGCTGAAGAAGAAGTTTGGTTGTCGATGGAGTTCGGCTGGGATTCAACCGCTGGAAGAAGAAATTTCGATCGAAGCTCTTCCGTGATTACTAGTTGCATTAGGCTAAGCACTAGACTAAACTTCGACGGGAGTGGGGTTTATCCCTAATAGAATCTATTTTGGATCTCATGGCTTCTAGCCATTTCTTAGAGTTGGGTCTCTGCATCGCATCTAGATAAGTGATCTTGTCCTCATCGTTCTCATCAAGCTCGATGGGATCACCATCGTGGACCAAGAATCCATAGTATTTTAATGGTGCAGATTCACTAGGCTTTGGATCTGATCTGATCAAATCCGACTTAGGTTCAACATTATGTGTCGGACTTTCTACCTGTTGAACTTCATCAAGTTCAACCTTAGAGGCAATGATTCCTTCATCAAGGAACTTCTTTTCCAAAAAGGTTTCTCTAAGATTGACGAACACCTTTTGTTCATCAACATGGTAGAAATAGTATCCTTTGATCTCTTTTGGGTACTCTATGAATGTACACTTATTAGACCTAGGTCCAAATTTGCCTGTAACTAACTATTTGACATAAACCAGGTACCCCCAAATCCTAAGGTATGAAAGTGCTGGCTTACGCCCTATCCATATCTCATATGGGGTTTTGACTACAGACTTACTTAGAACCCTATTTAATAGATAACAAGCCGATTCGAGTGCATATCCCCAGAATGATATCGACAAGCTGGCAAATCCCATCATGGATCGGACCATGTCTAACAGAGTCTGATTCCTCCTTTCAAACACACCATTATGCTATGGTGTTCCAGGAGGAGTCCATTGGGAGAGAATTTCATTCTCTCCTAGATATGTGAGAAACTCATCAGAAAGATGTTCTCCTCTTCGGCCAGACTAAAGAGTTTTAATACTCTTTCTAGTTTATTTTTTTACTCCACTTCAGAATCGTTTGAACATTTCAAAAGAATCCGACATATGTTTCATTAGATAGACATATCCATATCTGGATATATCATCTGTGAAAGTGATGAAGTAGACATATCCATCTCTGGCACTTATGCTCATCAGTCCACATACATCAGTATGTACTAGACCTAAGAGCTCATCGGCTCTCTCACCTTTTTCAGTGAAAGGTGACTTGGTCATTTTACCAAAAAGACAAGACTCATAGGTTAGAAGTGATTCACAATCATTAACTTTGAGGATTCCTTCCTGAGTCAACATGTTTATCCTATTCTTGTTTATATGATCTAGCCTATAGTGTCATAAGTAGATATCTGATACACTATCTAATCTAGGGTGCTTGCTGATAGAATAGACTACATTAATAGATTATGATAACATATATACACCATTGTTCAATTATCCATAAAAAATAGTAACACCATTCACAATGACATTACAAACCCATTTCTTTATTAAAATTTCATAATTGTTCAAGGCCAAAAGACCTGCAGAAATGATATTTAAAAAGAAACTAGGATAGAAATGACAATTACTAAGAACAACAGTATGAGATTCAAATATAAGTTTCAAAATTTCTAAAGCTAGAACTGGAACCGATCTTCTATCTCCAACATTCAGGAATCTCTCACCTTGCTCGAATCTTCTACTGACCTGCAACCCCTGCAATGAATTGCAAATATGGTAAGGGCTACCGGTATCCAATATCCAGTTAGTAATATCATAAATAGAGAAATTGTAAGGAGTTATCATATAAATATCTTGCCCAGCAATAGCTTGCTTCTTTCTCTGCCTGTTCGGATTTAGGGAGGCAATGTACTGAGGATAGTTCCTCTTCTAATGCCCCCGCTTCTTACAAAAGAAGCACTCAGCTTGACCCTTATCGGGCTTGGTCTTTGGGGTCTGAGCCTGCACAGGTGTCCTAGCATGAACATGCACCTTCTTGGCTTTCTTCTTCTTGTTCTTCTTCTCTTTTCCAAAGGATCGAGAACGAGAAGACGAACCTCCCACTAAGTTCACTGACTCCTTATAGAGTTGGTGATCCTTCTCAAAGTTCTGAAGTAACCCTAGTAACCTATGGTAGTCTACTTCAGGCTTTAACATTATATAATGTGTAAGAAATGGAAGATAAGGCTTGGGCCATGAGTTCAATATTGCATCTTTCTCAAGTTGTTTGTGTAAGAAAAAGTCGAGCTTGCTCAAGCGCTCTATCAGCTCGATCATGTACAATACATGATCAGTGATAGAGGCACCATCCCATATTCTAGCGTTGAAGATGGCACAACTAGTCTTGTGCCTCTCAACGTCATCAGGTGTGCCAAAAGAATCCTCCAACACTTGGAGCATTTCATTTGGCTGAGCTATCTCAAACTTGCCAATGCAACCAGCATAATGCAGCGCACCATGGTTCGATCATTGAGCTACTTTTGATAAGTGTCTCTGACTGTTCCACGTGCATTGACAGCTAGCTCCTTAGGTGCAGGATCCATCAGTACATTTAGGATCTATTCATGCCCCAGGACAATCTTCAACTTTCAGTACCAGCTACCGAAGTTGGGTCCCACCAACTTATCATTGTCCAACAATGATAGGAGCGGTAAAGAAGTGGCCATGTCTGCACAA
The DNA here is from genome assembly GCA_006176705.1 of Cocos nucifera. Classification (NCBI taxonomy): domain Eukaryota; kingdom Viridiplantae; phylum Streptophyta; class Magnoliopsida; order Arecales; family Arecaceae; genus Cocos; species Cocos nucifera. The sequence goes on from QRFJ01002660.1 coordinate 89,532, forward strand.
AAGAAAATCAAAATCTAATTAGTAATTGATTCATTAAATCTAAAGATTTGGACTTTAATCCAAAGATTTCTTTCACTATTTTATTCGAATTGATAGCCTCTACCTCCAATTCGAGGAGTTACCCAAATTCCTTAGTGGGTACTAGAATCCACATAGACCGTACATAAGCCCAACTTTAGTTGGCCCACCCATGTACATCTAAGGATAGGTTCATAACCAATTATTTTTCCAAATAATTTTTAGTAATTAAATTTTGCCTCAGGTCCTGATCAGTTGGCTTTGGCCTTCTCAGAAAAGGGTCCAGTTAGGTCCAACCATTAACATGACCATACTTGGCCCATCCAACCAATGAATTATCAGATCCAACTTTGGTTGGCCCATTTGACGATCATTTAGAAAGATGTATCCAAAAGATCATATAATGAATGATAATTCCATCAATCGATAAGCATCAGGCCTTTGGGCCTCCAATGATTATCCAACTGATGGATCCATTATCATCCACTTTAATGAAAAGCTATGATCCAATTATTATATAACTATTTCATTTTAGGGACCTAATAATTTTAGAAAATTTATTTATAGAAGTGAGTAGGTCTGATTAACCAGCTTGTCATGATCCTCTCACTAACTTCACCAAGTCAGCTTAAGGGAGACCATTAATAGGCTGGTCTAGGAGCACCTAAATCAGTCAAACTAATTTACCTAGCTGACATGGGTTAGCTCGAATAGTCAAGCGATCTGATCAAAACATAATCTCACCAAGAGACCAGGTAAGTTTGATCAGTGGAAGGGTCTGCCAGGGTTGTCTTAGACACCATCAGAAGTGGATTAGGATATACCAAGCATCTTTTTAGATCTATACTTATAGATCTTCATCCCTAGGATGTAGGATGCTTCATCCAAGTTCTTTATGGAGAACTGTGATGACAATCAGACTTTTATTCCTTATAGTGCGGGGATGTCATTTTCGATTAAGAAAATATCGTCCACGTACAAAATAAGAAATACCACTGCTGGACCATTTGCCCATTTGTAAATGCAGGGTTCTTCTCCTTTCTTAATGAAGCCATACATTTTTATCATTTTATCAAAACACATATTCCAACTCCGAGATGCTTGCTTCAATCTATAAATGGATCTCTGAAGCTTGCACACCTTGGACTCATCTATGGTTGTGAACCCTTTAGGTTGTATCATATACACCTCTTCGGTCAGCTCTCTATTTAGGAAAGCTATCTTCACATCCATCTACTAGATCTCATAGTTCAGATGGACAGCAATGGCAAGCATGATCCGAATGGACTTGAGCATTACCACAGGAGAGAACATCTCATCATAGTCAGTACCATAACATTGACAATACCTCTTGGCAACCAGATGGGCTTTATAGGTCTCCATCTTTTCGTCTGCGCTCTTCTTCCTTTTGAAGATCCATTTACATCCAATGGATTTAACCCCTTAAGGTGGGTCAACTAATGTCCATACATCATTGACCTTCATGGAATCCTTTTTGGATCTCATGGCTTCTAGCCATTTCTCAGAATCGGATCTCTGCATTGCATCCATATAAGTGATCGGATCCTCATTATTCTCATCGAGTTCGATGGGATCACCATCCTAGACCAAGAATTCATAGTATCTATCCGGATGGTGGGGTACTCTGTCGGATTGCTTTAATGGTGTGGGTTCACTAAACTTCAAATCTGATCTGATCAAATTCGACTTAGGTTCAACATTCTATGTTGGACTTTCTACTTATTGAACTTCATCAAGTTTAACTTTAGAGGCAACAGTTCCTTCATCAAGAAATTTTTTTTCCAAAAAGATTGTCCTAAGGCTGACGAACATCTTTCGTTCATCAGCATGGTAGAAATAGTATCCTTTGGTCTCTTTTAGGTACCCTATGAATGTACACTTGTCAGACCTAGGTCCAAGTTTGTCAGTAACTAACTGTTTGACATAAGCCGGGCACCTCCAAATCCTAAATGCGAAAGTGCTGGCTTACGCCCTATCCATATCTCATATGAAATTTTAACTACAGACTTACTTAGAACCCTATTTAATAGATAACAAGCCGATTCGATGATATCGGCAAGCTGGCAAATTTCATCATGGATCGGTCCATGTCTAACAGAGTCTGATTCCTCCTTTCAGACACACCATTATGTTGTGGTGTTCCAGGAGAAGTCCATGGGAGAGAATTCCATTCTCTCCTAGATAAGTGAAAAACTCACCAGAAAGGTATTCTCCTCCTCAATCAGATCGAAGAATTTTAATACTCTTTTCAGTCTACTTTTCTACTTCACTTCAGAATCATTTGAATATTTCAAAAGAATTTGACTTATATTTCATCAAATAGATATATCCATATCTGGATAGATCATCTATGAAAGTGATGAAGTAGATATATCCACCTCTGGCACTTATGCTCATTGGTCCACATATATCAGTATGTACTAGACCAAAGAGCTCATTGGCTCTCTCATCTTTTTCAATAAAAATTGACTTGGTCATTTTACCAAGAAGATAGGACTCACAGGTTGGAAGTGATTCACAATCATTAACTTCGAGGATTCCCTTCTGAGTTAACCTATTTATCCTATTCTTGTTTATATGACCTAGCCTACAGTGCCATAAGTAGATATCTGATACACTATCTAATCTAGGGTGCTTGCCAGTAGAATAGACTATATTAACAGATTGTGATAACATATATACACCATTATTCAATTATCCATAGAAAGCAATAACACCATTCATAATAATATTACAAACTCATTTCTTTATTAAAATTTTATAATTGTTTATGGCCAAAAGGCCTACAGAAATGATATTTAAAAAGAAACTATGACAGAAATGACAATCACTAAGAACAATGGTATGAGATTCAAATACAAGTTTCAAAATTCATAAAGCTAGAACTAGAACTGGTCTTCCATCTCCAACGTTCAGAAATCTCTCATCTTGCTCGAATCTTCAACTGACCTGCAACCCCTGCAATAAATTGCAAATATGATAAGGGTTACTGGTGTCCAATACTCAGTCAGTAATATCATAAATATAGAAATTGCAAGGAGTTATCATATAAATATCTTACCCAGTAATAGCTTGCTTCTTTCTCTGCCTGTTTGGATCCAGGAAGGCAATGTACTGAGGACAGTTCCTCTTTCAATGCCTCCGCTTCTCGCAAAAGAAGCATTCAGCTTGACTCTTATCAGACTTGGTCTTTGGGGTCTAAGCCTGCATAGGCATCCTAGCATGAACATGCACCTTCTTGGCTTTCTTCTTCTTGTTCTTCTTTCCTTTCCCAAAGGATCAAGAATGAGAAGATGAACCTCCCACTAAGTTCATCGACTCCTTATGGAATTGGTGATCCTTCTCAAAGTTCTGAAGTAACCCAAGTAATCCGTGGTAGTCCACTTCAGGCTTTGATATTCTATAATGTATAAGAAATTGGAGATAAGACTTGGGTAGTGATAAGCATCATAAATTCACCAATAAAAGTATTAATTTATTAATTAATTTATATTAATTTTTAAAAATTATTAATCAATTTATATATAATTTTTAAAAAATTCATATTTTTATTAATTAAAAAATTAATTAAAAAATAATAAAAAATAAAAAATAAAATTTTATTATCAATAGAAAGAGCTCATTTTTTTGATCATAATGAAATAAATTTCAAATAAAATAGAGCTAAACGGAAAAGATATAAATTTTTAAAGAAATAAAATAAATAAAAATTAAATAAAAAAAGATAATGGCTCAGCCGGCTCCACAAGCAAAATATGCTGGTTACCGCTGAGCTTTCTATGAAAGGTTCTAAAGGCTCAGTTCTTGCTATGGAACGGACTTCTTCCAAAAGAAAGTCTTATGGAAAGAAAAGGAAGTCTGTGAAAAAGCAAAAGGTAGAAGGATCAAAGAAGAAGAAGGCAGAACCGAAGAAGAAGGTCGATGGCAAAGGAAAGTGTTTCCATTGCAACAGCGACGGCCATTGGAAGCGGAACTGCCCTACTTACCTGGCCACCCTGAAGAACAAGAAGGAAGGTCCTTCTAGAGGTATGCTCGTTATTGAGTCTAACCTTACGGTTTCTTCTGCATCCAGTTGGGTGCTTGACTCTGGTTCTAGTGCTCATCTGTGCACTTCTATGCAGGGTCTTGAGGATAGCAGGAGGCTGAGGGATGGAGACATGATCCTACGCATCGGTAATGGAGCAAGAGTTGCTGCAGTAGCCGTGGGAACATACCCTCTTCGATTACCATCTGGTTTAGACTTAGTTTTAAAAGACTGTTATTATGTGCCTGCAGCTAGCAGGAATTTGATTTCTGTTTCATGCTTAGCACAAGAAGGTTATGTGATTCACCTTCTTTAAGGACCATTGTAACATTCTTTATGAAAGAAATAAAATTGCAAATGGTTTCCTTATTAATGGTCTTTATCAGCTACATATTGATGTACCTGTTTCTAACTATCGAGCAAAACGTGAATGCCAAACGACCTAGGGATAGTCCAAACGACAGATATCTATGGCACCTGAGATTAGGTCATATAGCAGAAGATAGGATTCAACAAATTGGAGAAAAATGGGCTATTGAGTCCATTGACTTTTGAGTCATATCCAACTTGTGAATCTTGTCTTCAAGGCAAAATGACTAAACTCCCTTTTGTTGGACATGGGGAGAGGGCCACAGATCTCCTTGCCCTAGTACATACTGATGTGTGCGGCCCATTTGATGTGCCGGCTAGAGGCAATTTTGTCTACTTCATTACCTTTAACGATGATCTGTCTAGGTATGGGTATGTGTATCTTATGAGACACAAGTCTGAAGCTTTTGAAAAGTTCAAAGAATTCAGACATGAAGTAGAAAAACAAACTGGAAAACCCATTAAGGTTCTTCGATCAGATCGAGGAGGTGAATACCTTAGCCGGGAATTCCTAGACTATCTTAAGGAAAATGGCATAGTCTCTCAATGGACTCCACCAGGAACACCTCAACTCAACGGGGTTTCAGAATGGAGAAATCGGACTCTATTGGATATGGTTCGATCCATGATGAGCTTCACAGACCTCCCTGATTTTCTTTGGGGACACTCATTGTTAACTTCAATCTATCTACTGAATAGGGTTCCCTCTAAAACCGTTCCTACCACACCGTATGAGATATGGCACGGTAAGAAACCAAGTCTGAGTCATCTCAGAATTTGGGGTTGTCCGGCTCATGTCAAAAGACAACAAGCGGACAAGTTAGAGTTTAGGTCCTTTAGAGCTCGATTCATAGGATATCCTAAAGAGTCATTAGGATACTATTTCTACATTCCAGAAGACCACAATGTGATTGTGAGTCGACATGCCATCTTTCTTGAAAAATAGTTTATTCAAGATAGCGGCATTGGAAAGCAGATTAAGCTTGATGAGAAAGTCTCACAAGCACAACGAGCTAAGGACCAATTGGAACCAAATCAGGTTGAGCCAATAATCTCCACACCGGTAGACTCAAGACTCTCTACTAAGAGAAGCATCGTACACCAACCTTTCGGATCAATCACCATCCTCGTGATGGATCCTATTGTCGGGAGCTGTTTATGAGTTAATGAATGATTATTCCATGTGCGTCTTAAATTCTCACTCTTGGAAAATATGAATTATTCATTACTCGATTTATACTGGCAACAAGTAGTTCGCAGACACTGAAATACACAAGTGTGGAGAAAGAATAACCCATTTCATTAATTTAGTCAAGCACAATGATACAATTAGTCTTGTCCCCTAGAAGTTGTATTACAGTTGTCAGCCAAATCGTTGGCTTCTTAGGGCGACTATAAGTCTAGACAATCTCCGCACTTGTCCTAAAGCCAATTGGCTCAAGTCTAAATGTTCCCAGTCTTCTCAAGGGTGGCTGATCGATCTCTGTTGGCCCAACGGCTTTGTACGTGGTCTGCCACATTATTCTGTGGAACGTTGGGACTCTCTGTGACCTCGAACGTAAGCCTTTCTCGAAGGTGAAGTCGGCGGTATGAGATGCATAAATCACCTGCTAAGTGTGGCTTTGACGCGTTCTGGTGAGACCTCGGCTCCTTTAGCATAAGGGCATGAGCGCCATTATTGAGTTCGTGACAGTAAAGGAGGGAATGCGCATCTATATGGCATTCACTCAATTTCTTGCAGACCAAACTTTTCTGTGTATACCTAGAACGCTTCCTGTGGCAGCCTCTGATTGCAGCTATATATTCTTGCTTCCACATGGGTGGATAATGCTGGCTATCGGACAGTGTTGCTTGGAACTCTTTGCCAGCTGACAGCTCCACCGGATTTGCAGCACAATGAGTACTACGACTTTGCCAGAATTTGTCGGGTTGACTTTCGATCAATGGCTATATCAGGACATGGAAGTCCGAGTCTGTGTATAGGCGCCGAGAGCTTGAGTCTGCCATTGACCAAAGCCAACAGTCATATCATCTTTAGGTTCTTCTCAAGTAACTTAAGGATACAATTTCAGAGAAGGTCAGTGTTCTTGCACGCGCGTGGGATTCTGACCTAGTGAATATCTGCTTGTGGGACACTCACAGCAATGGGGCTATATCAGATCTGTGTACATGAGCATGGCATACATGAGGCTGCCGCTGATGTGGCAGAAGCATAAGGGATTCTTGCTGCTCATGCGTCTATTTCCTGCATAGGGGTGGGTGCTGGGGCCAACTTCTTGGCAGAAGATGATAGCCATGTCGTGATGGTTATTAATCCCTCTTAGAAGTTGTTCCATACTAAAACTCTTTAGTACTTCCTCTATTTACATTTTCTGTGAAGTCCTAGGCACCTACTAAGTCAGAGGTCCTATTGCTCATGCCGTATTAACCTTAATTCCTAGAATAAAGGATGCTTCACTTAGGTCGTTTCATGGAGAAGTTCCTTAGGACAGACCACACCTTTGACTGATGTCTAAATGGGAATAGTCATTCCGCAATAAAGGAGGATTCGATCCACAGTTAACAGATAACGTAGGAAGACAACAGCGCTGCCCAACTGACCTTTTTTGAAAACACATGGGTTCCCTGCTATTCATTTTTTGAATGAAACCAAAACTTTTTGATCGACATCATGTGAAGACGAGGTGTTCTCAAGCTGCCGAGATGCTTTGGCTAATCCATATTATGGAGCCTTTGTGCAGCTTTGGCAACGTTGGATCAGTATCACGTGGATGTGAAACTGATAACAGCGGTGTCCATATTAGATATCGTGTCCTCAAGGATATTCCATCGGTTAGAATGCCGTTTTTACATTCCATTTTGCAATATTTCATAATCGAAATAGTCTGCGAACAGCAACGGCGAATGTGCGGAATGATTTTATAGTCATAGCTCGCGGGGAAAGGTATCCTGGATAGTCTAATGCTCGCTTCGCGTGAACTATCGAATCTCTTTTGCCAATCCCCCCAGTCTAGGCCTTGAATGTCTCCACATTCCCATCTGCACCAATCTTTCTCTTGAAGATCCATTACCCAATAGGTACTTATACTTCTGGTGGATGCTACCAAGTCCAGACTTGGTTTGAGTGCAGTCGAGTCAATTTCTGACTTCATTGCCTCAAGCATTTTCGGAGTCGATATCGTGATATCGCCTCAGTTGTAGGTTTTGGGATCATCACCATGGAGCACCATTACTATGAGGAACATTTCCTCTATATCCTCTGAAATAATACCTAAGTATCTTTCACGTGGGGACGGGGAAACTCTTTTCCGATCTACGAGGTGTGAGGAGGGTAAGTGTTCT
>QRFJ01002661.1:0-55457 GCA_006176705.1 Cocos nucifera
TTAGCAAGGACTATGGTACCATTATTCTCGCAGTATAGAGGAATGGCATCTAATGGCATCACTCCGATCTCTACAACAAACGTCTTGTACCAGAATACTTCCTTTGCAGCTTTTGATGTAGCGATGTACTCTACTTCCATAGTGGAATTTGCTATCACTGTCTGCTTGAAACTCTTCCAACTGATAGCACCACCATTATATACAAATAGACTCTCAAATGTTGACTTTCGATCTTCTACATCGAACATAAAATCCAAGTCTGTATACCCCTGGACTTGGAGTTCTCTATTTCCAAAAACCAACAACATATCCTTAGTTCTTCGCAAGTACTTAAGGATACATTTCACAGAAGTCTAGTGTTCTTCATCTGGATTCGACTGATATCTACTCGTGACACTCACAATATGGGCTATATCAGAACATGTACATAATATGGTATACATGAGGCTCCTTATTGCTGAAGCATAAGAAACCTTGCTCATGCGTTCTATCTCCTCAGGTGTGCTAGGGCACATTTTCTTGGAGAGATGAATGCCATGTCTGAAGGGTACTAATCCCCTCTTAGAGTTTTCCATGCTAAACCTCTTTAGCACTTTTTCTATATACATCTTCTATGAAAGTCCTAGCATCCTATTCGGTCTATCTCTATAGACCTTAATTCCTAGAATAAAGGATGCTTCTCCTAGGTCTTTCATGGAGAATTCTTTGGATAACCATATTTTAACTATGGTCAACATGGGAATATCATTTCTAATAAGGAGGATATCATCCACGTACAATACGAGAAAGATAATAGCACTCCTACTGATCCTTTTGAAGATATATAGTTTCTCCTCATTCTTGATGAAATCAAATAATTTGATTACATCATTAAAATGAGTATTCTAGCTCCGAGATGCTTGCTTAAGTCCATATATGGACCTTTGCAGTTTGCATACCTTATGATCAGCATCACTGGATGTGAAACCTAACGATTGTTCCATATAGATATCTTCTTCAAGGTATCCATTTAAAAATGCCATTTTCACGTTCATTCGCCATATTTTATAATCAAAATATACTATAATAGCAAGCAATATGCATATGAATTTTAGCATAGCTACTGGTGAAAAGGTATCCTGATAGTCAATGCGTTCGCATTGACTATACCCTTTTGCCACTAATCTAGCTTTGAATGTCTCTACATTCCCATCTGCACCAATCTTTCTCTTGTAGATCCATTTATATCTAATAAGTACTATACTTTTTGGTGGATCTATTAAGGTCTAGACTTGGTTTGAGTGCATCGAATCAATTTTTGACTTCATTGCCTCTAACCATTTCTCGGAGTTGATACTTGATATCGCCTTGTCATAGGTTTTGGGATCATCACCATGAACCCTATTACCTATGAGGAATATTTCATGGAGAACCATTTTCGATCTACGAGGTGGGAGAGGTAGTGATTATATTGGCTCAACTTGATTTGGTTCCATTTGGTCCTTAGCTTGTTGCTCTTATAAGATTTTCTCCTCAAGCTTGATCTGCTTTCCAATGCCACTATCTTGAATAAACTATTTTTCAAGAAAAATGGCATGTTGACTCACAATCACATTGTGATCTTCTAGAATGTAGAAATAATATCCTAATGACTCTTTAGGATATCCTATAAATCGAGCTCTAAAGGACCTTTAGTCTAACTTGTCTGCTTGTTGTCTTTTGACATGAGCTGGACAACCCCTAATTCTGAGATGACTCAGACTTGATTTCTTACCATGCCATATCTCATACGGTGTGGTAGAAATGGTTTTAGAAGAAATCCTATTCAGTAAGTATTTTGTAGTTAATAGACTGTGTCCCCAAAGAAAATCAGGAAGGTCTGTGAGGTTTATCATGGATCGGACCATATCTAATAGGGTCCGGTTCCTTCATTTTGAAACCCCATTGAGTTGAGGTGTTCTAGGTGGAGTCCATTGAGAGACTATGCCATTTTTCTTGAGATAGTTCAGAAATTTTCAACTAAGGTATTCACCTCCTCGATCTGATCAAAGAATCTTAATAGATTTTTCAGTTTGCTTTTTGACTTCATGTCTAAATTTCTTAAACTTTTCAAAAGCTTCAGACTTGTGTCTCATAAGAAACACATATCCATACCAAGATAAATCATCGGTAAAAGTTATGAAGTACACAAAGTTGCCTCTAATCGACACATCAAATGGGCCGCACACATCGTTATGTATTAGGGCAAGAAGATCTGTGGCCCTTTTCCTATATCCTATAAAAGGGAGCTTAGTCATTTGGCCATGAAGACAAGATTCACAAATTGGATATGACTCGAAAGTCAGCGGACTCAATAGCTCAATTTTCTTCAATTTGTTAACCTTATCTTCTACTATATGACCTAATCTTAGGTGCCATAGATACCTATCACTTGGACTATCCCTAGGTCATTTTGGTTTTATGGCATTCACATTTTGCTCGATATTAAAAATAGATACATCAATATGTAACTGGTAAAGATCATTAATAAAAGAATCATTTACAATTTTATTTCTTTCATAAAGAATGTTACAATGGTCCTTAAGAAAATTAATTACAGTCTTCTAGTGCTATGCATGAAATAGAAATCAAATTCCTACTTATTGCAGGCACATAATAATAATTTTTTAATACTAAGTCTAAACCAGATGGTAGTCGAAGAGGATATATTTTCACAATCACAATAGCAACTCTTGCTCCATTTTCGATGCGTAGGATCATGTCACCATCCCTCAGCCTCCTGCTATTCTCAAGACCCTGCATGGAAGTGCATAAATCAGGACTAGAATTAGAGTCAAGCACCCAACTGGATGTAGAAGAAACTGTAAGGTTAAACTCAATAACAAGCATACCTTCAGAAGGACCTGCCTCCTTCTTATTCTTCAGGATGGCCAGTAAGTAGGACAGTTTAGCTTTTAGTGATCGTTAGTGTTGCAATGGAAATACTTTTCTTTGTCAGCGGCCTTCTTCTTCAGCTCTGCTTTTTTCTTCTTTCCTTCTTCCACTTTTTGCCTTTTTATAGACTTTTTCTTCTTTCTAAAAGACTTTTTCTTGAAAGAAGTCCGTTCCATAGCAAGCATTGAGCCTTTAGAACCTTTCATAGAAAGCTCAGCAGTAACCAGTATATTTATAAGCTCGGCCAGAGAATTTTAAAGTTTATGCATATGGTAGTTCATGATGAACTATCCATATGCATCAGTCAAGGATTGTAGAATTATATCATTTTGCCGATCTAGGTCCAACTTCACTACGAGCTTCTTAACCTCTTCCAAATCCTTGATCATCATCAGACAATGATCTTGAACTAACTGTCCATCATGTACTTTAGCCTTGAATAGTCATTTAGTGACTTGATACTTGGCTGCGTGACTCTATTCACCAAACATCTCTTGTAGGTGAGCCAACATTTGATGGGCAGTCCTAATATCTTCATGTTGGCGCTGAAGCTCATCAAACATCGAGGCTAACATGTAGTATCTGGCCTTGTTATCTTCGTCCGTCTACTTATCAAGAGATGCTGTTTGTTTAGTGGATGGACGGGCAGATAAGGTGGGGGGTCCTGATCTAATACATGAGTTAACTTCTCAGAATCCAAAATGATTTTGAAGTTTCGAAGCCAATTCTTGTAATTGGGTTTGGTCAGTCTATGAGTGTCCAGGATACGTGCTAGTGGGTTGGACACAGATACTTTTTTATAAAGAGTCAAAGTTTCTAGTTAGATATTGCAATTAAGACTTGATCAATTTATTTAGGAGTTTTATTTTTGAACAAATTAGCTTCCATTATTTTTTTGGATCCCTATACTTCCTCTGTAGAGATGCAAAAATCTCCATGATTAATGATTTCTAGTGGCTGGTGCGATCCCACCAACTGACTCATCACTTCACCTAACAGTTATTAATGATGGGTTAGCCAATGAGTGAACAACTCTTGTTTAATGATTCTCTAATCATGGTGCACCCAAACTTGGTCTCTAATTCATGAATCTCACCGTGCCCGAAATATTGATCCACTCCTTAGTTAAGTTAGACCCACCATTTGCATAGATTGAATTTCTAATTGAGTCTCTTACCGTATCTAGAATATTGAGTCCAATCCATCCTCCAGCCCATAGCATCCAATGCCTAATAGACATGATTGCGTCTTTCTGGTGCAAATGAACCACTGTAACCAATTGAGAACAATCATCCTTGGGAAGGGCCCGCACATCTACAATGGTGGAAGACCTTAGACTTAATCTTTTCTTAGGAAAATTTGATTTAGGTCTCATTAAACTAGACTTGACATAGTCATAACCATTATGACTAACCTAGTGGCATGGGTTAGTTCAGATTATTTGCCACCTTAGATCAGGACTGGATCGATAAATATGGCCAGATAAGTGAGATCGATGGAAGGAATATGCCATTAACTCGATAGAAATGTATTCGAGTCAAATAGCTCTCGATTAAAAATCAGTCGATCATATTTGTCAAACTTACCTTAGACACCAAATTGTTGAGTCAGAACCAATCAGGTTAGCCTACAATCCAGACTCTAACCTCTGATCCTAATTAGGTCTTAGCTTGATCGATCACTCACGTGACTCAATCTTGACCTAGACTTAATCCTATTAGGCTAGTTAATTTAAGCACTCTTGATCCCATCTAACCAACTCTTGATTCGATTTGATCAACCGCTTAGACCTAATTGGGCTACCCAGTCCGAACCCAATTTTATGAATATGTCTTAAATCTAAAAATTCTTAATTTTTAGACTTAACATATTTCATAATCTTAATTCTCAATTAAGTTTAGGGTTCATAAATAAAATATGTAAATAAAATCCTAGGATTTCAGGAACTAGGATTTTGCAGAAAGTAAATTTTTGGGTTTCTGATTAAGGACAAATGTACAGCACCCCTACACATCATAAGAACACCCCATCGAATGGAAGGAGAGGGCATTTAAATCTTACTTTGTTCTTATGATCGAACTGCCAAGGAGAATACCTTAATCAAAAATATGAAAACTATAAAACTAGTTAGATCTACATCATATATCTCATATATAAAAATTGATCTAACTATAAACATATTTTGCATACATCTCATGTGTCATATCATGCATATTTTTAGATCTAAATTATCTCATAATCATCTAAAAAATTAAATTTAAATTGATCATATCAAAATAAATTCTATTCTAGATAATTATGTAGAACTATTCTACAACTAGTCTAAACATGCATTCATCATATCTCATATAAACAAAAAATTAAATAATTTTATTTTTTATTTTTTAGATCTTATTATAATATTTATATCATTAAAATATACTAAATAAATTAATCTAAAAATTATAATTTAATCAAATTAAATTATGATCATGCAAGACTATACATAGAACTATTCTATTCTACAACTAGTCATACATCTTGTAGAACTTAGATCTAGATTATTTAATTTTTTTTTTTGATTTCAGATCTAATCACATCTCATGTGATATCTGAAATCATTTAATTATTTTATTAAAATTAAATTAAAATTAGATCTAAATTATTTATAGAAACTTGGCTCTGATACCAATTGAAGGAAAAAAACTATTTCTCAGGTCAGGTTCGTTCAAATCTGATTTGATCAAGAGAAATATTTCAAAATTTTTTTTCTTAGATCTAAATCAGATCTAATTTGATGGATATAATAAAATAAAATAAATTAAATTAAATCAAACTTAATTTATACCTTGTTCTTGGGTAATCTTATTATCCTGTGATGATCCTGCTGATTGCTTGAGGTTCTGAATGTAGCCACATAATCACCTGGCTTCTACCAGTATCCACTTAGATAGAATTTAGATATCTCCTCCTCAATCTTTTCTCCCAATATCAGATCTGGATCTGATCTTGAAGGTCTTCAAAATAACTTTTGAAAATCTGATGTCGTCTCTTGCAGCAGTGTTGCCTTCTTCCGTTCTTATCGCCTTTCTCTTGCCTGGATCGCACCAAACTAAAGCCCAAAGCCCCTTAGACATGGAGAGGAGAGAGAGGATCAGAGGTAGGCATGGAGGAGAGAATAAGATGGTTATATGGCATGGGCAAGGGGAGAACTTTTTTAAACCTGGGCATAGATAGGGTTTATATAGACCCTGCTGCGCCATGTAGTGCCACATCATCCCGACCAATTATGTCTCTTCGTGCAATCAGATCTAAATCTGATTAGTGGGATGACATCATCTGATCCAATCAGATGAGAGCCCCTCTCCAACATCCTTAGGTGGTGCCAAGATTGGTCAAAGTAGAGTTTTAGGTGCCACCTAAGTTTATTCCATGAAGCAACCTGGAGTCCCATCTATATGGGACTCCAGGCGTCATTATCCTTGGCCACACGCCTCCCTGGGCATGCACCCCCTTCTTTCTTCTTTCTAGTAGGGGACAAACCTCCATCTACTCTCCTATGGGTGTATGACATATGGGTAGATGTCTAAGTATCAAAGGTCAATGTTTGACCAAAGTCAAAAGACAAGAATTAGCAGGTGACGAAAAGTGGCTGATGTTGCCTCAAATTTATCTAATAAATTAAGAAAATCCTTTTCTAACCTAGACAAGCTCTAGTCAGATCAAGTAAAGGTACCTGAGTTAGCCCAAACATATTTGGCTCAGTCGAGACAACTTTTGATGATTGTTGAAGGAGAACATTAGGCTCAATCGTGTGCTAGCATGATTTTCTTGAACCAAATTGAATCTAATTCAAATCAATTAAACTGGATTAGTCTAATTGATAATATCTAGATCCAAACCATTATTTGTGTGACCTAGTTAGGTTCAATTCTATATGGTAATAAGATATGTTGCGATCTCTATCATCGACATCATCGAAACATCTTTCGATGGATCAGAACTTTTCTTATTCAAACAACTAGAATGATCGATCATCCAAATCATTCTAATTGCTCTCAAAATCCACCAGTGATACCTAGTAGTATATGGTGGCAATCCATTAGAATTAAAAATAAACCTCTCGATGCATTTACCTATGTGATTAAGTTCCTCTATCTTGAGCCCCGATCGGATTAGGGTTAAGGTGAACTCATCAAACCCTAATTTTCATCTTATGAATTAATCATTTGATTCAAATCCAAAGTGAAAATCTTAATAGAAACTCTTTCTATTATTTCGCTCTGCCATACCCATGGGCTTATGGATTTGATTCTCATGATCATCATAGGGCTGCTCTTCATCTATCGAGGTAGATAGATTTTCTCTTGGTGTAATCCAATTTCTACAATAAACATGCTATAGCTAACATACACCTCAGAGTTTCGAATGGCTAGGACATCGAATCATGGTGTAGTCAAACTATAACACTCTCACGGTGAACTGCCAATGCACCTCAGATCAAAGAACCAGACACACCACTACAGCTTCAAGCTAGTCATCGATGAGAAGGTAGACTTTCTAATGACTGCTCAAGGTGGTCATGCTCAGTGCCCTCATTCTTTAATGAGTACCTGTACTCTTGCTTCGATGTCTCTACACCGTAGACTCAAGACTCATCTACTATAAAAAAGTAATTATATGCCAACCTTTCAGATCAATCACCATCCTCATGATGATCCTACGGTCAGGAGCATTTTATGAGTTAATAATGAAAATCTATATCTTAAATTTTCAACTCTTGAAAATAAAAATTATCATTGCCATTAACTCAAGGAATGTATCACAGACACTAAATACATAATGTGATAGAAAATAATCTATTTTATTTTTTATAATTAAAATTATAATTTTGCCCTTAGAAGTGTATAATAAGTGTCAGTCAATTTTGGCTTCTAGGGCATATATATCTAACAGTTCTATCAACCAAGTTGCATGTTTGATTCATAATCAATATGTAAGTAACATAAATAAGAATCTACATTAGATCTAATCTAAATAGGTTTATGTAATTGAAATAGTTTCAAAAATAATTAATCATAAATCTTCCTAAATAAATCTAACATATTTATGAAGATTAAAAATAGATTAAAATATTTTTAATTAGATCATAAAATCTCTTAGATCTAATCTAAAATTTTATGATCAATATTTTAGATTAGTACAAATTAGGACAACCTATTCACTGTAAGGGATAAACTTTACAGCAGGACAACCTTATGGCAGTCTGTGTAATTTAAAATATTTTATTTTTAGATATAAAACTATTTTAAATTTATTAAATTATAAATAAAATTAGATCAAATCTAATAAATTTATGATTAAAGTCAGATCATCATGAAGTAGGACAACCTATTCACTGTAAGGGGTAAACCTTACAAAAGGACAATCTTATGGCAGTTCGTGAGATCTAAATATTTTTTTTTAATTTTAGATTTAATAATTAGATTATAAATTAGATCTAATATAATAAATAATCTAAATATGCATAAAAATTATGTAATAACAACCTTCATCTGATACCAATTGAAGGAACCAGACTAGGATTTTATAGGTAGATCTTAAAAACTTTTCCAAGATCTTGCAATGGAAGATTTAAATAAATCAAATATTTATTTAAATAAATATATAAATATCCAGATCTCAGATCTATTACATGATCAAGGCATGATATTAAATCAAAAATTAAAATCAAATAAGAAAGTAAAAGGATGATCAAATCAACCTAGATCTACACTACATCAAATGTAGGTATGAAGTTTATAGATCATATCTATTACCTGAGCAAGTTAGACGTTCTAACTTATTGATCTAGGCTTGATGATGAAGTCATGAGCTACACATACATCCAGCCTCTAGGAGTCATCCATATAAACCTATGATCTCTGATCTAAAATCCGATGTAGGAAATCAGCATAGCATGCTAGTACTGTGCTGATCCTTCTTCGACGGTCAATCCGATGCTTCCTTCTTTGACATTTGGACTCTCCAAAATATAAGAAGATAGATGAGAGTTTATTGATCTAAGATTCTCTCAAAAAAAACTCAACAAAGGAGGAGAGATTGAAAATAAAATAGCCATAGAAGAATACCCTCTTCTTCTTCTCTTTTCTCTCACCTAGACACCTAGTTTGGTGCCTATGGAACCCCCATGCCCAAGGACCTTCTTCCTCTGATTTTTGCACACCCCAAACCTCTCCCAAAGCTCTATATTTTATAAAAAAATTAAAATAAAATTCATCCAATAAATAGTGAAAAAGAAGAGTCCAAGTTAGATCAAAATCCTAGACTAGAAATGTCCAAACATGGAAAGTTGTTGGGGCGTCCAACTCTTGGGTGCCTCCTCCACAATTATTGACGTGGACCAACAAGGGAGGGTGCAAAAAAAAAAGAGATTATTTTCATAGAATAAGATAAGAATTAATTAAAAGAAGGGGCGACACTCAAGGGAAGGTGTTTTGGTCAACAAGGATTCTATCTCATAGAATTCTAATCAAAACTAACTCCTCTTTTGACTTGGTCTTCCAACAAATTGCCTTATGAGAAAAGGAGGACAGAAAGAGGGCATGAGAAGCCACAGGAGTGGAAAATTTTTACATAAAAAATAAAATAAAAAGGGCATGGGGCATGAGGATTAAGTGGCACAAGTGATAGGGAGTCCTAGTCACACTAGGACTCCTATTTTGACTTGGTCAAACAAGATATTTTAACCAAATAAAATCAAGATTAAACCAACCTAATTAAATAAGACCCTAACCTATTTAAGAACTTAATTAAATTAGATTAAATTAGATTTAATTTTAATTTATTTTCTAATCAAATTAGAAAATTGGATTAATCCGAGTTCTAGTTAGACTAGGACTAGTTTTTTCTTGCACTTGGCTTATCCAATAAACCAATTGAACTTGATCCAATCAAGCCAAAACTAAATCTAATTAAATCATATTTAATTAGACTTAATCTCAATCTATTATTTTAATTAAATTAAATTAATTAGTAATTTAATTACTAATCGATCCTTCTGCAACACTTGCACTAGGTTAAACACCAATCGAATTGATTGTTTAACCCTAGAATGATTCTTAAACATTGATCAACCATCTGATTAGATCATAAGCTCTAATGTGTATGACCTCATAGGTCTGAACCTAAGTTGGTAGCATAAGAATAAACTTTTGTACCAATCAAAGTGACCATCTAGTAATGATACCCGACGGTCGGATAGGTCGAAGGTGTAGAATACCATCCTTAGAACCCATGCAGATATAGTTTTCATATAATTCATCTCCTTGACCATAATGCTCATAGGACACCTTAGAGTTCAACTATCAACTCTGATTAGGTTGTCCACATTGTATTTTAAAATATTAAATCCATCTGATTGATTATCCTGGTCAGGGTTTTGCTATATTAAAATATAATGATGCATTCTTCTCCAACTCTTGGAGTGGTTAATTCCATTTTGATCATACTTCGACTTCGCAAGTACTTGACTATGCCTAGAAGTCTTCTATTACTAAATTAGAAATTTAGTTAGTTCAGTATCAAAGCATAGTGAGTTGCTTGCAAATCACTGAGATGATCTCAGGTCTAAGGGATACTTATACCTATATTCCATCAAAGATATTCTCGATAGCAAAATACTCTAGAGTTGGTTATGTTCAATGATGATGTACCCATACATTTCACCTATATACCATACTAGTGTCTCTACACTTCTTGGTTAAGAGGACAACTAACCTATATGGTATATAGCGACCTATGCTCGATAGATGCTGTTGTCCTAATTAACAGCCTATCATTTGGTTGTGAATCCATTTAAGGACTAATTGATAAATCCTCTCTTTATCGAAACTAAACAGTCCTAAGGACTTCATCACAATAATGGAGTTCATTAGAAGATGTAAACTTATGATGAAAAAGATACCAAAATATTTATATTAATTAATAAATTAATTATACATATAAAATAGCTCAACCATCAATAGACTGATGATTGGCTTTGGGACATAATTTTCAACACTAACGTGTCCCTGCAACCTATTAGGAATAGGAGGAGAACCTCATTCTAACATGAGCAAAGTCGAAGGCCTCATTAAATTAAGACAGGATGAGAGGAAAGGCCTTATCAATGGTCCTAATGTGCCCCTACAGCCTGTTAGAAATAGAAGGAGAACCTCATTCTAATGTGGGCAAAGTCAATGGCCTTGTTAAACTAAGATGAGATGGGGGGAGAGGCCCTACTGACAATCCTAATACGGCCCCATAAGCCATGTTAAGAATAGAAGGAAAGCCTTATCCTAACGCAAGCAAAAGTCAGAACCTCGTTGACCAAAGACGAGAGGAAGGAAGAAGCTCGGTGGAGGATCCTTACACGTATTTTTTCATGACAACTTGACTACGTTAAATATGAAAAATGAAACCTTATCCTGGTGTGCAGAAGAAGTCCTAGTTCGACATCTACAACAAGCATTTCATGAGAAGGCAGTGTAGAGAAAAATGAGGTAAAAAAGGTAAGGCCACAAATAAGCCTCGAATTCATGCAAAACGAAAATAACAAGAAACATATTATTTCATTACAAAAATAAGTTCATTACAAGCAAACATAGGCCAACAAGGCCGACTACACTGAAAGAAAAAAAAAGAAGGGGAAAAGACCGAAGCCCTAAGGTGAACTGGACTCCTTGGACTTCAGGCTGCCAACCTCGGCCATCACCAAGGCCTGCTTTAGCCTAAGGATCTCCTCCTCAAGCTCCTTCTTCTTGTACAGACCATCTAGGTACATTCTATTAGCAAATTGAAACTTACCCTTAAGCTCTCGGTGCTGTCTCCTCAAAACTTCAGACTCGGCCTCTGCCTCCTTGATAGCCGAATGTTCACAGGTGAGTTGAAGCTTCAGCCGCTGAACCTTGGCCTTTTCCACCCCGATCGACTTTCAGAGCTCACTGATGGTCCTCTTCAAATAGGTGACCTCTTCTGCTTCCCTGCTCGTACCAACCCAGAAGCCATCATCGAGTTGCCACTGGAGCCAGGCTACTTCATTGTTGGAGGCATGAAGCTTTTGTTCTAACATGGACATCCTACTACTCCAGCTTAGTTGGTAGGTCTTATATGTGAGCTCGGCATCGTATAGCTGCTTTTGAAATATGGAGAACCTCGTCGACCAGTTCCACTCAAACCATGCCTTATCGGAGGACCATGATGAGCTCCCCTCCAGAAGTTGAACTTTCTCATTCACCATCTTGAGTTGAGTCTCGAGGGAGCCGATCTTTGCCATCAATGCCCAAGATTTGTCGCTTGCACTCTTCCAAAGTTCGGCCAGCTCCCTCTTAAAGCTCCCCTTCTAAATGCTAAAACTAGCAGCATCTTTCATGTGCAAGTTTTGAAGGTGAGTAACCTCTTT
The DNA here is from genome assembly GCA_006176705.1 of Cocos nucifera. NCBI lineage: Eukaryota > Viridiplantae > Streptophyta > Magnoliopsida > Arecales > Arecaceae > Cocos > Cocos nucifera. The sequence goes on from QRFJ01002661.1 coordinate 12,335, forward strand.
GGTTGCCTTCAAAGCATTCTTCCATAAAGCTTGAAGGTCGTCTTCTATCTTCTTTAACTTCTTCTTCAGCTGATGGACTTCCTTCTTTAGGCTTTTTATTAAAGGTTTTAGGAGAACACCCTGAGGCAGTGGGTCAACATCGATGGGAGACTACATTCAAGGTATGAAAAATATTCAAAGGTATGGACAAAAAAGAAATTCATCTTCATTTAAATAGATTTTTTGAGTATAAAGCAAAAAAAGATTGAAAAAGCAAAATATACAACTATTCGAGGATTTTAACTTCAAGAGGAGCAACGAAAGATGGAACTAGAGTGCTCTCAACTGCTTAAACTAGCTCAAACACTTTTGCGACAGACTCGGATGGACCAGACATAGGTTCGATGAAGGGAGGATCGACTGCGGCATCGAATGGTTCTGCATCTGCCTCATCTTCCTCCTTCTCTAGAAAGCTGAGGTAGAGTTTGGAGAATCTTTGAGCCACCCTACCTTCGCAGAGCTCAAAACCCTTGATAAATATCTCATAGCCAAACTTGACATTCAGGTTCCTCTTCTCGAGAGAGGTCTTGAACTCTTCCATGGCTTAGATCATCGCCTTCGAGATCGACTTCACCATTTGGGTATCTAGTTTGGTGACCCTATTCTCGACTTCCTTTCTTCTTTCCTCCTCCAAGGCCAGTGCGGCCTTTAGTCCGGTCGAGATGAACTCCTCTTTGCAAAGCGCACCCTGGAGGATTATGATATCCACCGCCTTCTCCTCGTCAAGGTGCTCGACCTCGTCAACCCTTTCTTGAAGATGATGGATCTCGACTCGAAGGTCCTCTTGGGCCTTCTGTGCCTCCACCCCCTGACGATGCACCCTATTGATGTAGATGAGCATCTAGTGACCCAACAGCAACAAATGATTGGTGTTAAAAAAAAAAAAGAGAGCAGAAAAGAAGAGAAAGAGTCGAGCAACGGAGCAATCACCTTGAGGATGGTTCCGAGAGAACCCCAAATGAGCTATCGTGGGTCAAGGTCGGCCATCTAGTCCACCACCTCTAGCATGGCAATCCTATCAGTTAGATTCTAGATGATCTCTAGGTTGTCGAAGGGATCCTCCCCTTGTTCATCGCTATCACCATCCATCTCGCTAAGGTGAGCCTTACGAGACGTCTTAGCGATGGCTTTCTTCTTTTTTCTTCCTTCTACTATCTCTTCAGAAGGAAAATCCGAAGCCCGATCCCCACTGGAGGGGCTTGAGGGCATGGAAGGCATTGAGCCCACGCCAGCAGTGCCAACCTCGGTAGTTAGGGCAGTCTTGGCATCGGTGATGACCTCGGATGCAGTGGCAGTGGGAGCGGGGACTTCGGAGTTGGAAGCATTGACCTTTGCCCTCTTTGAGCCATCGCTTGGCACCTTCTCTTTCCTCTTCTTGGTGTAGAGCTCTTTGGTAAGCATCTCGACAGCTTGTGTGTCCATTTTTGTAATAAAAAAAAGCATAGTCAGTAGCAATACACGTACGCAAAATCGTATGGATTCAAAAATCAAAAGATGTACCAGTAGGATCATGGGGACTCAGACCCAGGTTGAATAAGGTCTATTCCTTTAGAAGGTTAGGAAGAGGAGAAACTCGGTATGCCTTAAGTTTATTGAAGGAATCAAGATCGGCTCCGTCTAAGCTAGGAGCTCGGTGAACTAACTCCCTAATATAACCTCATGGAGGAAGACCTAACGGTAGGGTTGGGCAATGTACAAAAAAAAAATTTTCCTTCCAATTGTGAATGAAAGAAGGGGCACCTTTCAATAACCCCTTCTTACCAACCTGTGGAAAAAAGTACCACCAATCCTTCACGAAGGGATGGCACTTGAAAGTGTACAAATTTCTGAAAAGCAAAATGGTCGGCTAGACTTCGACCAACCGACAGAGGGAGAGAAAACCTATGATGAATTGAAGGGAGTTTGGTATGACATATGCAAAGGAGATGTTTAAAAATCGAAAGAGGATGACTACAAAAGGGGGCGGTGGGAGCTTAAGCTCGACACACAAAGTTTTTAAGTACAAGCAAAACTGGTCGATCGGAGGGGAGTTGACTCGGTCATCAAAGCTAGGGAGTTCAAGGTCATATTTTGGAGGGATTCTATATTGAATTTGAATAAGAAAAAAGTCGTTCGGGGTAAGAATAGATGAGATGGTGTCTGGAACGAAAGATGAGTGGGACATATTCCTGGGTTCTACCTCGGCCAGGGGTGCAGGGTCAAAGAAGGTCGGTTCGGACGAGCCCCATGAACCGATGGAGTGAAAGATTTCAGAAGACATTCAGATCAAGATTAAATCTCAAGAAAATCCCAGAAAAAAAAAGAATAATAAGTAAAGTTGTAGGGCAAAGGTCACCACTAAAAAATCAGGGAAGCAAGAAGCCAGAAATGAAAAGCACGAATAACCTAAGAGAAGGGTTAGAAAACTAATCTAAGATATCTGGGGAGAATGAAAGGATGATGGATGCGATGAGGACCAATCGAAAGGGTGTCCAGAGCTCAGGAAGGTGAGGGAGAAGGTTAAGACCCTTGGGAAGAAGATGGATAGGGGGCTGATGAATGGAGAAGACACAGGCAGGAATGACTTTTAGGTGAAGGAAGAAGAGCTTAAATAGCCAGAAGTAATCCTAGGTAGTTATGATCGCAGATCAACTTCGACTGGTCAGCATGCACCGCATGTCCCACTCATCATGATAGAAAGGCTGCCGCAGGCGGAGTTTTTATGGCGCCGTACCTAGGGCAGAGTTTCGATGGAAGAAATGAAGGACCATCTTTTCGAACTCATTTTAGATTTGAAAAGTTTTGGTGCTAGCGCGGTAAACGCCAAAATGTCTCGTCCTAATAAGGCGGGAGCCTGGGAAGAAACTTCAGCAGTCATCTTTTTACTTCCTTCGAATCTCGAACTTAGAAGTAGGGAGACTATTGTTGGGGTAAACCTCACTCCCGCCAAAGTTCGGTTTGGTGCTCAGCCAAGTGTAACTCGTAATCGTAGGTGAGCTTCAATCACGAATTTCTCCAACAACCAAACTTCTTCCAGATTCCTCCTATAGTCAAACTCCTTCTGGATTCCTCTAGCAGTCGAACTTCTCCTAGAGTCCTCCAGCAGCCGAACTTCTCCCGAATTCCTCTAGCAGTCGAACTTCTTTTGGATTTCTCCAATAGCCAAACTTCTCCTGGATTCCTCTAGCAGCCATACTCTGTCCGGATTCCTCTAGCAGCCAAACTTCTCTCGGAGTCCTCCAACAACCGAACTTCTTTTGAATTCCTCCAGCAGCCAAACTCCTTCCAAATTTCTCCAATAGCTGAACTCCTTTCGGATTCCTCCAATAGTTGAACTCTGGATTCCTCTAGTAGCTAAACTCCTAGATTCTTCTAGCAATCAAACTTCTTTTGGATTCTTCCAGCAATCGAACTTCTCCCAGATTTCTTCAGCAGTCGAACTTCTTTCGAATTCCTCTAGCAGCCGAATTTCTTGCAGTCACCCAGGAAGATCTTCTCATAAATTCAGCTCCACACACAAACCAACTCACCCATAGACTGCCTAAGAGGAGTTCGAACTCCTTTGGTATTGATGTAACTCAAAGATTCATTATCAACTGATGCCTATTCCTCCGAACTTCGACTATTAAATTCCAATGGACTGGCACAGCATGACAACAGACACTATCCCCCATAACAAACTTCACGTGGTCCTGAGCGGCCCACCACTTGATAGTTACGGCTGTCACTATCAGTTTGTTATAGGCTCCATCTATAAAAGGGATCCTCCAGATATGTTTTCTTAAAGCTCTCTTCTCCTTCTCGATACTTTGCAATTTTCTCTCTTGAGTACTCCATTTTTGTTGGCCGAAAGAGCTAATTTGGTCATCGAAGGATTTTTTTAGAGCTACCCACCCCAGACTCTAGATGAGACTTGTCTTGTAGGTCATCGACGGCAACCTTGTCTTATTCGACTCTAGTGCTCCTCCAGCGACGATCAGATTTTGCACCAATAGAAAGATTTAAGGATTGAATTTGTTCCTTATTCCTTCTCTTATTCTTCATCTCTTGGAGTATCATAGAGATCAAAAGAATAATTTTTAGATTAACCACTAGGAGGGATCCGTGAGAAGCTAGCACTTTGAGCGGATCTTCATTTTGACGAACCTTCGATCTATGTTGCAGCTTCATGTGGACTTTCTATAGAGGTCAGATGCATGTGTGGCTCCAAAGGAAATAATGAAAATCAACTATGGAGTTTTTGATCCATGTGAAGGTAAGAGATTTGATCTCTTCTCTCACCTAGATGTGAATTAGGGTTCAGATCTAGAACTATTCTAGATCTAGGATATTGATTTGATCAATACCAAAACTTTTATTTTCAGATTTATGAATGCATTATGACATATTATAGGTTCTAGATGTAGGGTTTAGTAATTAGATTACATGCTTTTATAGATTAAATAGTTTAATCTACATCTTTCACTATGATTTATTTCAAAAATATTTTAAAATTTAAGCATGAAACCCTGCATATTTTTCATCAGTGGGATTAAAGAATCTTGGTTCTATTATAATATGATCATGTTTACATTAAGATAAATCCAAAAATAAAACTCTATAGATTGCACATACTAATTATAAAATTGTCTTGCTATAAGGTTTATCCCTTACAGTGCAAAGATTATCCTAGTATATGTTGATCTATAATTTTGAATCATGAATAAGTTAGATATGATCTAAATAATTTTATGATTTATTTTTTTAATTTTAAATCTAAAATTAAATAGATGTTAGATCTATTTTAAATTATTTAGATTAAATCTAAATAATATCGAATCAGACATACTGATTATAAGGTTATCCTGCTGTAAGGTTTATCCCTTACAGTAGAGAGGTTGTCCTAGTATGTGCTGACTTGAATAAATCATAAATATGATAGATGAGATCTAAAATAATTTATAATTTATTTTTATATTTTAAATCTAAATTTAAATGATTTATGATATGATCCATGTGATGTATTTTATGTTTAAATCTAGATCCTCTTATTGCATATGTTGATATTTATTTTTTATTTTGAATCTAGAATGTATATATATGACATATTTATTTTGTAGAATTTAAATTGAGAACTTACTATTTACAAAACCCAAGATTTGAAACCATAGGATGTGATCTAAATATTAAAATAAATTAGATCTAAAATCATGTATTAAATATGATTCAATTTAAAAATATTTTAAATGATCAAATCAAAAATTAGTTCTAAGGTTCCATAAATCCAAACCCATAAACTTTGAACTTAATTGAGAATTAAGTGATTATTTAGGATCTAGGTTTGTGATTTAAAGATCCTAAGATAATTTCATAAAACATGGGTTAATAGATAATGGGTTAGCTTTGATCAGGTCCTTAACTGGGTTAGACTTAGGGTTAGATTAAATATGGACTAAGTTAAGAAATTGATCAAACCTAATTAATAGTTAATTAGGATTAGGTCATTTCTATAGATCACTTCAATAGTTATAGTTGATTAAAGTCTATATATCTAACAAATAGATACTGATCGTGGCTCAGTGGTTAAACTTGAGTCTTTCGGTAGACCAAATCAAAATTAATAAATTGATTGATATCTAAGATAAGTCTGGCATTTTCAGACCAATGGTTTTTAATTGACAGCCTACTTACTTGGCCATTTCTGATGGTGTCTAAGTCAAGCCTTGGCAGAACCTCCCACCGATCTCACTTACCTAGCCAATGCGGTTAATCAGGTCTTGATTAGATTGCTCATTGATTCATGCTAACCCATGTTACATAGAAAATCAGTGAGACTAATCTAGGTGTCCATGGACCAATATTGATCATAGTTCTTATCAAAGACTTGAGAAGTCAGTAGGAGGACTTGACTTTGTGAAGTCAGTGGAAATAAATTGGTCCATGTCTTTTCTATTCTCAAATCATAAATAAATTATAAATTCTCTAAAATTATTAGATTCTTAAAATGATAAATTTTTGGAGATAACTGAGTTATAGCCTCCTATTAAGGTGTTCGATTATGGGTCCATTAACTGAATAATCATTGGAGGCTCATAGGCCTGGTGCTTGTTGACTAATGAAATTTTCATTCATCATATGATGACCTGGATATGTTTCTTTGATGATGGATAGGGTGACTAATCATAGTTGGGCTTAATCATTCGTTGGTTAGATATACCAAGTATAGTCATGTTAATAGTTTGACCTAACCGAATCCTTATAGTGGAGGCCTTAGCCTACTGATTAGATTTCTGGGGGCAAAATTAAATTACTAAAAATTATTTAGAGAAATAATTGGTTAAAAAACCTATCCATAGATGCACATGGGTTGATCGACCATAGACAGGCTTATGTGTAGTCTATGTAGATTCTAGTACCTATTAAAAAATTAAAGTAATTCCTCGAATTGGAGGTAAAAACTATCAATTCGAATAAAATAGTAGAAGAACCTTTAGACTAAAGTTCAAGTCTTTAGATTTAAAATAATTTATATACAATAGGTCATTGTTCTCTTTTCTCAGATTAAGGCTACACCTTAATTACTCCAATCATTATCAGATAGTGATGACTTATGGGATCTAACTTCGATAATTAGTATCGAAAGTTGGAATTTGGTTCAGCAGTTTGAATAGATTTATACTGAGGCTTCTAAACCCAGTTAAAATAATTAGTTCAATATTAATCTAAATCAGGCATAGTGCTTCTACTGTTAGAAGCAGGGTCATAGGAAGAAGAATTGTCTTGCTTTTCTTGACCATAACAGGTTGAATAAGAGAAAGAAGCAAGAGTTGCTCATCAAGGATGTTATATAATAACATCTTAAAATTTTTTTATATGTAATTCTACTAACTGGATATTAGATATCGGTGGTCTTATGCAATTCATTGTAAGAACTTTAGATAAGTGGAATATTTAAAAATGGTGAGAGATTTCTGAATGTTAGGAAAGAAAGTTATGTTCCAATCCTAGCTTTAGAAATTATCAAGCTTATTTTTAAAAGATGTCATTTTGAGTAATTATCATTATTGTCCATCGTTTACAATAAATATGATCTCTATTAGCCTTTTTGCCAGAGATGATTATCATTTATCAATAAAGAGGATTATTGTGATATTATTTTGAATAATGTTACAATAATACATGGACAATAAAGAAATGATATTTAATATTTATACAGCTTATTAGGTGCAATGTACATATGTAATAAACACCCAAGTTAGATTATGTCATGGATGTCTATGTTTGGCATTATAGGCTTAGTCATCTTGACAAGAATAGGATAAATAGGATAGCTTAAGAGGAAAACTTTGACATCAATGATTGTGAATCATTGATAACCTATGAGTCTTATCTTCTTGGGAAGATGATAAAGTCATCTTTTACTGGAAAAGATGAAAAAGCTAGCGAAGTTCTAAGTCTCATACATAATTATGTATATAGACCTATGAACTCAAGTGTCAGAGAAAGATATCAATATTTCATTATAAACGATCTATCTGGGCATGGGTGTGTCTAGCCTAAATCATTTGAAATGTTCAAACAATTCAATAATGAAATAGAAAAATAAACTAGAAAATATATTAAAATTTTTCGATCAGATTGAGAAGGTGAATACTTATCCAGTAAATATGTGACATATCTAGAAGAGAATAGAATTCTCTCTTAGTGGATTTTTTTTCAAAATATAGTGTATCTGAAAGGAGAAATTGAACTTTGTTAGACATGGTTCGATCCATGATAGAGTTCACTTGTCTACCTATTTCAGGGTTGTGCTCTTAGAACTACTAGTTTTACTCTAAAAATTTATATCGAGTAAATCTGTTGTAAAGACTCCATATAGGATATGGATCGAGCATAGACCTAGACTCTCTCACCTTTCGATTTAGGATTGATCGGCCTATGTCATAGGTTTGCACATAGATAAACTTGGATCTTGGTCCAATAGGTGTTTGAGGGTTATTAATTAACTCTACCATGCTGAAGAACATAAGATGTTCATCAGCAGTAGGGCATTCCTTTTAGAAAGAAGTTTCTTAGAGAAGAAACTGATGTCTCAGGAAAGTTTGACTGGTAAAAAATGAACCAACATAATCTAGTAAACCTATAGAATCGGAGTTGATCAAATCAAACCCAAAGCTAATTAAAGTAGCTCCTTTAAGGAGATCCGATAGAGTACCATGTTAGCCAGATAGATACTTTAGTATCTTGATCTAGGATGGCGATCCTGTTAAGCTCGATTAGAATAATAAGGATCCGATCACCTATAGAGATGCAATATAGTGGTCTGACTCTGAGAAGTGGTTTGGAGCCATCAAATCTAAATTGAAGTCTACGAAAATCAATAGTGTGGGGAAACTAGTTGATTCACCTAAAGGGATAAAACCTATTGGGTGTGAATGGATTTTCAAAAGGATCAGAGTAGTGCAGACAAGAAGGTAAGGACTAAGGACCTATAAAGCCCATCTAACTATCATCTTAGAGTTCAGACATACCTTTTGAATGTATGTCATTGTTATGAACGAAGACAAATCCTGCATTTGTAATTGGGCAAAATGTTCTATAGTATTATTCCTCATGTTGTCTGTGGATGAAATTTTCTTAATCGAGAATAGCATTCCAGCATTTCAAGGAATAGAGGTTTGGTTGTCATCTAATTTTTACATGTTCAAGATCAGATATGGTATACTCACTAAGGATAGTGAGCAGATATCAGTCTGATCTAAGAAAAAACCACTGGAAGATTGTATAGACAATCTTTAAGTATTTGAAAAATACTAAGGTTCCATGACTCAAATATGAAGATACTAACTTAAAACTTGTGAATATTTTGATTTCAAATTTTAGTTAGACCAAGATGATAGCAAAAAAGTATTGGGTCATATCCTAATTGCAGGAGCAATCTATTGGAAAGGATCCAAGCATGATACTATAGTCTATTCAGTTAGTAATATAGAGTACATCATGGCATATAATGCTGCCATATAAGTTGTGTAGTTGCTGAGGTTCATTAGCAGGTTGGAAGTGGCACCCTCCACTGATGGTCTAGTCCTATCATAGCACTGGAGCCATAGCTTAGGCTAAAGAACTGAAGAACCAGCATATTCTGCATCGCTATCACTTTTGATTTTAGATTAGGGTGATGTCAATTTTTGGAAGATCAATGAAAAAGGAGAACTTAACCGATCTATTTGCTAAGACCTCAAAAATAAGGTGTTCTACGAACTCAAGTGGAAGATAGGATATTTGATATCATTCTGATTGGCTTTAGTTCAAGTGGGAGTTATTGAAAAATGTGTCCTAAAGCCAATCATCTAAGTGGTAGATGATTGAAATTAGTATATGAATTATCTAATAATAATAGTTATTTAGCTGGTTCATCATAAAAGTTGTATCTTTCTTAAATGAACTCCTAAATTATGATGAAGTCCTCAGAACTATAATTAATCGATTTATCGAATGATTCTTAAACTGTTCATGACCAAATGATAAGTTATTAATAAGGATGATAACTTATCGCGTGTAGGTCGCTGTATGCCATATGCGTTGGTCGTCCTCGTAACCAAGTAATGTGGTGACACTGGTATGACATCCAAATGAGTTGTAGGAGTACATATGTACTGAACGTGACCAATATAGCACTCTACTATCAAGTGTAGCTAGCTAAGGCCAATGAGTATAAGTGTCTCTCCGACCTAAGCTCACCATGGTGACTTGCAAGTAACTCACTATACTTTAATGCCATACTACCTGTATTTTTAACATAGGTTTAAAAGATTTCTAGATATAGTTAAGTACTTGTAGAGTCGATGTGTGAGTCAAGATAAGATTGATCACTCCTGATTAACTTCAGAAAGAGAATGTCTTGCTGTATTTCAATTTAGTAAAACTTAGGCCTAGATAATCCTCGTGAGGAGTCATAGGATTTGCAAAATTTTGAGATACAATAGAGATGATTTGTATGATTGTTGATAACTTATTCGAAGTTGTCTTGAGCATTATTAGTCAAAGAGATGAATTATGTGATAACCATGGTCCAGGGTTATAAGAATGTTGCTTTGCATACATTTGACCTATCCGAACGTCGGGTACTATTGCTAGATAGTCGTTTTGATTAGAATAAGAATTGGTTCCTATGCTATCGGCTTATGTTCAAATCTATGGGATCACATATATAAGAGGTTGTAATCTAATCAGATGGTTAATCGATGATTGAGAATCATTCTAAGGTCAAATATTCAATGCAATTGATGTTTGACTTAATGCAAGTATAATAGGAGGATCGATTAGCAATTAGATTACTAATTGGCTCATTTAATTAAGCTCTTAGGTTGAGATCAAGTTTAATTAAATTAGATTTAATTAGAATTGATTTAGACTTAATTAGATTAAATTTAATTGGTTTATTGGATAAGCCAATTGTAAGAAAAAAATAATTCCTAGTTGGATTAGTATTTGAGTGCATGTAATTTCTAATTGAGTTAGGATTTAAATCAAAATTAAATATGATTTAATCTAATTTAATTAGACTTCTAGCTAGACTAGGATTACTCTTAATTAGGTTGTCTTTAATTTATTTTGAATTAGATTCAAAATAATTTTGACCTAGTCAAATAAGAGGAGTCCCAGTTGGACTGGGACTCTCACTCCTCCCTTGCGCCCATATATCCCACGCCCCACCTTTTTTATTTTTTGATGATTACATGAGTTTCTCCATGCCTAAGAATATTTTTCCACACCCCATATTCTGGAATATTTGAATCAAAACTAATTTGGTCTATTATGGAAAGTGGTTTGGATTTGTTTCCTTTTGAAAGAGTCCCTTGAATCCTAAACTCTTCCTCCCGTCCTTTGAAATTATTCCCCACGCCAGCCAGATTTTTTGTCACCCTTTTTTTCCATTGTTTTGTGCATGGAATAAAGGCATCTCATGCCTGATTTTGTGGGAGGGGCATCCAAGAGTTGGATGCCCCATAGGATTTCTTACAATCCTCCTTAAAACTAGGTTTTGACCTAGTCAAAGGGTGGTTATTGGATGCCTCCTTCTAATTAATTTTAAGCATCAAAATCCTTGAGTTTTTTCATGAAAAAAGTAGAAGAAAAGGGAGAGAGGGCATGGGGTTTTGGGTGCAAATTATCTTGGAGAAGAAGCTTTCTTCTGGACATCAAATGTTGATGTCTTGAACGGACAAAGGTAAGCGAAGATTGTCTTCTCTTGTTGTTTTCATTTTAACCTTTCCTTCTAATTTCTTTATTGTAAGCACACCAACTGGCATCACCTCTCCTTAATACCAATTGATATTCCATGATATCACTCGAACGCCAATCCTCCTTGGCATCACAAGCCCCATATCATGTTGTGGAAGCTTCTGATCTTTAGCACGGATCTGAAGGAATCTGTGACGTTCTCTATGGGCAGCAAACCACTGATCCTCCACCTAGATTTATGATGGGGCACTTCCCTCCTTGGGCTTGAGGGAGATGCCCTCCTTCTCTAGGGCTTCTTTAAGAATCCTAGGGTGGCAACTCTAGAGAGAAGAGAAAAAGAGAGTTGAGGAAGAAAAGGTCTGTATTCCACAGCATAATGAAACTCTAATACAACCTATGTATTTATACATAGCCATTAGGCCCAACCAAAAAACTCTCCAGCTAACCCAATACATGAAAGCACTCACCGAGCCCAAGTCTCACATACTCTCATCCCCTAGATCTAATTTCAATCCATATATGAATTAGCCCCCTTAAGACCACTCAAACCAAGCCTTAAGACCCCTAGGATCAACCTAGATCCTAGCCCAAAATAGACCCTCGCGTAACTTTTCCCACGCACTGAGCTAGTTTAATCTCAGCACTAAGCTGGCTAAGTTTCACTTGGTCAGCTTAGTTTGAAACTGAGCCGGCCCAGTTCTGTGCCATACCAGCAGTCCTAAATATGCAGCTCTCTATTTTGCCTATGCACTAAGACTTAGCCGATCCAATTTTGAACTGAGTTGGTTAACCTATAGAAAATCTTCTTTCTACAGTCTTGATTTCTTGGCTTTGGTTCATTGCTTCACCTTGAATCTCAGATCTCCGAAGCACTAATGAAGTCCCAAGAATCCCCAGAGCCAACACCGTGACTCCTCCCGTGGCCTTCCAAGGCTTGGAAGCACCACAAATCCTCATAATCTCCACCTTGATGCCCCAAGCCTTGGCAAATCGCTCGACAATGCCCTCCTGCATGATCATACTATCCCTGCGCACTCAATAGCACCTATGCAAACATCGCCTCCATCAATCCACTTCAGCTGTTGTGCACCCCTGTAGCCTTTAGGATGACCGCCTCCACTGCTGAAGATCTTGGCTTGTACCTCTGTACCTTTCTAAAATTATAGGATCTCTTTTGCTTAGCAGCTACATCACTTTTTCTAAACTTTCCTAGAGAACCCGCAACATTTCTATACCGACACTTGCTACAAACCCTAACATGATCTCCTCAGAACTACGCCTGTCCTCCTGCACATGTCGCTCCACTTGGAACTGTGCATCACCAGTGCTAGTGCTAGGATATCGATCCTCCCGCACCCCTCTGCTCTGAACTCATGTTAAATTCCTTTTCAATTATGAAGCCACCTCTTTGGAGCTCCACCTATATCCGAAGTCCATCTGATGCCGTAGAAGCCGACTCTATCATCTAGTCCCTGAAGGCCAACCACTCAATGCTACACTACTGGGCCTATTGCTGTACCTCGAACACCATCGCTGTCCCTTCGAACCCTCCGCACTTTATGGACCCCTTCGAAAACATCTCGGATACCTCTACAACCTTCGGACACCTTCGAAAATCAAGAGCTCATCCAACTCTTTTGAATCCAGTGACTGAACCCTAGAAAATTCCATCCTAGTCCTTCTTTTCTATCCCTACACCAGCCATCGCTTTAGTTGCGCCTGGAGAACCATCCTCCAGCTAAACCATGACTCTTCCTAGTGCTCCTATAGAAGAAACCTGATCCATGATACTCTTGGCTGGTAGAGACCTTCTAGCGCTCCCTAAGACCCCTAGGCTCTCCTTGAGACCCCTAGACTCTCCTTGAGACCTGCATCCAATCTCCCTAAGATACCACTGACACTCTCTGCTGAGATACACTCCTCTGCTATTGCACCGTCAAGCCTCTCTCAGCCCCTGTGCCTCCAGGGTAGCGCTCTTGTAGCATTCCAGTGCTCCCTAACTTGTCTCTGTGCTGCTTTACAGCCATCTAACCCTAACCTACTAGACCTCCATGGATCATCTATCTCCATCACTTCCAAGGCTTCGTAAATCCATGCTCTAGTCAAACTGTTGAATACATCTTCGACCACTTCTCCGCCTTTCAGATATCGAAGGACATATAGTCGCTTCTTCAGCCTTCCTTCGACCAATAGCCCTTGGAAAACCTCTCTTCAATAGTCTTACATTGCTCATCTTCCTAGAGAATCTCGATGCGTTCTGCTGAGATACCTTCCTCGACTGTTGCATCGTCGAGCCTCTCTCAACCATGCATCTCCAAGGAAGCACTACTGCAGCACTCCAGTACTCCCTGCCTGTCACATAACCATCATACATCCTAGCCTTTCCACCAAGATTGATCAGCAAATCATGCACCAAATCCTTCCACCCCAGGAAAATCTCTTTTCGTTAATCATTTCAACCTCCACCTTCAACTTGCTGCTTTTGGTTAGCCAAACCATAGCGATAATAAAGATAGATTTGAGACATATCATGAAATCCTTATACAGATTTTTGATTTTACCTTGTACGACTTCTCCTTCCCTTCCATGCACCATCAGGCTCTGATACCAAATGTTAGCACACCAATGGGCATCACCTCTCCCTGATACCAATTGATGTTCCAAGATATCGCTCAAACGTCAATCATCCTTGACATCACAAGCCCTGATACCATGTTGCGAAAGCTTCTGATCTTTAGCACGGACCTGAAGAAACTTGTGACATTCTCTATGGACAGCAAACCACCGATCCTCCACCTGGATCTGTGATGGGGCATCTCTCTCCTTGGGCTTAAGGGAGATGCCCCCTTCTCTAGGACTTCTTCAAGAACCCTAGAGTAACAACTCTAGATAGAAGAGAAGAAGAGAGTTGAGGGAGAAAAGGTCTGTATTCTGCAGCATAATGAAACCCTAATACAATCTATGTATTTATGCATAGCCATTAGTTCCAACCAAAAAACTTTTTGGCTAATCCAATACATGAAAGCACTCACCGAGTCCAAGTTTCACATGCTCTTATCCCTTGGATCTATTTCCAATCCATATATGAATTAGCCTCCTTAAGATCTCTCAAACCAAGACTTAAGACCCCTAAGATCAACCCAAACCCTAGCCCAAAATAGACCCTCACGTAACTCTGCCCGTGCACTGAGTTGGCTTAGTCTCAGCACTGAGCCGGCTAAGTTCCACTGGGTCGGCTCAGTAAGTTCCACTGGGTTGACTTAGTTTGAAACTGAGCTGGCCTTGTTTTGTGCCATGCCAGCAGTTCTGAATGCGTAGCTCTCTATTTTGCCTGTGCACTGAGACTTAGTCGATCTAATTTTGGACTGAGTCGGCTAACCTACAAAAAGTTTTCTTTCTATAGTCTTGATCCCTGGCATTGGTTCCTTGCTCGACCTTAAATCTCCAATCTTCGAAGCACCAACCAAGCCCCTAGAATCCTCGGAGCCAACATTGTGACTCCTCCCATGACCTTCTAAGGCTTGGGAGCACCATAAATCCTCACAATCTCCACCTTGGTGCACCAAGCCTTGGCAAACTCCTTGGCAATGCCCTCCTGCATGATCATACTGTCCCTGCACACTCGACAGCACCTTTGCAAACATCACCTCTGCCAATCCTCTTTAGCTATTGTGCATCCTATGAGGATTTATGGTGCTTCCAAGTCTTGGAAGGTCATGGAGAGGAGTCATGATGATGGCTCTGAGAATTTCAGGGGCTTGGTCGGTGCTTCGAAGACCTGGGATATAAGGAGAAGTAAGAAATCAAAGCCAAAAAATCAAGACTGCAGAAAAAATATTTTCTGCAGGTTAGCCAGCTCAGTCCAAAACTATGTCAGCTAAGTCTTACAGCATAGGCAAAATAGAGAGTTGCGCATTCAGGACTGTTGACATGGCATAGGACTGGACTAGCTCAGTTTTAGACTGAGCCGACCTAGTGGAACTTAGCCAACTTAGTGCTGAGACTGAGCCAGCTCAGTGTGTGGGAAGAGTTACGTGAGGATCTATTTTGGATTAGGATCTGGGATGATCCTAGGGGTCTTAAGGCCTAATTTGAGAGATCTTAAGGGGACTAATTCATGTATGGGTCGGATCTAGATCTAGAGGATGAGACCATCAGAGACATGGGTGTACATAGGCTTGGTGAGTGCTTTCATGTACTGGGTTAGCCGAAAGTTTTTTGATCGGGCCTAATGGCTATGTATAAATACATAGGTTGTATTAGGGTTTTCAAGGTTGGAATCAATATAGACCTTTTCTCCCTCAACTCTATTCTTCTCTTCTCTCTAGAGTTGCCACCCTAGGGTTCTTGAAGAAGCCCTAGAGAAGGGGGACATCTCCCTCAAGCCCAAGGAGGGAGGCACTCCATCATAGATTTAGATGGAGGATCGATGGTTTGCTGCTTATAGAGAATATCACAGGTTCTTTTAGGTCCATGCTAAGAATTAGGAGCTTCCGCAATATGATATCGATGCTTATGATATCAAGGATGATTGGCGTTTGAGCGATATCATGGGTCTATAATTTAGTATCAGAGCTAGGTGATGCCTGAAATATTATGGATGACAATATAATATCGGAGCCAAGTTTTAGAGCCTGATGGTGCATGAAAGTGAAGGAGAAGTTATCCAAGATGAAATCAAAAATCTGCACAAGAATTTCATGGTATGTCTCAAATTTACCTTGTTATTGCTATGGTTTGGCCAACCGAGAGCAGCGAGTTGAAGGTGGAGGTTGAGAGGATTATCGAGAAGAGATTTTTCTAGGGTGGAAGGATTTGGTGCATGATTTGCTGATCGATCATGGTGTAAAGCTTGGGGTGTATGACGGTTATGTGATAGGCAGAAAGCGCTGGAGTATTGCAGTAGCATTTTCTTGGAGATGCAGGGCTGAGAAAGGTTCGATAATGTAATAGTCGAGGAAGGTATTTTAGCAGAGAGCATCAAGATTCTCTAGGAAGATGGGCAGTGTAGGGCTATTGAAGAGAGGTTTCCCAAGGGGTAATGGTCGAAGGAAGACTGAAGAAGCGACTATACGTCCTTTGGTGTTTGAAAGATGGGAAGTAGTCAGAGATGTATTCAGTGGTTCAACCAAAGCATAGATTTACGAAGCCTTGGAAGTGATGGAGATGGATGATCCATGGAGGTCCAGCAGGTTAGGATTGGGCTATTATAGAGTAGTGTAGAGATGAGTCAAGAAGCACTGGGGTGCTATAGGAGCACTTCTCAAAAGGCACAAGGGCTGAGAGAGGCTCGGTAGTGCAGCAGTCGAGGAGTGTATCTCAGTAGAGAGTATCAGTGGTATCTTAGGAAGATCGAGTGCAGGTCTCAGGGAGAGCTAGGGGGTCTCAGAGAGCACCAAGAGGTCTCTAGCAGTCAGGAGTATCATGGATCAGATTTCTTCTCTAAAAGAATCAGGAAGAGTCATGGTTCAGGTGGAGGATGGTTCTCCGGGCGCAACTGAAGCAATGGCTGGTGTAAGGATAGAAGAGAAGAACTAGGGTGGAATTCCCTAGAATTCAGTCACTGGATTCAGAGGAGCTAGATGAGCTCTTGGGTTTCGGAGGTGCCTGCAGATTGTGGAGGTATCTAAGATGGCTTCAAAGAGGGCCACAGAGCATGGAGGATTCGAAGGGGCAGCGATGGTGTTCGAGGTACAACAGCAGGCTCAGTAGTGCAGCATTGAGTGGTTGGCCTCAAGGAACTCAATGATAGAGTCAACTTCTATGGCATCAAGTGGACTTCAAATATAGGTGGAGCTCCGCAATGGTGGCTTCACAAGTGGAGAGAAAATTTGACTTGAGTTCAGAGCACCGATGATGCACAGTTCCAGATGGAGTGGCGCATGTAGGTGGATAGGCATAGCTTTGAGGAGATCATGTCAGATGGTACAACATGTGCTAGTGAAGAAATGCTATAGGTTCTCCAAGAAAGTCTAGAGAAAGTGATGCAGCTGCTAAGCAAAAGTGATCCTATAATTTTAGGATGGTGCTAAGAAGCAAGCACAGGTCTTTAGCGGTGGAGGCAATCATCCCAAAGGCCTCAAGGGTGCACAATAGCTGAAGAGAATTGGTGGAGGTGACATTTGCACGGTGCTATCGAGTGCGCAGGGATAGCGGGATCGTGCAGGAGGTCATTGCTGAGGGGTTTGCCAAGGCTTGGGGCACCAAGATGAAGATTGTGAAGATTTATAGTGCTTCCAAGCGTTGGAAGGCCACGGGAGGAGTCACGATGATAGCTTTGGAGATTTCAGGGGCTTGGTTGGTACTTCGGAGACCTGCGACATAAGGTAAAGCAAGAAACCAAAGTTGGAGAATCAAGATTATAAAAAAAGAATTTTCTATAGGTTAGACATCTCAATCCAAAACTGGGTCGGCTAAGTCTCAAAGCCTAGGCAAAATAGAGAGTTGCACATTCGAGACTGCTGGCACGACACAGGACTGGACCGGCTCAGTTTTAGACTGAGCCGACCTAGTGGAACTTAGCCAGCTTAGTACTGAGACTGAGCTGGCTCGATGCTCGGGCAGAGTTATGCGAGGGTCTATTTTGGAATAGGGTTTAGGATGATCCTAGGGGTCTTAAGGCTTGGTTTGAGAGGTCTTAAGAGGGCTAATTCATATATGGGTCGGATCTAGATCCAGAGGATGTGAGCGTGGGAGATATGGGTGTACATGGGCTCGATGAGTGCTTTCATGTATTGGGTTAGCCGGGGAGTTTTTTGGTCGGGCCTAATGGCTATGTATAAATACATAGGTTGTATTAGGGTTTTCAAGGTTGGAATCAATACAGACCTTTTCTTCCTCAACTCTCTTCTTCTCTTCTCTCTAGAGTTGCCACTCTAGGATTCTTGAAGAAGCCTTAGAGAAGGGGGCATTTCCCACAAGCCCAAGGAGGTAGGCACCCCATCATAGATCCAGGTGGACGATTGGTGGTTTGCTTCCCATAGAGAACGTCACAGGTTCCTTCAGGTCCGTGCTAAAGATCAGGAGCTTCCATAACATAATAACGGTGCTTGTGATGTCAAGGATGATTGGCGTTTGAGCGATATCATGGGTCTACAATTTGGTATCAAAGCTAGGTGATGCCTGGAACATTATGGATGATAATACACCCTTGAAGCCTTTAGGATGACCACTTTCACCACTAAAGACCTTGGCTTGCACCTCTATACCATCCTAAAATTGTAGGATCCCTTCTGCTTAACAGCTGCATCACTTTTTCTGGACTTTCCCGAAGAACCTACAATATTCTTGTATCGACATTTGCTGCAAATCCTGACATGGTCTTCTTAGAACTATGCTTATCCTCCTACACATGCTGCTCCATTTGGAACTGTGCGTCACCTGCATTGGTGCTAGGATATCGATCCTCTCGTACCCCTCTACTGTAAACTCATGTCAAATTCTTTTCCAATTGTGAAGCCACCTCTCCAAAGCTCCACCTATATCCAAAGTCCATCTGATGCCACAGAAGCCGACTCTATCATCAAGTCCCTCGAGGCCAACCACTCAATGCTGTACTACTAGGCCTGCCACTGTACCTCAAATACCATTGCTACCCCTTCTTACCCTCCACACTCTGCGGACCCCTTCGAAGCCATCTTGGATACCTCCGCAATCCGTGGGCACCTTCAAAATCTAAGAGCTCATCCAACTCTTCTAAATCTAGCGACTGAACCCTAAAAAATTCCATCCTACTCCTCTTCTACCCCTACACCAGCCATTGCTTCAGTTGCGCCCAGAGAACCATCCTCCACCTGAACTACGACTCTCCCTCGTGCTCTTATAGAAGAAATCTAATCCATGATACTTCTGACTGCTGGAGACCTTCCAACTCTCCCTGAGACCTCCGGCTCTTCTTGAGATCTGCATCCGATCTCCCTGAGATACCACTAACACTCTCTGTTGAGATACACTCCTCGGCTACTGCACCACTGAGCCTCTCTCAGCCCCTATGCCTCCAGGGTAGCGCTCCTACAGTACTTTAGTGCTTCCTAATTTATCTCTACGTCGCTCTACAGCCATCGAACCTTGATCTATTGGACCTCCATGGATCATCCATCTCCATCACTCCCAAGGCTTTGCAAATCCATGCTCTGGTTGAACCGTTGAATATATCTCCGACTACTTCACCTCCTTCCAGACACCGAAGGACGTATAGTCACTTCTTCAGCCTTGCTTCGATCATTACCTCTTGAAAAACCTCTCTTTAATAGCCCTACACTGCCCATCTTTCTAGAAAACTCTAATGCTCTCTGTTAAGATATCTCCCTCGACTACTGCATCATCGAGCCTCTCATAGCCCTACATCTCTAGGAAAGTGCTACTGCAGCACTCCAGCACTCCCTGTCTATCACATAACCATCATACACTCCAGCCTTTCCACCAAAAACCATAAGCAAATCATGCACCAAATCCTTCCACCCCAAGAAAATTTCTTTCAATTAATCCTCTCAACCTCCACCTTCAACTTGCTACTCCCAGTTGGCCAAACTATAGTAATAATAAAGATATATTTGAGACATACCATGGAATCCTTGTGTAGATTTTTTATTTCACCTTGTACGACTTCTCCTTCCCTTTCATGCACCATCAGGCTCTAATACCAAATGTAAGTGCACCAACTGGCATCACCTCTCTCTGATACCAATTGATGTTCCATGATATCGCTCGAGCGCTAATCTTTCTTGGCATCACAAGCCCTGACACCATGTTGCAAAAGCTCCTAATCTTTTGCACAGACATGAAGGAACCTATGACATTCTCTATGGGCAGCAAACCACCGATCCTCCACCTAGATCTGTGATGGGGTACCTCCCTCCTTGGGCTTGAGGGAGACGCCCCCCTTCTCTAGGACTTCTTCAAGAATCCTAGGATGACAACTTTAGAGAGAAGAGAAGAGAGTTGAGAGAGAAAAGGTATGTATTCCATAGTATAATGAAACCGTAATACAACCTATGTATTTATACATAGTCATTAGGCCCAACCAAAAAACTCTCCGGCTAATCCAATACATGAAAGCACTCACCGAGCCTAAGTCTCACATACTCTCATCCCTTGGATCTAATCCCAATCCATATATGAATTAGCCTCCTTAAGTCCTCTCAAACCAGGCCTTAAGACCCCTTGGATTAACCTAGACCCTAGCCCATAACAGACCCTCGTGTAACTCTACCCGCGCACTGAGCCAGCTCAGTCTTAGCACTGATTCGACTAAGTTCCACTGGGTCGGCTCAGTTTGAAACTAAGCCAGCCCAATTCTATGCTGTGCCAGCAGTTCCTTTCTTTTGGGCTGAAGGAACGCCCCCCTGAAGGAAAAAATACTAAAGTAGTTATGTGAAGGGAAATCCTGATTTCCCGGTCCAGGTTCGTCCAGATCTGATCAGATCAAGAGATATATTTCAAAAATTTTTCTCTTGATCTCAATCAGATCTTGATATGTTTCAGATCTGATTCTTATTATTTTAATAAATAAAATAAAATAAGATAAATTAAATCAAATTTAATTTACCTGATTTGGGTAATCCTATTACCCTGTAGATGATCCTGATTGCAGCGGAAGGTTCTGGATCTAGCCACGCAAGCGCCTGGCCTCTACCGGTATCCACTCGGGTTGGATCTGGAGATCCTCTTCTTCTCTATCACACCTCCAAAAATCAGATCTGGATCTGATCTGGAGGATCTTCAAAACTCTTTTGAAGATCAGCAGTCGTCCTTTTGCAGCAGCGCAGCCTTCTTGCTTTTGATCGCCTTTCTTTGATCTGAATCGCACCAACCTAAAGTCCAAAACTCCTTTTGGACGTGGAGAGCAAGGGGAGAAGAGACTAGTTTGGCATGGAGGAAGGAGGGGAGAGGCAGCCTTGGGGCGTGGGGTTTCTCAATTGAATTGCATTCTTTAATCTGGGTTGGGCGCAGGGTCTTATTTATAGACTAAGCTTGTGATCCAACTCCTCTTCCTCCCAACCAATCACAACCCTTTGTGAAATCAGATCTAAATCTGATTGGTTGGAATAGAGACCCCTGGATTCCTCCTTAGAGGGCGCCTAAGACCAGTCAAAGTTGGATTCTTAGTAGAACTCTAATTGGAATCCAAAAAGGAGGATGGAGTCCTTGTCCAACAAGGACTCCTAGGCGCCTCCAACTTGGGCTCACGCCACCCTAGGGTGGCGTGCGCCCTTCTCCTTGCCAGGTTCTGGCAGGGGGACAGGCCCCCACCAGCTCTCCAATAGGTGCATGACATGTGGTCAAAAGTCAAAGTGTCAATGGTCAACGTTTGACCAGTCAAAGGTAGACTTTTGACCAAAGTCAAAGAACAAGAAATGGCAGGTGACCAAAAATGGCAGGTAATGTCTTACAAATAAGACAACCTTTTCTGACTTGGACAACCTCCAGTCAGACCATATGAAGGCCTCTGATTGAGCACAAACTCCTTTGGCTCAGTCAGGACAACTTATTTATGATAGTAAAAGAAGAACGTTAGGTTCAATCGAGTGCTAGCACGATTTCCTTGAACCTAATTGAATCTCATTCAGATCAATTGAACTAGATCAGTTCAATTGATGATCACCAGATTCAAACCCTTGTTTGTGTGACCCAGTTAGGTTCAGTTCTGTATGGTAATGGGATATGTCATGATCTCTATCATCGACATCATCGAAACTCCTTTCGATGGATCAGAACTCTTCTGATTCGAACAGCTAGAATGATCGATCATCTAAATCATTCTAATTGCTCCCAAAATCCACCAGTGACACCTAGCAGTATATGGTGGCAACCCATCAGAGCTGAATGCGAACCTCTTGGTGCAGCTACCTGTGTGATTAAGTTCTTCTATCTTGAGCCCCGATCAGATTAGGGTTAAGGTAAACTCGTCAAACCCTAGTCTCTGTCATATGATGTAATCATTCGATTCGAGTCCAATGTGAAAATCTAAATAGAAACTCTTTCTATTATTTCACTCTGCCATGGCCATGGGCTTCTGGACTTGATTCTCATGATTATCATAGGGCTGCTCCTCTACCACCGAGGTAGATAGATTCCATCTTGATGCAATCCAGTTCCTACAATGAACATGCTATAGCCAACATACACCTCAGGGTTCCATATGGCTAGGAGACCGAGTAATGGTGTAGTCAAACTATAACACCCTCAAGGTGAACTGCCGATGCATCTCAGGTCAAAGAACCAGACACACTACTGCAGCATCGAGTCAGTCATTGACGAGAAGGTAGACTTCCCTAATGACTACTCGAGGTGGTCACGCTCAGTGCCCTCGTTCTCTAACGAGTACCTGTACTCTCGCTCCGGTGTCTCCACACCGTAGACTCAAGACTCATCTACTAAAGAGAAGCGATTCGTACACCAACCTTCCGGATCAATCACCATCCTCGTGATGATCCTATGGTCGGGAGCTGTTTATGAGTTAATAATGATTATTCATGTCTTAAATTTTCAACTCTTGAAAATATGAATTATCATTACCATTAACTCAAAGGATGTATCACAGACACTAAATACACATATGTGATAGAAAATAACCCATTTTATTGATTATAGTCAAAATTATAATTTTGCCCCTAGAAGTGTATTACAAGTGTCAGCCAATTCTGGCTTCTAGGGCACATATATCTAACAATCTCCCACTTGTCCTAAAGCCAATTGGCTACAAGTCTAAGTCCCATCTTCTCAAGGTGGGCTTCGATCTTCTGCTGGCCCAACGGCTTTGTAAGTGGGTCTGCCACATTATCTGCGGAGTTGACTCTCTTGACCTCAACGTAACCTTTCTTCAAGGTAATCGCTATGGATGGATCTGGATGGTATCACCGTTTGCTTGGAACTCTTCCAGCACAAACAGTCTGCACACAAACAGACTTCCAGATGTCGACTTTCGATCATCTATATCGGACATGAAGTCCGAGTCTGTGTATCCCTGGACTTGGAGTTCTCCATTACCAAAGACCAACATCATATCCTTAGTTCTTCTCAAGTACTTAAGGATACATTTCACAGAAGTCCAGTGTTCTTCACCTGGATTTGACTGATATCTGCTTGTGACACTCACAGCATGGGCTATATCAGGTCGTGTACATAGCATGGCATACATGAGGCTCCCTATTGCAGAAGCATAAGGGATCTTGCTCATGCGTTCTATTTCCTCAGGTGTGCTGGGGCACATCTTCTTGGAAAGATGAATACCATGTCTGAAGGGTATTAATCCCCTCTTAGAGTTTTCCATACTAAACCTCTTTAGTACTTTCTCTATGTACATCTTCTGTGAAAGTCCTAGCATCCTATTCGGTCTATCCCTATAGACCTTAATTCCTAGAATAAAGGATGCTTCACCTAGGTCTTTCATGGAGAATTCCTTGGACAACCACATCTTGACTGATGTCAACATGGGAATATCATTCCCAATAAGGAGGATGTCATCCACGTACAATACGAGGAAGACAACAGCGCTCCCACTGACCCTTTTGAAAACACATGGTTCCTCTTCATTTTTGATGAAACCAAACTTTTTGATCACATCATTGAAACGAGTGTTCCAGCTCCGAGATGCTTGCTTAAGTCCATATATGGACCTTTGCAGCTTGCAAACCTTGTGATCAGTATCACTGGATGTGAAACCTAGCGGCTGTTCCATATAGATATCTTCCTCAAGATATCCATTTAGGAATGCCGTTTTCACGTCCATTTGCCATATTTCATAATCGAAATAGGCTGCAACAGCAAGCAATGTGCGGATGGATTTTAGCATAGCTACTGGGGAAAAGGTATCCTGATAGTCTATGCCTTCGCGTTGACTATAACCTTTTGCCACCAATCTAGCCTTGAATGTCTCCACATTCCCATCTGCACCAATCTTTCTCTTGAAGATCCATTTACACCCAATAGGTACTATACCTTCTGGTGGATCTACCAAGGTCCAGACTTGGTTTGAGTGCATCGAGTCAATTTCTGACTTGCATTGCCTCTAGCCATTTCTCGGAGTCGATATCTGATATCGCCTCGTTGTAGGTTTTGGGATCATCACCATGAGCACCATTACCTATGAGGAACATTTCCTCTACGTCCTCTGAAACAATACCTAAGTATCTTTCAGGGGGACGGGAAACTCTTTCCGATCTACGAGGTGGAGGAGGTAGTGTTCTTATTGGCTCAACCTGATTTGGTTCCACTTGGTCCTTAGCTCGTTCTGCTTGTGAGACTTTCTCATCAAGCTTGATCTGCTTTCCAATGCCGCTATCTTGAATAAACTATTTTTCAAGAAAGATGGCATGTCGACTCACAATCACATTGTGGTCTTCTGGAATGTAGAAATAGTATCCTAATGACTCTTTAGGATATCCTATGAATCGAGCTCTAAAGGACCTAAACTCTAACTTGTCCGCTTGTTGTCTTTTGACATGAGCCGGACAACCCCAAATTCTGAGATGACTCAGACTTGGTTTCTTACCGTGCCATATCTCATACGGTGTGGTAGGAACGGTTTTAGAGGGAACCCTATTCAGTAAGATAGATTGAAGTTAACAATGAGTGTCCCCAAAAGAAATCAGGGAGGTCTGTGAAGCTCATCATGGATCGAACCATATCTAATAGAGTCCGATTTCTCCATTCTGAAACCCCGTTGAGTTGAGGTGTTCCTGGTGGAGTCCATTGAGAGACTATGCCATTATCCTTGAGATAGTCTAGGAATTCCCTGCTAAGGTATTCACCTCCTCGATCTGATCGAAGAACCTTAATGGGTTTTCCAGTTTGTTTTTCTACTTCATGTCTGAATTCTTTGAACTTTTCAAAAGCTTCAGACTTGTGTCTCATAAGATACACATACCCATACCTAGACAGATCATCGGTAAAGGTAATGAAGTAGACAAAATTGCCTCTAGCCGGCACATCAAATGGGCCGCACACATCAGTATGTACTAGGGCAAGGAGATCTGTGGCCCTCTCCCCATGTCCAACAAAAGGGAGTTTAGTCATTTTGCCTTGAAGACAAGATTCACAAGTTGGATATGACTCAAAAGTCAATGGACTCAATAGCCCATTTTTCTCCAATTTGTTGATCCTATCTTCTGCTATATGACCTAATCTCAGGTGCCATAGATATCTGTCGTTTGGACTATCCCTAGGTCGTTTGGCATTCACGTTTTGCTCGATAGTTAGAACAGGTACATCAATATGTAGCTGATAAAGACCATTAATAAGGAAACCATTTGCAATTTTATTTCTTTCATAAAGAATGTTACAATGGTCCTTAAAGAAGGTGATCACATAACCTTCTTGTGCTAAGCATGAAACAGAAATCAAATTCCTGCTAGCTGCAGGCACATAATAACAGTCTTTTAAAACTAAGTCTAAACCAGATGGTAATCGAAGAGGGTATGTTCCCACGGCTACTGCAGCAACTCTTGCTCCATTACCGATGCGTAGGATCATGTCTCCATCCCTCAGCCTCCTGCTATCCTCAAGACCCTGCATAGAAGTGCACAGATGAGCACTAGAACCAGAGTCAAGCACCCAACTGGATGCAGAAGAAACCGTAAGGTTAGACTCAATAACGAGCATACCTCCAGAAGGACCTTCCTTCTTGTTCTTCAGGGTGGCCAGGTAAGTAGGGCAGTTCCGCTTCCAATGGCCGTCGCTGTTGCAATGGAAACACTTTCCTTTGCCATCGGCCTTTTTCTTCGGATTCTGCCTTCTTCTTCTTTGATCCTTCCACCTTTTGCTTTTTCACAGACTTCTTTTTCTTTCCATAAGACTTTCTTTTGGAAGAAGTCCGTTCCATAGCAAGAACTGAGCCTTTAGAACCTTTCATAGAAAGCTCAGCGGTAACCAGCATATTCATTAACTCGGCCAAGGAATTTTGAAGTTTATGCATGTGGTAATTCATGATGAATTGCCCATATGCATCAGTCAAGGATTGCAGAATAATATCGTTCTGCAGGTCCAAGTCCAACTTCACACCGAGCTTCTCAAGCTCTTCCATGTCCTTGATCATTGTCAGACAGTGATCTTGGACTGACTGCCCATCACGCATCTTAGCCTTAAAAAGTCATTTTGTGACTTGATATTTGGCTGCGCGACTCTGTTCACCAAACATCTCCTGCAGGTGAGCCAACATTTGGCGAGCAGTCCCGATATCTTCATGTTGGCGCTGGAGCTCATCAGACATCGAGCCCAACATGTAATATCTGGCCTTATTATCTTCGTCAATCCATTTTTCCAGAGACGCTCTCTGTTCAACAGATGGACGGGCTGGTAATGTGGGAGGGTCCTGGTCCAAAACATGGGTTAACTTCTCGGAACCCAAAATAATTTTGTAGTTCCTGAGCCAATCTTTATAATTGGGTCCAGTCAGTCTATGTGTGTCCAGGATACGTGCCAATGGGTTGGACGCAGACATTTTCCTGTAGAGAGTCAAAGATTCTAGTTAGATACTGTAATTTTGACTTGACCAATTTGTTTAGGGATTTTATTTTTAAACAAATTAGCTCCCACTATTTTCTCGGATCCCTACACTCCCTCTGTAGAGATGCGAAAATCTCCACGATTAATGATTTCTAGTGGGTGGTGCGGTCTCACCAACTGACTCATCACCTCACCTAACAGTTATTGGTGATGGGTTAGCCAATGAGTGAACAACTCTTGTTCAATGATTCTCTAATCATGGTGCACCCAAACTTGGTCTCTAATTCATGAATCTCACCGTATCCGGAATATTGATCCACTCCTTAGTTAAGTCAGACCCACCATTTGCATAGACTGGGTTCCTAATTGAGTCTCTCACCGTATCCGAAATATTGAGCCCAACTCATCCTCCAGCCCATAGCATCCAATGCCTAATAGACATGGTTGCATCTTCCCGGTGCAACTGAGCCACTGTATCCAGCCGAGAACAATCAACCCCGGGAAGGGCCCGCACATCTACAATGGTGGAAGACCTCAGACTTAATCTTTTCTTAGGGAGAATTGATTCAGGTCTCATTAAACTAGACTTGGCTTAGTCATAACAATTATGACTAACCTAGTGGCATGGGTTAGCTCGGATTATTGACCACCTCAGATCAGAACTGTGTCAACAGATATGGCCAGGTAAGTGAGACCGGTGGAAGGAATATGCCATTAACTCGTACAAGAACGCATTCAGGTCGAGTAGCTTCCAATTAAAAACCAGTCGGTCGTCTATGCCAAACTTACCTTAGACACCAAATTGTTGAGTCAGAACCAATTGGGTTAGCCTACAATCCAGACTCTAACCTCTGAGCCTAATTAGGTCTTGCTTGATCGTGACTCGATCTTGACCCAGACTTAATCCTATTAGGCTGGTCAATTTAAGCATTGTTGATCCCATCTAACCAACTCTTGATTCGGTTTGATCAACCGCTTAGACCTAATTGAGCTACCCAAGCCCGAACCCAGTATTATGAATATGTCTTAGATCTGAAATTCTCAATTTTAGACCTAATTAATATTCCATAAACTTAATTCTTAATTAAGTAGGGTTCATAAACAAAATATGCACAATAAATCCTAGGGTTTCAGGATCTAGGGTTTTGCAGAAAGTAAGTTTTGGGTTTCTGATTAAGGACGAACACGCAGCACCCCTACACATCATAAGAACACCCCATCGAATGGGAAGAGAGGGCCTTTAAACCCTTCTTCGTTCTTATGACCGGACGGCCAAGAGGAACGCCTTAATCAGGAACATTCAATACTACAAAACAAGTTATCAGATCTATATCATATATCTCATATATAAAGTAGATCTAATCATGGCATATTTTGCATACATCTCATGTATCATAATCATGCATGTTTTCAGATCTAAATTATCTCATAATAATCTAAAAAATTAGATTTAAATTGATCTAATCAAAATAAATTCTAATCTAGACAATTATGTAGAACTATTCTACAACTAGTCTAGACATGCATCAATCATATCTCATATGATATTTAAAATTAAATAATTTTTATTTGCTATTTTTTCAGATGTTATTATAACACTTATAATATCAAAAAATAGTAAATAAAAGATCTAAAATATGATTTAATCAGATTAAATCAAAAACATGCAAGACTATTCTATAGAACTATTCTATTCTAGAACTAGTCATGCATATCTTCTAATCTTAGATCCAAATCATTTAATTTTAATTTTTTCTGATTTCAGATCTGATCACATCTCATGTGACATCTGAAATCACTTTATTTTCTAATTAAAATAAATTTAAAATCAGATCTAAACAATTTAGAACCATGGCTCTGATACCAGTTGAAGGGAAATCCTGATTTCCCGGTCCAGGTTCGTTCAGATCTGATCAGATCAAGAGATATATTTCAAAAATTTTTCTCTTGATCTCAATCAGATCTTGATATGTTTTCAGATCTGAT
Organism: Cocos nucifera; assembly: GCA_006176705.1. Taxonomy (NCBI): domain Eukaryota; kingdom Viridiplantae; phylum Streptophyta; class Magnoliopsida; order Arecales; family Arecaceae; genus Cocos; species Cocos nucifera. Next base: position 41,006 of record QRFJ01002661.1, read on the forward strand.
TCTTATTATTTTAATAAAATAAAATAAAATAAGATAAATTAAATCAAATTTAATTTACCTGATTTGGGTAATCCTATTACCCTGTTGATGATCCTGATTGCAGCGGAAGGTTCTGGATCTTAGCCACGCAAGCGCCTGGCCTCTACCGGTATCCACTCGGGTTGGATCTGGAGATCCTCTTCTTCTCTATCACACCTCCAAAAATCAGATCTGGATCTGATCTGGAGGATCTTCAAAACTCTTTTGAAGATCTGAGCAGTCGTCCTTTGCAGCAGCGCAGCCTTCTTGCTTTTGATCGCCTTTCTTTGATCTGAATCGCACCAACCAAGGTCCAAAACTCCTTTTGGACGTGGAGAGCAAGGGGAGAAGAGACTATGGCATGGAGAAGGAGGGGAGAGGCAGCCTTGGGGCATGGGGTTTCTCAATTGAATTGCATTCTTAATCTGAGTTGGGCGCAGGGTCTTATTTATAGACTAAGCGTGATCCAACTCCTCTTCCTCCCAACCAATCACAACCCTTTGTGAAATCAGATCTAAATCTGATTGGTGGGAATAGAGACCCCTGGATTCCTCCTTAGAGGGTGCCTAAGACCAGTCAAAGTTGGTTCTTAGAAGAACTCTAATTGGAATCCAAAAAGGAGATGGAGTCCTTGTCCAACAAGGACTCCTAGGCGCCTCCAACTTGGGCACACGCCTAGGGTGGCGTGCGCCCTTCTCCTTGCCAGGTTCTGGCAGGGGGACAGGCCCCCACCAGCTCTCCAATAGGTGCATGACATGTGGTCAAAAGTCAAAGTGTCAATGGTCAACGTTTGACCAGTCAAAGGTAGACTTTTGACCAAAGTCAAAGAACAAGAAATGGCAGGTGACCAAAAATGGCAGGTAATGTCTTACAAATAAGACAACCTTTTCTGACTTGGACAACCTCCAGTCAGACCATATGAAGGCCTCTGATTGAGCACAAACTCCTTTGGCTCAGTCAGGACAACTTATTTATGATAGCAAAAGAAGAACGTTAGGTTCAATCGAGTGCTAGCACGATTTCCTTGAACCTAATTGAATCTCATTCAGATCAATTGAACTAGATCAGTTCAATTGATGATCACCAGATTCAAACCCTTGTTTGTGTGACCCAGTTAGGTTCAGTTCTGTATGGTAATGGGATATGTCATGATCTCTATCATCGACATCATCGAAACTCCTTTCGATGGATCAGAACTCTTCTGATTCGAACAGCTAGAATGATCGATCATCTAAATCATTCTAATTGCTCCCAAAATCCACCAGTGACACCTAGCAGTATATGGTGGCAACCCATCAGAGCTGAATGCGAACCTCTTGGTGCAGCTACCTGTGTGATTAAGTTCTTCTATCTTGAGCCCCGATCAGATTAGGGTTAAGGTGAACTCGTCAAACCCTAGTCTCTGTCATATGATGTAATCATTCGATTCGAGTCCAATGTGAAAATCTAAATAGAAACTCTTTCTATTATTTCACTCTACCATGGCCATGGGCTTCTGGACTTGATTCTCATGATCATCATAGGGCTGCTCCTCTACCACCGAGGTAGATAGATTCCATCTTGATGCAATCCAGTTCCTACAATGAACATGCTATAGCCAACATACACCTCAGGGTTCCATATGGCTAGGAGACCGAGTAATGGTGTAGTCAAACTATAACACCCTCAAGGTGAACTGCCGATGCATCTCAGGTCAAAGAACCAGACACACTACTGCAGCATCGAGTCAGTCATTGACGAGAAGGTAGACTTCCCTAATGACTACTCGAGGTGGTCACGCTCAGTGCCCTCGTTCTCTAACGAGTACCTGTACTCTCGCTCCGGTGTCTCCACACCGTAGACTCAAGACTCATCTACTAAAGAGAAGCGATTCGTACACCAACCTTCCGGATCAATCACCATCCTCGTGATGATCCTATGGTCGGGAGCTGTTTATGAGTTAATAATGATTATTCATGTCTTAAATTTTCAACTCTTGAAAATATGAATTATCATTACCATTAACTCAAAGGATGTATCACAGACACTAAATACACATATGTGATAGAAAATAACCCATTTTATTGATTTATAGTCAAAATTATAATTTTGCCCCTAGAAGTGTATTACAAGTGTCAGCCAATTCTGGCTTCTAGGGCACATATATCTAACAGTATCACTTCAGATGACTCTAGAGATAAGAAAAGCAGAAGTTTCTTCTTCTCATTTTTATTTTTTTATGAAAAATGTATTGATCTAAATAGAAAAATTAAGAAAGGCTCTTCTATAGGTGTTTCAAGAATCAATGTATATGCTCAGTAAAGATTTGTCTTCTCTTAGGGCTTCTTCTTATATATTTTCATTTCTGATTTTTGGGAGATCCAAGAGTTGAATTTCTTCCTTATTCCATCTCTTATTCTTCATCTTTTAAAGTGCCTAAGAGATCAAAAGAATAATTTTTAGATTAGCCATTAAGAGGGATCTGCAAGAAGCTAGCACTTCGAGCGGATCTTCATTCGATGAACCTCCGATCTATGTTGCAGCTTCGTAGGAATATTTTGTAGAGGTTGGAAGTGTGTGTGGATCTAAAATCATCAACAAAAATCAACCATGGAGTTCTTGACCCATGGGAAGGTAAGAGATTTGATCTCTTCTCTCACCTAGATGCTAGGGTTCAGATCTAGAACTATTCTAGATCTAGGGTATTGACTTGATCAATACCAAAACTTTTATTTTCATATTTAAGAATGCATTGTGTCATGTTATAGGTTCTAGATGTAGGGTTTAATAATTAGATTTCATGCTTTTGTGGATTAAATAGTTTAATCTACATCTCCTACTATGATTTACTTCAAAAATATTTTGAAATTCAAGCATGAAACTCTGTATATTTCCCATCTTATTCTCCTCCAAATCTTCATAGATGAATGCTGTCTTAACATCTATTTGCTCTATTTCCAAATCATGAGTAGCAACTATGCTCAACAGCGTCCTAATAGACATATGTCTGATAGCCGAAGAAAAGATTTCTGAGTAATCAATGCTTTCTCTCTGTTTGTACCCTTTGGCTACCAGCCTAGCCTTGTACCTCACTTTACCTTGCTTTAAAGGCATTTCTTTTCTAGTGAAAATCTATTTGGAGCCAATAGGTTGGGCATCATCTGATAGATCCATCAGTTGCCATGTTTGATTCTTTCTAAAAGATTTCATCTACTCTATCATGGCCTGCATCCATGTTTCTCAATCCAGACTCTCCATGGCTTTCTTAAAGCTCTTTGGATCTCTATTGGTAGTGATGAGAACATAGAAGATAGTCTCATCAATGTCATATCACATCAGTTTGTGAACAGTATGCTTTGGTTTGTGTAGTGCCACACTTCTTGCAATATCCTATAAATCTACTATCTATGGTTGTCTCAGTACTTTCTTTAGGATAAATCACTCTCCATGTTGGTCCTCCATAGGTGTATCACCAAGCCTGCCCAACTCCATCTTAAACTAAACATGATCTAAGGTTGATGTTGAGGGCAAATCACCCTTATTCGAGAACTGTCTCATACTATCCTATTTTGTTTTCACAACTTCATATATACTTTTCGGCTTCATCACGATACTCTTCTCATAAAAATTCATATTCCAACTGATGACACATCTTTGGGAATGTGAATTCCATAACAAGAAACCCTTCACATCTCATGAAAAATTGATGAATATCATCTTCTATGACTTTGGGTCTAACTTGCTTTTGTCGACTTCTTCTATCAAAACATATGCAGGATAGCTGAACATCTTTAGGTAGCCAAGCTCCACCTTTTTTCTACTCTAGACAGCCTTTGACAGTCCTCCATTTAATTTTCTATGGGGAGACCTATTAATAAGAAAACAAGCATAAGTAAGAGCATCAGCCCAAAAAGATTTGGGCAGTGATGCCTGCAGCCTCAAGCTCCTGGCCTTCTCTATCAATATTTGATTCATCCTCTTCATGACACTATTCTGTTAAGGGATCATCTTCACTATGTAATAACATTTGATGCCATTTTTCTCATAATATTTTTTGAACTCTAGGCTGGTTTATTCTTCTCCATCATCAGACCATAAACACTTCATTGGCTGCCCTATCTTCTTCTCCATCTTAGCTCTCTAGATTTTAAATCGACCAAAAATATCTAACTTTTTCCTAATTAGATAGACGCATACCTTCCTAGAGAAGTCATCTATGAAGGTGACAAAGTATCTCATTTCACCACGAGATGCAACAGGTGCTGGTCCCCATATATCCGAGTGAACTAGCTCTAAAACAGCCTCACTCCGCTTGGTACTATTGGCAAATGTAACTCTATACTGTTTATCGTAGATGCAAGGCTCACATAGGTCATTTTCTTTCTTTTTTAAAGCTGGAATCAGACCTTTTCTACTTAACTCCATGAGCCCCCTATCACTTAAGTGATCCATATGATAGTGCCATAACTTGTAGGTTAGTTGTTCCTCTTGTGCCGCTATAGATACCTCCACACTATCAGTAACTACTAAATCCTCCATCCTGTATAGATTGTTGCTTAGTCTTCTCCCTTTCATCATGACCAATGAACCCTTGAAAATCCTCAAACACTCGCTGCCTAGTTAACAACTAAAAGCATACCCCCATCCTTCCAAGTAACCTAGGGATATCAAATTCTTATTCAGTTTTGGTACATGCTTCACATTGCTGAGTGTCCATATGACTCCATCATACTGAAGGAAGTAGTAGAGGATTTGCAGTGCTACTTTCAAAATTTTTTTAAAAAATAGCTAAAATATAATAAATAGTTAATTAATCTAATTAATTAATTTTTAATCATATCAGAATATTAAGCCCTACACTAAGGGTCTAAACAGAATATGCATGCATTCAAATAGATCTGAAAAGAAAACTATGCAGCAAACTCTTTACTACATCTATCTATTTAGAACATAATATCTTTTCGTGGGTAGCTGATCACCATAATCTGAATCCACTGGATAATGCTCTAGTGTTGCACCATAGTTGCACACATGTCTGGCCTCTATGGTTGGTCCACACGAAGCTCCTAGTCCCAATTAGCCCCACTGGAGTGCTAGCTCCTCATCGGGGTCTTCAATGGCTGATCACGATCGATCCAATCGATCATATACTTTCTAACTTTTTAAATATTCTAAAAAATTAGAATATAAATATTTGAGAATGATGAAGAGGTGTTTCAAATTTGGTGGCGATCTGATGCTCACAGCACTTGATCTCTCCACCCAAACCTAGATTCTCAAATCTAGGGTTTCACTTTGCCCAAAAAACCTAATGCACTAAAAATCCTATCATGCCCTCTCTGTATGAAGTTTTTCTATGAAATAAGCTTTTATGGAAAGATAACTTTTATATCTATAAATCCTATTTAGATTATATCTAAAAATTAAGTATCCTTAGATGTGAAAATTAGAAGAGAACAGAGGCATGAGGGAAAATAAGGTGTTATAGGACCATGCTCACCTTCACTCTAAGATTTTTCTTGCCCAAAACTAATGCCCAATCATATTGAAATTTTTACCATAGCATGCTAGCACATTCTATTGCATGCACAAAAATTCTCATAATTTATTGACATGAATACCATGGAAAATGATTGTGGAAAGGGACAAGGATTGGAGATTGAATTTGTTTCAACTTCCCAACCAACAACAAATTCAAAAACCTTCTTATCCATATCCAATGCCCATACCAGAGTATTTGATGCGTAGAAAGACTCTCCTTCTATGTGTCCACTCAGAGAATGCACAAAAAATTGTATGAAGTAAAATCAAAGTGGGCGTGGGGAAAGGATAAGAACGAGAGGGAGTTGAAAAGTTTCAACTTCTACATTAAATTCAAAGTTCAAATTATTTTGACCAGCCCAACCATTGGACCAGGTCAAGGGAAGAAGAGATAAGGGGCATAGAAGGTATCTAGGTGTGAAAAAAAATTCACATAAAATAAAGAAGGGTGTGGGTCAAAGGTTGGTCAAATATTGTAGGCACAGGGAGTTGAAAGTTCAAACCTTCATTGACTTTTCAAAATTGGTTTCAACTAAACCAACTATTCTAGACCCAATAAGACTAGGTCAAATCTAGCTAAATTAGGTTTAGCCCAACTTATCAAATTCCTAATCAAATTAGAAATTAATTTAGTTCGATTCCTGATTAAATCAGGATCAAATCTCCTACAGTGATTAGGTCAACTCATGACCTGATCGGGTCAAACCTAATCGAATCCAATTCGATCAAACTTGATAAATCTCCATCACTCAATCAAATTGAGTTAATCAACAATAAAATTGCTAATTAATCCTCCAATAAATATAGAGTCCCAATCGAGTGGATGTCTGGGCAATAGAGTCCATCAACACGAAATTTTTGAAGAGTCCCAAACCAGTGGAACTCTTGAATCCAGTGTCCCAAATGAATCAAACTTATGATCATAGAGATCTAGACCAGTGGGACTCTTGATCAGAGAGCCCTAGATGAGTATAACTCAGAGTTTTAGTCTAGTGGGACTCTTGATCATAGAGTCCCAGTCTAGTGGGACTCTTGACCATAGTGTCCTAGGTCATCAGGACTCATGATTAGCCATCAGATTAGGTAAGAACTCCTTATGTGTGTGACCCCATAGGTTCGAATCTTAAACTGATAGTAGAAGACCAATTTTTTGTACCAATTGATGTGACCATCTAGCAATGGTACCCGATGTCCGAATAGGTCAAAAAGTCGCAATGCAACAATGACAAACCTATGAAATATGGTTACCATATAATTCATCCCCTTGACCTCAATGCTCAAAGGATGATTTAGGATTTATTATCAATCTTAAAATTCATCCATAGTGTATTTCAAAATTTAGCATCCATCATATGGACTACCTCGATCGAGGATTTGCAAAATTGAAATACAGCAATGCACTTGCTCCAACACTTGGAGGGATTAATCCCATCTTGACTCACACACCGACAAGCCAAGTATTTGACTGCACCAAGTAGCCTTCCTATTATCATCTACAACATCCTATGCATCACCTAGCTCTGATACCAAATGTCCGTGCACAATGTTCTAGGCATCACCTAGCTCTGATACCAAATTATAGACCCATGATATCGCTCGAATGCCAATTATCCTTGGCATCACAAGCACCGATACCATGTTGTGGAAGCTTCTGATCTTTAGCACGAATCTGAAGGAACCTATGACGTTCTCTATGGGTAGCAAACCATCGATCCTCCACCTGGATCTATGATGGGACGTCTCCCTCCTTGGACTTGAGAGAGACGCCCCCTTCTCTAGGGCTTCTTTAAAAACCCTAGGGTGGCAACTCTAGAGAGAAGAGAAGAAGAGAGTTGAGGGAGAAAAGGTTTATATTGATTTCAACCCTGAAAACCCTAATACAACCTCCGTATTTATACATAGCCATTAGGCCCAATCAAAAACTCCCCTGGCTAACCCAATACATGAAAGTACTCACCGAGCTCAAGTCTCACATGCTCTCATCCTCTGGATCTAGATCCGATCCATACATGAGTTAGCCCCCTTAAGACCTCTCAAATCAGGCCTTAAGACCCCTAGGATCAATCCAGACCCTAGTCTAAAATAGACCCTCATATAACTCTGCTCGTGCACTGAGTTGGCTCAGTCTCAGCACTGAGTTGGCTAAGTTCTAATAGGTCAGCTCAATCTGAAACTAAGCCAGCCCAGTTCTATGACATGCCAGCAGTCCCAAACGCGTAGCTCTCTATTTTACCTATGCACTGAGACTTAGCCAATCTAGTTTTGGACTGAGCCGGCTAACCTACAAAAAATTTTCTTTCTACAGTCTTGATTCCTCGGCTTTGGTTTCTTGCTTCACCTTGTGTCCCAGGTTTTTGAAGCACCAACCAAGCCCTTGGAATCCCCGAAGCCAACATCCTGACTCCTTTCGTGGCCTTCCAAGGCTTAGAAGCACCACCAATCCTCACAATCTCCACCTTGGTGCTCCCAAGCCTTGGCAAATCTCTCGACAATGACTTCCTACATGATCATACTATTCCTGCGCACTCGATAGTACTTATGCAAACATCATCTCCACCAATTCTTTTCAGCTATTGTGCATCCTTGAGGCTTTTGGGATGACTGCCTCCACCGCTGAAGATCTGTGCTTGCTTCTTGGCACCATCCTAAAATTATAGGATCCCTTCTGCTTAGTAGCTGCATCACTTTCTCTAGACTTTTCTGGAGAACCTACAGCATTTCTACACCAGCACATGCTGTACTACCTAACATGATCTCCTTAGAGCTACGTCTGTCCATCTGCATGCACCACTCCACTTGAAACTATCCCACCAGTGCTATGAACTCATGCCAAATTTACTCTCCACTTGTGAAGCTACCGCTGCATCGCTCCACCTATATCCAAAGTCCATCTAATGCCATAAAAGTCGACTCTATCATCGAGTCCCTCGAGGCCAACCACTTAACGCTGCACTGTTGAGCCTACCGCTACACCTCGAACACCATCGTTGCCCTTTCGAACCCTCCACACTTTATGGCCCTCTTCGAAGCTATCTCGGATACCTCCACAACCCATAGGCACCTCCAAAATCCAAGAGCTCATCCAACTCTTTTGAAACTAATGACTGAACCTAAGGGAATTCCACCCTGGTCCTTCTCTTCTATCCTTACACCTGCCATCACTTAAGTTGCACCCGGAGCACCATCCTCTATCTGAACCATGACTCTCCCTGATGCCCCTGCAGAAGAATTCTGATCCATGATATGCCCGGCTACCTGAGATGCCTTTGGCTCTCCTTGAGACCCCTTGGCTCTCCCTGAGACCTACACCCGGTCTTCTTGAGATACCACTTATACTCTCTGCTGAGATACACTCCTTGGCTACTGCACCATCGAGCCTCTCTCAGTTTTGTGCCTCCAGGGTAGCGCTACTATAGTACTCTAGCGCTCCCTGACTCATCTCTGTACCGCTCTACAGCCATCCAACCTTGACCTGCTAGACCTCCATGGATTATCCATCTCCATCATCCCCAAGTCTCAACAAATCCATGCTTTAGTCGAACCACTGAATACATCTCTGACTACTTCCCCGCCTTTCAGACACCGAAGGATGTATAGTCGCTTCTTCAGCCTTCCTTCGATCATTACCCCTTAAAAAATCTCTCTTCAACAGCCCTACACTGCCCATCATCCTAGAAAATTCTGATGCTCTCTACTGAGATACCTTTCTCGGCTACTACTTCGTTGAGCCTCTCTCAACCTTGCATCTTTAGGGAAGTGCTACTGCAACACTCCAGCATTTTCTATCTATCACATAACCATCATACACTCCGACCTTTCCACCAAGATCGATTAGCAAATCATGAACCAAATCTTTCCACCCTAGGAAGATCTCTTTCTGTTAATCCTCTCAACCTCCACCTTCAACCTGCTGCTCCCGGTTGGCCAAACCACAGCAATAACAAAGATAGATTTGAGACATACCCTGGAATCCTTTTGCAAATTTTTGATTTCACCTTGTATGACTTTTCCTCTTTCGTGCACCATCAGGCTTTGAAACCTAGCTCTTTTCATGCACCATCAGGCTCTGAAACCTGGCTCTGGTACCATATTGTCATCCAAAATATCCCAGGCATCACCTAGCTCTGATACCAAATATCAGCGCACAACGTTCCAAGCATCATCTAGCTCTGATACCAAATTATAGATCCATGATATTGCTCAAACACTAATCATCCTTGGCATCATAAGCATCGATACCATATTGCAGAAGCTCCTGATCTTTAGCATGGATCTGAAGGAACCTGTGATGTTCTCTATGGGCAGCAAACCACCGATCCTCCGCCTGGATCTGTGATGGGCACCTCCCTCCTTGGGCTTGAGGGAGATGCCCCCCTTCTCTAGGGCTTCTTCATGAATCCTAGGGTGGCAACTCTAAAGAGAATAGAAGAAGAGAGTTGAGGGAGAAAAGGTCCATATTAATTTCAACTCTAAAACCCTAATACAACCTATGTATTTATACATAGCCATTAGGTCCGACTAAAAACTCTCCTGGCTAACTCAATACAAGAAAGCACTCACCGAGCCCAAGTCTCACATGTTCTCATCCTCTGGATCTAGACCCGATCCATACATGAGTTAGCCCCCTTAAGACCTCTCAAACCAGGCATTAAGACCCCTAGGATCAACCCAGACCTCAGTCCAAAATAGACCCTCGTGTAACTCTGCCCATGCACTGAGCTGGCTCAGTCTTAGCATTGAGCCAACTAAGTTCTACTGGGTCTGCTCAGTCTAAAACTGAGTTGGCCCAGTTCAGTGCCATGCTAGCAGTCCCGAATACGTAGCTCTCTATTTTGCCTGTGCATTAAGACTTAGCTGACCCAATTTTGGATTGGGCTAACTAACTTATAGAAAATCTTCTTTCTGCAGTTTTAATTCTCTGGCTTTAGTTTCTTGCTTCATCTTGTGTCCCAAATTTTTGAAGCACCAACCAAGCCCCTGGAATCCCCGGAGACAACATCCTGACTCCTCCCGTGGCCTCCCAAGGCTTGGAAGCACCACCAATCCTCATACTTTCATCACTGAATTAGAAATTCAGGTAGTTCGGTACCTAAGTATAGTGAGTTGCTTACAAGTCATCGTGGTGGTCTCAGGTTTAAGGGATACTTATACCCATATCCTTCAAGGCTAATCTTGATAGCAGAAAAGCTCCAAAATTGATCACGTTCAGTGCAGATGTACCCATACATCTCACTTGCATGCCATACCAATGTCTCAATATTTCTTGGTTATGAGGACAACCAATCTATATGGCACACAACGACCTATACTAGATAAACATTGTCATCCTAAGTAACAACGTGTCTTTTGATCATGAACAATTTAAGGACTAAATGATAAATCCTCCTTTGTCGAATTTAGATAGTCCTAAGGACTTCATCACAACATAGGAGTTCATTAGAAGATAATAGATTTTGTGATGAAAAATGCCAATATAACTTTTATTAATTTATGATTCATATATAATTATAAATATATAACCCAAACATCAATAGGCTAACGATTGGCTTTGGGACATATTCTTAACAATCTCTCACTTGGACTAAAGCCAATCGGTGCAGTATTTAATACCTATCTTCGACTTGAAGTCATTGAACTCCTTCACCACAATAGCTTTAGTGAATGGGTTAGCCAAGTTCTCCTTTTCATCAATCTTCTGAAGGTCGACATCACCTCGATCCATAATTTCTCAGACAAGATGGAAGCGGTGTAGAATATACTTCATCTACTGGTGTGCTTTAGGTTCCTTCGCCTGAGCAATGGCTCCAGAGCTATCGCAATAGAGCAGAACTGGACCATCAAGAGAGGGTGCTGCTTCGAGCTCGGTGATGAATTTTCTCAGCCACACCGCTTCTTTGGTAGCATATGATGTAGCGATATACTCTGCCTTACAAACTGAATCGGCTATAGTGTGCTGCTTGAAACTCTTCCAGCAGATGATCCCACCATTAAGGATGAATATATATCCCGACATACTCTTGCTATCATCATGATCAGACTAAAAATTGGAGTCTATGAACCCCACAAGCTTCAAGTCCATTTCATCATATACATGAAGGAAAATCCTAATTTTCTGGGGTCAGGTTCGTTCAAATCTGATTGGATCGAGAGGCATATTTCAAAAATTTTCTCTTAGATCCTAGTTAGATCTAATTTATGATTTGATAATCAAAAAAATTAAATTAAATCAAATCTAAATTAATTTTACCTTGATTTTGGGTAATCTGATTATCCGATGATGATCGTGCTGATGTCCTGAGGTTCTGGATCTAACCATGCAAGCGCCTGACCTCTACCGATATCCACTCAAGCTAGATCTAGATATCTTCTCCTTTTTTATCTCATCTCCAAAAATCAGATCTAGATCTGATTTGGAGGATCTTCGAAACTTCTTTCGAAGATCACCCATCATCTCTGTAGCAGTGCTGCCTTCTTCCTTTTTCGTCTACCTTTTCTTGCCTCACTCGCACTAATCTAAAGCCCAACTGCCTTGGGCATGGAGAGGAGAGAGAGGATCAGAAAGGTGGCATGGAGGAGGGAGAGAAGTAGTCTTGGGGCATGGGCTAAGAGGAACTCTTTGAAAAGTGGACGCAGACAGGTCTTTATATAGACCCTGCTGCGCCATGCAGTGCCACATCACCTCGATCAATCACGTTGCTTCATTTAATCAGATCTAAATCTGATTGGTGGGATGACATCACCTGATCCAATCAGATGAGAGACCCATAGATTCATCCTAAGGTGGTGCCTAAGACTGGTCAAAGTCTATAGGGGAGGGTCACCTAGTTTGAATCCAAGAAGCAACCTAGAGTCCCATTCGTATAGGATTTCAGGCATCCCTATTCATAGGCGCACGCCATCCTAGGCGTGCACCCCCTTCTTTTGAATTTCTAGAAAGGGGACAATCCCCTATCTTCTCTCCAATAAGTGCATGACACATGGGTAGATGTCCAAGGGTCAAAGGTCAATGTTTGACCAAAGTTAAAAGACAAGAATTAGTAGGTGATAAAAAATGGCTGGTGTTATCTCAAATTTATCTCATAAATTAAGACAACCCCTTTTCTGACTTGGACAAGCTCCAGTCAGACCAGGCAAAGGTACCTGAGTGAGCACAACTCATTTGGCTTAATCAAGACAACTTTTATGATAAGAAAAAGGAGAATGTTAGGTTCAATCGCGTACTAGCATGATTTCCTTGAACTTAATTGAATCTAATTCAAATCAATTGAACTGGATTAGTTCAATTGATGATATCTAGATCCAAACCCTTATTTGTGTAACCCAGTTAGGTTCAGTTCTATATGGTAATGGGATATGTCGTGATCTCCATCATCGAAACTCCTTTCGATGGATCAGAACTCTTCTGATTCAGACAATTAGAATGATCGATCATCTAAATCATTCTAGTTGCTTCCAAAATCTACCAGTGACACCAAGCAGTATATAGTGGCAATCCATCAAAATTGAAAATGAACCTCTCAATGCAGCTACTTATGTGATTAAGTTCTTCTATCTTAAGCCCTGATCAGATTATGGTTAAGGTGAACTCGTCAAACCCTAATTTCTATCATATGATTTAATCATTCGATTCAAGTCCGATGTGAAAATCTTAATAGAAACTCTTTCTATTATTTCACTCTCTTTCATAGCCATGGGCTTACGGACTTGATTCTCATGATCATCATAGGGCTGCTCCTCATCCACCAAGGTAGATAGATTCCATCTTGGTGCAATCCAATTCCTACAATGAACATGCTATAGCAAACATACATCTCAGGATTTCGAATGGCTAGGAGATCGAGTCATGTAGTCAAACTATAACACCCTCAAGGTGAACTGCCGAAGCACCTCAGGTCAAAGAACCAGACACACTACTGCAGCTTCGAGTCAGTCATCGATGAGAAGGTAGACTTTCTTATGACTACTCGAGGTGGTCACGCTCAGTGCCCTCATTCTCTAACGAGTATCTGTACTCTCGCTTTGGTGTCTCTACACCATACACTCAAGACTCATCTACTATAAAGAAGTGATTGTACACTAACCTTTCGGATCAATCACCATCCTCATGATGATCCTACGGTCAGGAGCATTTTATGAGTTAATAATGAAGATTCTTGTCTTAAATTTTCAACTCTTGAAAATAAGAATTATCATTACCATTAACTCAAGGGATATATCATAGACACTAAATACACATATATGATTGAAAATAACCTATTTTATTATTTATAGTCAAAATTATAATTTTGCCCCTAAAAGTGTATTACAAGTATCAACCAATTCTGGCTTTTAGGACGCACATATCTAACAAATTTCCACTTGACCTAAAGCCAATTAGCTACAAATCTAAGTCCCATCTTCTCAAGGTGGGCTTCGATCTTCTACTGGTCCAATGGCTTTGTAAGTAGATCAGCCGTATTGTCTGTGGAGTCGACTCTCTTGACCTCGACGTAATCCTTCTCGAGGTAATCATGGATGAGGTGGTATCACTGCTCGATATGCTTGGATTTCTGATGAGATCTTGGCTCCTTAGCAAGGGCTATGGCGCCATTGTTGTCGCAGTACAGAGGAATGGCATCTAATGGCATCACTCCGATCTCTACATGGCAAACTTCTTGTACCTAGAATGCCTTCCTTTGCAGCTGCTGATGTAGCGATATATTCTACTTCCATGGTGGAATCTGCTATCACTGTCTGCTTGAAATTTCTTTCAACTGATAGCACCACCATTGCACATACAAATAGACTCCTCAGATGTTGACTTTCGATCATCTACATCGGACATAAAAGTCCGAGTCTGTATACCCCTGGACTTGGAGTTCTCCATTGCCAAAGACCAGTAACATATTCCTTAGTTCTCGCAAGTACTTAAGTA
>QRFJ01002661.1:56457-171851 GCA_006176705.1 Cocos nucifera
GTCAACATGGAAATATCATTCCCAATAAGGAGGATGTCATCCACGTACAATACGAGGAAGACAACAGCGCTTCCCACTGACCTTTTTGAAGACACATGGTTCCTCTTCATTTTTGATGAAACCAAACTTTTTGATCACATCATTAAAATGAGTGTTCCAGCTCCGAGATGCTTGCTTAAGTCCATATATGGACCTTTGCAGCTTGCAAACCTTGTGATCAGTCATCACTGGATGTGAAACCTAGCGGCTGTTCCATATAGATATCTTCCTCAAGATATCCATTTAAGAATGCCATTTTCACGTCCATTTGCCATATTTCATAATCGAAATAGGCTGCAATAGCAAGCAATGTGCGGATGGATTTTAGCATAGCTACTGGGAAAAGGTATCCTGATAGTCAATGCCTTCGCGTTGACTATAACCTTTTGCCACTAATCTAGCCTTGAATGTCTCCACATTCTCATCTGCACCAATCTTTCTCTTGAAGATCCATTTACACCCAATAGGTACTATACCTTCTGGTGGATCTACCAAGGTCCAGACTTGGTTTGAGTGCATCGAGTCAATTTCTGACTTCATTGCCTCTAACCATTTCTCGGAGTCGATATCTGATATCATCTCATTATAGGTTTTGGGATCATCACCATGAACCCCATTACCTATGAGGAACATTTCTCTACATCCTCTGAAATAGTACCTAAGTACCTTTCAAGGGACGGAAAAACTCTTTCCGATCTACGAGGTGGAGGAGGTAGTGTATGGATTGGCTTAACCTGATTTGGTTCCATTTGGTCCTTAGCTCATTGCTCTTGTGAGACTTTCTCATCGAGCTTGATCTGCTTTCCAATGCCGCTATCTTGAATAAACTATTTTTCAAGAAAGATGGCATGTCAACTCACAATCACATTGTGGATCTTCTGGAATGTAGAAATAAGTATCCTAATGACTCTTTAGGATATCCTATGAATCGAGCTCTAAAGGACCTAAACTCTAACTTGTCCGCTTGTTGTCTTTTGACATGAGCCGGACAATCCCAAATTCTGAGATGACTTAGACTTGGTTTCTTACCATGCCATATCTCATATGGTGTGGTAGGAACGATTTTAGAAGGAAACCCTATTCAGTAAGTATATTGAGTTAACAAACAGTATCCCCAAAGAAAATCAAAAAGGTCTGTGAAGCTCATCATGGATCGGACCATATCTAATAGGGTTCGGTTCCTCCGTTCTAAAACTCCATTGAGTTGAGGTGTTCCTGGTGGAGTCCATTGAGAGACTATGCCATTTTTCTTGAGATAGTCCAGGAATTTCTGACTAAGGATATTCACCTCCTCGATCTGATCGAAGAATCTTAATAGGTTTTCCAATTTACTTTTCTACTTCATGTCTGAATTCTTTGAACTTTTCAAATGCTTCAGACTTGTGTCTCATAAGATACACATACCCATACCTTGATAAATCATCGATAAAGGTTATGAAGTAGACTAAATTGCCTCTAGCCGGCACATCAAATGGGCCGCACACATCAGTATGTACTAGGGCAAGAAGATCTATGGCCCTTTCCCCATGTCCTACAAAAGGGAGCTTAGTCATTTTGCCATGAAGACAGGATTCATAAATTGGATATGACTCGAAAGTCAATGGACTCAATATCCCAGTTTTCTCCAATTTGTTAATCCTATCTTCTGCTATATGACCTAACCTTAGGTGCCATAGATACCTATCATTAGGACTATCCCTAGGATGTTTTGATTTTATGGCATTCATATTTTGCTCGAAAATTAAAAATAGATACATCAATATGTAACTGATAAAGACCGTTAATAAGGAAAACCACTTGCAATTTTATTTCTTTCATAAAGAATGTTACAATGGTCCTTAAGAAAACTAATTACATAGCCTTCTAATGTAAGGCAACAAAACAGAAATCAAATTCCTACTTAGCTGCAGGCACAAAATAACAGTCTTTTAAACTAAGTCTAAACTAGATGGTAGTTGAAGAGGGTATGTTCCCACAGCCATGGCAGCAACTCTTGCTCCATTTTTGATGCATAGGATCATCTCACCATCCCTCAGCCTCCTGCTATCCTCAAGACCCTGCATAGAAGTGCACAAGTGAGCACTAGAACCAGAGTCAAGCACCCAACTGGATGCAGAAGAAACCGTAAGGTTAGACTCAATAACGAGCATACCTCCAGAAGGACCTGCCTCCTTCTTCTTTAGGGTGGCCAAGTAAGTAGGGCAGTTCTGCTTCTAGTGGCCATCATTGTTGCAATGGAAATACTTTTCTTTGTTAGTGGCCTTCTTCTTCAGCTCTGCCTTTTTCTTCTTTCCTTCTTCCACCTTCTGCTTTTTCACAGACTTCTTCTTTTCAAAAGACTTTCTCTTGGAAGAAGTTCATTCCATAGCAAGTACGAGCCTTTAGAACCTTTCATGGAAAGCTCAGCAGTAACCAGCATGTTTATAAGTTCGACCAACGAATTTTGAAGTTTATGCATATAGTAGTTCATGATGAACTGCCGATATGCATCAGTCAAGGATTGCAAAATTATATCATTCGGTAGATCCAAGTCCAACCTCACTCCGAGCTTCTCAAGCTCTTCCATGTCCTTGATCATCATTAGATAATGATCTTGGATTGACTGCCCATCATGCATCTTAGCCTTGAACAGTCATTTAGTGACTTGATACTTGATTGCGCGACTCTGTTCACCAAACATCTTCGGTAGGTGAGCCAACATTTGGCGAGTAGTCCTAATATCTTCATGTTGGCATTGAGGTTCATCAGACATCGAGCCCAACATGTAGTATCTGCCTTTATTATCATCGTCTGTCCACTTATCCAGAGACGCTCTCTGCTCAGCGGATGGACGAGCTGGTAAGATGGGAGGGTCCTAGTCCAATACATGAGTTAACTTCTCCGAACCCAAAATGATTTTAAAGTTCCAGAGTCAATTCTTATAATTTAGTCCGATCAGTTTATGGGTGTCTAGGATTCGTGCTAGTGGATTGGATGCAGACATTTTTCTGTAGAGAGTCAAAGTTTTTAGTTAGATATTGTAATTAAGACTTAACCAATTTATTTAGAGATTTTATTTTTAAATAAATTAGCTCCACTATTTTCTTGGATCCCTACACTCCTCTCTGTAGAGATGCAAAAATCTCCATGATTAATGATTTCTAGTGGGTGGTGCGGTCTCACCAACTGACTCATCACCTCACCTAACAGTTATTGGTGATGGGTTAGCCAATGAGTGAACAACTCTTGTTCAATGATTCTCTAATCATGGTGCACCCAAACTTGATCTCTAATTCATGAATCTCACCGTGTCCGGAATATTGATCCACTCCTTAGTTAAGTCAGACCCACCATTTGCATAGATTGGATTCCTAATTGAGTCTCTCACCGTATCCAGAATATTGAGCCCAATCCATCCTCCAGCCCTGTAGCATCCAATGCCTAATAGACATGGTTGCATCTTTTCAATGCAACTGAGCCACTGTAACCAGCCGAGAACAATCAACCTCGGAAAGGGCCCGCACATCTACAATGGTGGAAGACCTTAGACTTAATCTTTTCTTAGGAATTTTTGATTTAGGTCTCATTAAACTAGACTTGACATAGTCATAACTATTATGACTAACCTAGTGGCATGGGTTAGCTCGGATTATTGACCACCTCAGATTAGAACTGAGTCAACAAACATGGCCAGGTAAGTGAGACCGGTGGAAGGGATATGCCATTAACTCGATAAGAATGCATTCGAGTCGAGTAGCTCCTAATTAAAAATCAGTCGGTCGTATCTGCCAAACTTACCTTAGACACGAAATTGTTAAGCCAGAACAAAATGGGTTAGCCTATAATCCAGACTTTAACCACTGAGCCTAATTAGGTCTTAGCTTGATCGATCACTCACATGACTCGATCTTGACCCAGACTTAATCCTATTAGGCTGGTCAATTTAAGCATTGTTGATCCCATCTAACCAACTCTTGATTTGGATTTGATCAACCGCTTAGACCTAATTGAGCTACCCAAGTCCGAACCCAAGTTTTATGAATATGTCTTAGATCTGAAAATTCTCAATTTTAGATCTAATTAATATTTCATAATCTTAATTATTAATTAAGTTTAGGGTTCAAAAATAAAATATGTAAATAAGATCCTAGGGTTTCAGGATCTAGGGTTTTGTAGAAATTAAGTTTTCAATTTTTGATTAAGGATGAATGCGCAGCACCCCTACACATCATAAGAACACTCCATCGAATGGAAGGAGAGGGTCTTTAAGCCCTACTTTATTTTTATGATCGGACGGCCAAGGGGAATGCCTTAATCAAGAATACAACTAATCTAGAAAAACTAATTAGATCTAAGCATATATCTCATATAAGAAAATTGATCTAATTAAAACATGTTTTGTATACATCATATCATGTATCATGCATGCATATTTTTCAGATCTAAATTATCTCATAATCATCTAAAAAGTTAAACTTAAATTTGATCTTATCAAATAAAATTTAATCTCGACCTATTTATAGATCTATTCTATAACTAGTCTAAACATGCATCTATCATATCTCATATCAAAAAATTAAATTTAATTTATTTTCTAATTTTAGATTTGATTATAACATTTATAAGATCAAAAAATAGTAAATAAATAAATCTAAAAATTATATTTAATCAAATAAAAAATATGATTATACTAGACTACATACAGAACAATTCTATTCCTAGTCTAGTTATGTATCTCATACATATTAGATCTAGATTAATTAATTTTAATTTTTTATTTTATTTTTTTAGATTTTAGATCTAATCATATCTTATGTGATATTTGAAATTACTAATTTATCAAATTAAATTAGATCTAAATAAATTTTATAAGAACCTGGCTCTGATACCAGTTGAAGGAAAATCCTAATTTTTCGAGGTCAGGTTCGTTCAGATCTAATTGAATCGAAAAACATATTTCAAAAATTTTCTCTTAGATCCTAATTATATCTAACATTTTTTAAATTTAATTTATGATTTTATAATTAAAAAAATTAAATTAAATCAAATCTAAATTAATTTTACCTTGATTCTAGGTAATCTGATTACCCGATGATCATCGTGCTAAAGCTCTGAGGTTCTGGATCTAGCCACGTAAGTGCCTGGCCTCTACCGATATCCACTTAGACTGGATCTGAAGATCTTCTCCTTCTTTATCTCATCTCCAAAAATTAGATCTGGATCTGATTTGGAGGATCATCAAAACTTTTTTCAAAGATCACCCATCATCTCTACAGCAGTGTTGCCTTCTTCCTTTTTCGTCAACCTTTTCTTGCCTGACTCGCACTAATATGAAGCCCAACTGCCTTAGGCATGGAGAGGAGACAGAGGATCAGAAAGGTGGCATGGAGGAAAGAGAGGAGTAGCCTTGGGACATGGGCTAAGAGGAACTCTTTGAAAAGTGGGCACAAATAGGTCTTTATATAGACCCTGCTGCGCCATGCAATGCCACATCACCTCGGCCAATCACGTTGCTTCATTTAATCAGATCTAAATCTAATTGGTGGAATGACATCACTTGATCCAATCAGATGAGAGATCCATAGATTAATCCTAAGGTGGCGCCTAAGACTGGTCAAAGTCTACAGGTGAGGGTCACCTAGTTTGAATCCAAGAAGCAACCTGGAGTCCCATCCGTATGGGACTCCAAGCGTCCCTATCCATGGGCGCACGCCATCCTAGGCATGCACCCCCTCCTTTCTAATTTTTAGTAAGGGGACAATCCCCTATCTACTCTCTAATAAGTGCATGACACATAGGCAGATGTCCAAGGATCAAAGGTTAATATTTGACCAAAGTCAAAAGATAAGAATTAGCAGGTGATGGAAAATGGTAGGTGTTATCTCAAATTTATCTCATAAATTAAGACAACCCTTTTTTGATCTGGATAAGCTCCAGTCAGATCAGGCAAAGGTACCTGAGTGAGCACAAACTCATTTGGTTCAGTCGAGACAACTTTTATGATAAAAAAAAGGAGAATGTTAGGTTCAATCTTGTGCTAGCACGATTTTCTTGAACCTAATTGAATCTAATTCAAATCAATTGAACTAGATTAGTTCAATTGATGATATCCAGATCCAAACCCTTATTTGTGTGATCTAGTTAGGTTTAGTTCTATATGGTAATGGGATATGTCATGATCTCCATCATCGACATCATCGAAACTTCTTTCGATGGATCAGAACTCTTCTGATTCAGATAATTAGAATGATCGATCATCTAAATCATTCTAATTGCTCCCAAAATCCACCAGTGACACCTAGCAGTATATGGTGGCAACCCATCAAAATTGAAAATGAACCTCTTGGTGCAGCTACTTGTGTGATTAAGTTCTTCTATCTTGAGCCCCGATCAGATTAGGGTTAAGGTGAACTCGTCAAACCCTAATTTCTATCATATGATTTAATCATTTGATTCAAGTTTGATGTGAAAATCTTAATAGAAACTCTTTCTATTATTTCACTCTCTACCATGGCCATGGGCTTATGGACTTGATTCTCATGATCATCATAGGGCTGCTCCTCATCCACCGAGGTAGATAGATTCCATCTTGGTGCAATCCAATTCCTACAATGAACATGCTATAGCCAACATACACCTCAGGGATTCCGAATGGCTAGGAGATCGAGTCATGGTGTAGTCAAACTATAACACCCTCAAGGTGAACTACCGATGCACCTCAGGTCAAAGAACCAGACACACTACTATAGCTTTGAGTCAGTCATCGATGAGAAGGTAGACTTTCTTATGACTACTTAAGGTAGTCACGCTCAGTACCCTCGTTCTCTAATGAGTACCTGTACTCTCGCTTCGGTGTCTCTACACCGTAGACTCAAGACTCATCTACTATAAAGAAGCGATTGTACACTAACCTTTTGGATCAATCACCATCCTCATGATGATCCTACGGTCAGAAGCATTTTATGAGTTAATAATGAAGATTCTTGTCTTAAATTTTCAACTCTTGAAAATAAGAAATATCATTACCATTAACTCAAGGGATGTATCATAGATATTGAATACATATATGTGATAGAAAATAATTTATTTTATTATTTATACTCAAAATTATAATTTTGCCCTTAGAAGTGTATTATAATTGTCAGCCAATTCTGGCTTCTAGGGCACACATATCTAACAATACAAGCTACTGAATCTTAGTATTTCTCAAATACTTCAGGATGGTTTTAACAACCTTCCAATGGTTCTTCTCTGGATCAGATTGATATCTACTCACTACCCCTAGTGAGTATGCCATATCTGATCATGTATATGTCATGGCGTACATGATATAACCCATTGTTGAAGCATATGGTATTCTACTCATACGCTCTCTTTCTAGAGGTGTTGTCGGACAATTCCTCTTTGAAAGAGAAATTTCATAGCCTATCGATAAATAGCCTTTCTTGAAATTCTCCATGCTGAATCATTTCAGCACAGTATCAATGTACATAGACTGGGATAATCCAAGCAACCTTTTAGATCTATCTTTGTAGATCTTCATCCCTAGGATGTAGGAAGCTTCTTTCAGATCTTTCATGGAGAATTATGATGATAGCTAGATCTTTATTCCTTGCAATGCAGGGACATCATTTTTGATTAAGAGAATATCATCTACATATAATACTAGGAATACTATTGCTGAACCATTAGCCCACTTGTATATGCAGGGCACCTCTTCATTCTTAACGAAGCCATACGTTTCGATTATTTTATCAAATCATATGTTCTAGCTCTGAGATGCTTGCTTCAGTCCATAAATGGACCTTTGAAGCTTACACATCTTAGATTCATCTATGGATGTGAATCTTTCAGGATGTATCAGATACACCTCTTCATTTAGCTCTCTGTTTAGGAAAGCCGTTTTCACATCCATCTGCTAGATTTCATAATCTAGATGGTGTTAGATATATGTGCCCTAGAAGCCAGAATTGGCTGACACTTGTAATACACTTCTAGGGGCAAAATTATAATTTTGACTATAATTAATGAAATGGGTTATTTTCTATCACACCTGTGTATTTAGTGTTTGTGATACATCCTTTGAGTTAATGGTAATGATAATTCATATTTTCAAGAGTTGAAAATTTAAGACATGAATAATCATTATTAACTCACAAACAGCTCCCGACCATAGGATCATCACGAGGATGGTGATTGATCCGGAAGGTTGGTGTACAATCGCTTCTCTTTAGTAGATGAGTCTTGAGTCTACGGTGTGGAGACACCGGAGCGAGAGTATAGGTACTCGTTAGAGAACGAGGGCACTGAGCGTGACCACCTCGAGTAGTCATTAGGGAAGTCTACCTTCTCGTCAATGACTGACTCGATGCTGCAGTAGTGTGTCTGGTTCTTTGACCTGAGATGCATCGGCAGTTCACCTTGAGGGTGTTATAGTTTGACTACACCATTACTCGGTCTCCTAGCCATATGGAACCCTGAGGTGTATGTTGGCTATGACATGTTCATTGTAGGAACTGGATTGCATCAAGATGGAATCTATCTACCTCGGTGGTAGAGGAGCAGCCCTATGATAATCATGAGAATCAAGTCCAGAAGCCCATGGCCATGGCAGAGTGAAATAATAGAAAGAGTTTCTATTTAGATTTTCACATTGGACTCGAATCGAATGATTACATCATATGACAGAGACTAGGGTTTGACGAGTTTACCTTAACCCTAATCTGATCGGGGCTCAAGATAGAAGAACTTAATCACACAGGTAGCTGCACCAAGAGGTTCGCATTCAGCTCTGATGGGTTGCCACCATATACTGCTAGGTGTCACTGGTGGATTTTGGGAGCAATTAGAATGATTTAGATGATCGATCATTCTAGCTGTTCGAATCAGAAGAGTTCTGATCCATCGAAAGGAGTTTCGATGATGTCGATGATAGAGATCATGACATATCCCATTACCATACAGAACTGAACCTAACTGGGTCACACAAATAAGGGTTTGAATCTGGTGATCATCAATTGAACTGATCTAGTTCAATTGATCTGAATGAGATTCAATTAGGTTCAAGGAAATCGTGCTAGCACTCGATTGAACCTAACGTTCTTCTTTTACTATCATAAATAAGTTGTCCTGACTGAGCCAAAGGAGTTTGTGCTCAATCAGAGGCCTTCATATGGTCTGACTGGAGGTTGTCCAAGTCAGAAATAGGTTGTCTTATTTGTAAGACATTACCTACCATTTTTGGTCACCTGCCATTTCTTGTTCTTTGACTTTGGTCAAAAGTCTACCTTTGACTGGTCAAATGTTGACCATTGACCCTTTGACTTTTGACCACATGTCATGCACCTATTGGAGAGCTGGTGGGGGCCTGTCCCCCTGCCAGAACCTGGCAAGGAGAAGGGCGCACGCCAAGGGTGGCGTGAGCCCAAGTAGGAGGCGCCTAGGAGTCCTTGTTGGACAAGGACTCCACCTCCCTTTTGGATTCCAATCAGAGTTCTACTAAGAATCCAGTTTGACTGGTCTTAGGCACCCTCTAAGGAGGAATCCAGGGGTCTCTATTCCAACCAATCAGATTTAGATTCTGATTTCACAAAGGGTTGTGATTGGTTGAGAGGAAGAGGAGTTGGATCACAAGAGGTCTATAAATAAGACCTGCGCCCAACCCTAATAAAAAAAGAATACAATTCAATTAAGAAACCCCACACCCCAAGGCTGCCTCTCCCCTCCTTCTCCATGCCATAGTCTCTTCTCCCCTTGCTCTCCACGTCCAAAAGAGTTTTGGACTTAGGTTGGTGCGATTCAGATCAAGGAAAGGCGATCAAAAGCAAGAAGGCTACGCTACTGCAAAAGGTCGACTGCAGATCTTCAAAAGAGTTTTGAAGATCCTCCAGATCAGATCCAGATCTGATTTTTGGAGGCGTGATAGAGAAGAAGAAGATCTCTAGATCCAACCCGAGTGGATACCGGTAGAGGCTAGGCGCTTGCATGGCTAGATCCAGAACCTTCCGCTGCTCCCAAGATCATCTCCAGGGTAATAGGATTACCCAAATCAGGTAAATTAAATTTGATTTAATTTATCTTATTTTATTTTATTTATTAAAATAATAAGAATCAGATCTAAAACATATCAAGATCTGATTGAGATCAAGAGAAAATTTTTGAAATATATCTCTTGATCTGATCAGATCTGGACGAACCTGGATCGGGAAATCAGGATTTCCCTTCAGATGGATAGCGATAGCAAGCATAATCCGAATGGATTTAAGCATTACCACAAGAGAAAATATCTCATCATAGTCAATACCATAACATTGATGATATCCCTTGACAACTAGATGGACTTTATAGATCTCCACCTTTCCGTCTATGCCCCTTTTTCTTTTGAAGACCCAATTACGCCCTATGGGTTTTACTCCTTTGGGTGGGTCAACCAATGTCCATACATGACTGACCTTCATGAATTTCATTTTAGATTTCATGGCCTTAAGCCATTTCCTAGATTTGGATCTCTGCATTGCATCCATATAGGTGATCGGGTCCTAATCGTTCTCATCATGTTCGATAGGATCCCCATCTCAGATCAGAAAATCATAGTATCTGTCTGGTTGATGTGGTAATCTATCAGATCGCCTTAAGAGTGCATCTACAATGGGTTCTGGGTCTGATCTAATCAGATCCAGCTCGGGTTCTATAACTTGTGTCTATTCTTTCATCTATCGTGCTTCATCAAGTTCGACCTTAGAGGCATTAGTTCCTTCACCAAGGAACTCCTTTTCTAAAAAGACTACCTTAAGGTTGACAAACACTTTTTGCTCATCAATAAGGTAGAACTAGTATCCTTTGATTTCTTTTGGATAACCTATAAAACTATACTTATCAGACCTAGGTCCAAGCTTGTCTGTCACCAAACGTTTGACGTAAGCCAGACACCTCCAAATCCTAAGATGTGAAAGCACTGGCTTACGCCCTATCCATATCTCATATGGTGTTTTATTAACAGATTCACTTGGAACCCTATTTAAAATGTAATAAGTTGACTCAAGCACATATCCCATAGAAAGATCGACAAACCAGCAAATCCCATCATGGATCGAACCATGTCCAATAGGGTCCAATTTCTCCTTTCAAACACACCATTATGTTATGGTGTTCCAGGAGGGGTCCATTAGGAGAGAATTCCATTCTCTCCAAGATATGTCAGAAATTCATTAAAAAGATATTCACCCCTTTAATCAGATCAAAGAGTTTTAATACTCTTCTTAGTTTGCTTTTCTACCTCATTTCGAAAAAGTTTGAACATTTCAAATGACTCTGACTTATGCTTCATTAAATAGATGTACCCATATCTCGATAGGTCATTTGTGAAAGTTATGAAGTAGAAGTATCCACCTCTAGCATTTGAGCTCATGGGTTTACATACATCCGAATGTGCTAGACTTAGGAGTTTAGTGGCTTGTTCATCCTTTCCAATAAAAGATGACTTAGTTATCTTACCAAGAAGACAGGATCCATAGGTTAGAAGTGATTCACAATCACTAACCTCAAGAATTTTTTCTTGAGTTGACCTGTTAATTCTATTATTGTTAATATGACCTATCCTACAGTGCCAAAGGTATACATCAGACACATCACTAATTCTAGGGTGTTTATCAAAGGATTGAACCATGTTAACAGGTATAGAAAGTAAATAAATTTCATTATTCAATTGTTCTATAAAAATTGTAACATCATTCAAAATGACATTACAAAATTTTCCTTTCATTAATATTTCAAAACCATTCATGGCCAAAAGGCCTACAAAAATGACATTCAATAAGAAAGTTGAACAAAAATGATATTCATTAAGAATAACTTTATTTAAATTGATTACAAGGTTCATGATTCCTAAAGCTAGAATTGAAACTTATCTTTCATCTCCAACATTCAGAAATCTCTCGCCTTGATCAAATCTCCTACTGACCTGCAAGCCCTACATAGAATTACAAATATGATAAGGGCTTTCGGTATCTAATACCCAGGCAGTAGAATCAAATAAAGAAAAATTGCAAGATGTTCTCATATAATTACCTTGCCCAACAATCACTTGCTTTCTTTTTGGCCTATTTAGATCCAGGAAGGCAATGTACAGAGGATAGTTCCTCTTCTAGTGCCCCTGCTTCTTGTAGAAGAACCACTCTGCTTGGCTTCGGTCAGGCTTGCACTTATTGGTTCGATCCTGTGTAGTCATCCTGGCATTTGGCTGCACCCTCTTGTTCTTCTTCTTCTTATTCTTTTTCCCTTTCTTAAAGAGTCGACGACTAGAAGAAGACCCTCCCACTACATTCACTATCTCTTTATGGAGTTGGTGATCCTTCTCAAAGTTCTACAGCAACCTCAACAATCCATGGTAGTTGACTGCAGGCTTTGTCATTCTGAGATGAGTTAGGAAGGGGAGGAAGGACTTGGGCAAGGAATTAAGGATCGCATCCTTACCGAGCTGCTCGTGCAGGAGAAACCCAGCTTGCTAAGGTGCTCGATCATCTTGATCATGTACAATACATGATCGATGACTGAGGCCCCATCCCTCATCCGAGCATTGAAAATAGCACAACTTGTTTTGTGCCTTTCAACATCATCAAGCATGCCAAAGGAGTCATTCAACATTTGAAGCATCTCCTGTGGCTGGGCATTTTCAAACCTGCGGTTGAACTCATCGTTCGTTGCCTTCAGCATTATACACTGAATGGTGGTATGATCATTGAGCAACTTCTGATAGGTGTCTTGAACCACTCCTCTGATGTTCAGAGCAGGCTCCTCAGGTGCAGGATCTATTACAACATAAAGGATCCGCTCATGCTCTAGGATGATTTTTAACTTACGATACCAGCTATCATAGTTGGATCCCATTAATTTGTCATTGCCTAATAATGATTGGAGTGATTGGTTAGTGGCCATTTCTGCATAATAAGAAAAACCAAACCTAATTAGTATATGAATCAATTATCCTAAAGACTTAGACTTTAATCTAAAGGTTCTCCCACTATTTTATACGAATTGGTAGCTTCTACCTCCAATTCGAGGAATTATTGTAATTCCTTAGTGGGTACTAGAATTCATATAGACTACACACTAGCTCAACTTTGGTTGGTCAACCTATGTGCACCTATGGGTAGGTTCAAAATCAATTATTTCTCTAAACAATTTTTAGTAATATCAATTTTGCCCTAGAGACCTAATCAGTAGGCTTTGGCTTCCATTGAAAAAGTCCAGTTAGGTCCAACCATTAACATGACCATATTTGGTCTTATCTAACTAATAAATGATCAGGCCCTACTTTGATCAGCCAACCCAAACACTATCAGAAAGACTTAACCAAACCATCATTTTATGAATAATAATTTTATTAGTCAATAAGCACCAGGCCTTTGGGCCTCTAGTGATTATCAAATTAATGAACCCATTATCACTCAACTTAATGGGAGGCTATGATTTAGTTATCTATATAACTATTTCATTTTTAAGAACCTAATAATTTTATAGGATTTAGTTAACATATTTAAGAAAAGTGAGCCAATTTCGATCCTCCCACTGACTTCATCAAGTTTGATAAAAAGAAAAAAGAGATCTAATCTAAGCTGGCATTAGGAGCACCTAAATCAGTCAGACTGATTTACCTAATTAACATGAGTGAGCTCGAATCACCAAGTGATCTAATCAAAATCTAACTCACCAGGATGGTCAGGTAAGTGAGATCAGTGGAAGAGATATGCCATTAACTCATCAAAGATCGAATCAGTGCGAGTAGCTTCCAATTAAAAATCACTAGTCAAACTGCAAAACTTATCTTAGACACCATCCAGTTTATTAATTTTAATTTGACCAATTTAGTAATTTTGGATTCAATCGCATAGCCATGAATCAAGTCCATTTGGTCCTCATTAAAGGTATGGACTTGACCAACTACAACTATTATAATTGAGTCTATAGAGTCCATGACCTAATCTAAATTAATATTTAATTAGATTTAATCAATTACTCTAATTTAGTCTACTCTTTAACTAACCTTAGGTCAAACCTAATTTATGGACCTAATTCAACTAACCCAATAACCCATATTTTATGATTAATGACTAATAAGTGGTAAAAATATACTAATAAAAGTATTAAATTATAAAATAAATTAATCTATTTCTTTAGAAATTGATACTTCTATTAATCTTATATAGGAAAGAAGGCCACCAATATGAAGATCTTATTTTTTAGTTTCAGATGAAATAAATTTTAGGCAAAATGGACTTCAAATGAGTCCAGAATTGAATTTCAAAAGAAAAAAAAAATAGTTTAGAAAATCGGTTCAGCGGTCTGGCTCGGTTCGACTGAAACAGCAAACCAACTCGCCGATGCAACGCTGATGTCAGCATTTTTTGCGGCGCACGATGGACCATCTGAAGGGTATTTCAAGAATTTCACAGCAAGAGGCACGCTCTGATTGGCTGAAGAACGGATGGTCCATG
The DNA here is from genome assembly GCA_006176705.1 of Cocos nucifera. NCBI lineage: Eukaryota > Viridiplantae > Streptophyta > Magnoliopsida > Arecales > Arecaceae > Cocos > Cocos nucifera. The sequence goes on from QRFJ01002661.1 coordinate 70,968, forward strand.
CAACACCAAGCTCGCGCATGATCCACGGAGGGCAATTTGGGAATTATGTCTGATCCAACAGGTGGCATTCACTGAAACTTGATCGAACGGCTGAAATGAAGGTGCTGATGGACGGCATCTGCAGCTCTCGGTCGAGATCCAACGGTTGCGATTCATCATGAAGTTAAACTATAGATCAGAAGCCTTCTTTCTGCACAATCGGATGGCCCAGATTTGATCCAATGATTGATCCAACGACTGGCATTAAATCTGAATTGATCTGGATTATTTTAAAAAGTTTTTGAGTGATTTTTGGACCATTTGATCAACATCTAACGGGTAGAATTATCCAGATCTTAATTTGAGTTGTTTTGGGAGTTTTAAACCTAATTTTTGATGGATTTTGGGGGGAAATCAAATTCTTTATCTATAAAAACCTATTGTTGCTATGAAAAAAATCAGAGAGAGACAGAGAGAGAGATGGGAAGAAAGAGAGAAATAGGGAGAAAGAGGGAGAAAAAGAGAGAGAGAAAGAGAGAGGAGAGAGGTAGAAAGAGAAGAGTGATTTGTAAGAAAATCAAAAAAGGTTTTTGATTTCTTTCGACGATCAAGACATCAATTAAGGAGCCTCTTCATCTTCGCCAAGTTCTCCACATCAAGAGCAGCAGACAATCAATTTCAGCAATCAAACAGTCTAATTTCTCTATACTTTTTATTTTATTTGTTATTTTTGAACTTGTTATCATGAACTAAATTTTCTTTTACTAAGGCTAAGGTGTAGCCACTCTTTTGATGCAATATTCAGTGTGATTTATTTTTAAATTTTATTCATGAGGAGTATATAAATCTGATCTTAATGCTTTTAGATTACTGGCCATCTTCTAATTGATCTGATGAACATAGATGTTACGGACCAAGTACATCTATGTTAATGCTTCTTGATTATATACCTTGTATTATGAATCAAATTAGAATTCATATGCATGCGGAAATTTTAGTATGCTTTGGACGCAGCGTATTTTAATTAGAGGGTTTCACAAAACTTAATGCATTAATATTTATTTAAATTACACCTGGACCAAAGGATAATTAATAAATATTAATAGTTTTGCTATGCCTGGACCAAAGGGTAGTGAATAAATTAGGAGACTCCACCGTCACATGAAATAAAATTAATCTAAAAATCTGAATATTGTATTGACTGAGTTGGTGAACCGATTGCCTTAGTAATCCATTACTCTTGAGTTTAAAACCCTAATAATTTACACTCTCTCTATTTTCTTAAAAATTTTTAATTATTTTTTTTATTTTATTCTTTAATTTTTTATTCTCATAAATCGATCTTCTAAATAAAGCATAGGAAAGAGCTTTTCAGTACTTATTTTCCAATCCTCTAGGGATGATACTCTACTCATTCACTTTATTACTTGATCGACTGGTGCACTTGCCATAGCTATAAATTAGCATGCATCAAGTTTTTGGCATCGTTGTCGGGGATTGTGTCTAAAACAATATTAAAATTTTGATCCTAGCTTTACTTTAGAAATTTATTTTTAATTTTTATTATTTTAAAAAAAAAAATTTGGTGCATGACACGTACTGGATATAGTAACTTACTACCTCTAGATCCAGAAATTGAAAGAACTATTAGAAGACTACAACAAGAAAGAAACATGGCAGCTGAAGATCCTAATGACATCAATCTAGGATTGGATATGGCGACTGAAGGACAGCATGAAGCTATTCGACCAGTACATCGTCCATTAAATGATTACATCACACCATCTATAGCCGATGCAGCTTCGAGCATCAGGAGACCGCCTGTACGAGCAAACAACTTTGAAATAAAATCGACGATGATCCAGATGATTCAATCAACTATCCAATTCAGTGGACACGTGCATGATGATCCGAATGCCCATATTTCTAATTTTCTTGAACTTTGTGATACTTTTAAAATTAATGGGGTGTCGGATGATGCTATTAGATTAAGGTTATTTCCTTTCTCTTTATGGGATAAAGCTAAAAGTTGGCTTCATTCTCTTCCTGCAGGTTCTATCACAACTTGGGATGTCCTAGCCCAAAAATTCTTAGCCAAGTACTTTCCACCTTCCAAGACTGCCTAAGATGCGCAACGATATCACTTCTTTTATGCAGATGGACATGGAGACACTATATGAGGCTTGGGAGCATTTCAAAGAATTGCTGAGGAGATGTCCACATCATCAACTACCCGTATGGCTTCAGGTACAAACTTTCTATAATGGTTTATCTCCTACTAATCATTCTATGATTGATGCAGCAGCAGGAGGAACCATTAATCAAAAAATGGAGGAAGAAGCCTTTCGATCTGATCGATGAGATGGCATCAAATAGCTATCAATGGCAGACAGAAGCGCATGATGCCAAAAAGACTAGCAGCTGTGCAGGGAGTAGATTGCGTGCCAACCTTACTAGCTGAAATTGCAGCCCTTAGAGCCGAAGTCAACAACTTAAAGGAGAACAGCTATGCATGTTCAGAGCATTACTTGTGACCTATGTGGAGGAGGACATGATACGAGCAATTGCCAGACAGGTAATCCTTTTGCTAAAACAACTGATACAGCTAATTATATTGGTAATTTTTTCAGGCCGCAACAAAATAATCCCTACTCCAACACATACAATCAAGGGTGGAGGCAGCACCCAAATTTCTCATGGAGCAATCAAAATGCAGCACAACAGCCACCCCGGGATTCCAAGTACCTGAAAAGAAGTCCAACATGGAAGAGCTGATGGTCAAATTTATGCAAAACCAAGAAGCAACTATAAAAAATTTGGAAGCCAAACTTAGACAGGACCAAACAGCAGCAATTCGAAACTTGGAGATGCAAATAGGTCAAATGGCTAAGATAATCTCCGAGAGACCTCAAGGATCCTTGCCAAGCAATACGGAGACAAATCCAAGGGAGCAAGTCAATGCTATCACCCTAAGAAGTGGTACAAAGCTGGAGGAGCCACATCAGAAGAATGAGACTGAAGAGCCAACTACAAATAAGGAACCATCAACTAAAATTCATCAGTCACCAATACAACCAGCAGATGGATGGTCTCCAGGTATACAATTTATCGATCCAAATGTGAAGCCCTACGTGCCGCCACTACCATTCCCAGAGAGACAAATACAGCATCCAGATAAGGAATTTTCTAACTTTTTCAAAATTCTAAAGAATTTACATATTAATATTCCTTTTGTAGATGCTATTACTCAAATGCCCAAGGTATGCCAAGTTTCTCAAAGAAATCTTAACAAATAAGAAAAAGCTGAAGGAGCATGAGAGAATAAATTTGAATGAAGAATGCTCAGCAATACTTCAAAATAAATTACCACAGAAGTTAAAAGATCCTAGGGAAGTTTTACTATCCCCTGCATTATTGGTGATTGTAGTTTTGATAAAGTTTTATGTGATTTAGGAGCAAGCATTAATCTCATGCCTTTTTCTATTTTTAGGAAGCTGGGTCTAGGAGAACCAAAGCCTACCACTATTACTCTTCAATTAGCCGATAGATCCATTAAATATCCAAGAGGTATAGTGGAGGATGTCTTGGTAAAGGTAAACAAGTTTATTTTTCCTATTGATTTTATTGTTCTTGATATGAAAGAAGATTATGATGTACCCCTTATTTTAGGGAGACCCTTTTTAGCTACTGGAGGAGCTTTAATAGATGTTCAACAAGGAAAATTAATTCTTAGAGTCCAAGATGAACAAGTTACTTTTAATATTTTTCAAAGATACTAAACAATACTGATGATAATCAAACTTATTTTCTAATTGATATTATTGACAATCCATTATATGAGAATTCTGTAGAAAATAGGTTTGAGACTATAAAAGCGAGCAATGTCAAATTGAAAGAAGACTCGATCAAACATGAAAGTATTCCAATTGAAGTGGCACCAGATTGATCCACTTTAGAACTCAAAGAAAGTCAAGCTGAAGACTATAAATCAGAACTACTAGATAGGTTGTTTCTTTTCTTTTTAGTTTTGATCATTTTTTTTTTTCTTTTATTTTTCAGTAATTTGTTGGTTGCTCTTTTACTGCTCTGGTGTGTATTTTCAATTTTGCAAAAAAATCAATGAGAGCTCAAGCAAAATTTCAAAGCTCCAAAGAACCAGACTGAACCAAATCAGGTGTATTCCTTCCTATCTTTTATTGCACCCTTTATTTTTCTTTCTTCTTTAAGACAATGTAGAATAAGTTTTTAAAAAAAAAAAAAAATCATGTGTCAAGAAGAAAATCTTGAGCAAGATAAACTGGATAAGTGATAAAAGATAGAATTATTTATTAATGAATGTAACGAGTTAAAGAAGTAGATTAGTTGGTCAACTTTTAGCAGCCTACGTAGGTCATTAAAAGATTATTAGCACTTTATATTGCACATGCACACTAACAAGGCAAAGTAGGTATTGATTATAAGACCAACTGGGGATTCAATTATCACTGAAAATTGGTAATTAATATACATTCTAATCAAAGAAACTTGAATTTAAGGAAAGAGCTACCTGCCTATAAATAAAGTGCAAAAGATAGAGTATATGTGGATTGCCCAAAGCCTAGTAACTGGGTCTCTGCACCTAGGTCAAGTGTGAAAATTCACGTAAAATGGTGAAGGAAAGGCCAGGATGCTCAGCAAAAAAAAAAAAAAAAGGCAGTGTGAAAGCTACCTTAATTCATGAGTATAAAATTGAGAATGTATAGAAAATTGACCAAAATAGGTGATAAGAGAGGATACTTTTGTTCTTTTAATTTAATACTGAAATGCTAAAGTTAGTCATCACGAACACAAGTGCTATAGATCTTTGATGTACTCTAAGAAAGTTTTTAATTGTATTGACTGAAAAATTTGCTTCTGAAGCTCAATGCTTAGTTAGCAGTATTTTCTAAACTTTTTGACCTTTAATCCTAGATTTTATCTTTGTGATGGATAATCTTATTGAAACATGGTATTAAATAAAACATTGCTAAGGGACTAGCAATGACTAAGTTGGGGGGTGTGATAAGTGATAAAAATATACTAATAAAACTATTAAATTATAAAATAAATTAATCTATTTTTTTAGAAATTAATATTTTTATTAATCTTATGTAGGAAAGAAGGCCACCAATGTGAAGATCTTATTTTTCTGGTTCAGATGAAATAAATTTTAGGCAAAACGGACTTCAAACAAGCCCAAAATTAAATTTCAAAAAAAAAAAAAAGTTTGGTTCAAATCGGTTCAGAAAACTGGCTCAGCGGTCCGGCCCAGTTCGACCGAAACAGCAAACCAACCCACCGACGCAATGCTGATGTCAGGATGACATCAGCATTTTTTGTGGTGCACGATGGACCATCTGAAGGGTATTTCGAAAATTTCACAGCAAGAGGCGCGCTCTGATTGGCTGAAGAATGCGGCGGTCCATGCAACACCAGGCTCGCGCATGGTCCATGGAGGGTAATTTGGAAATTTTGTCTGATCCAACGGGCGGCATTCACTGAAACTTGATTGGATGGCCGAAATGAAGGCGCTGATGGACGGCATCCGCAGCTCCCGATCGAGATCCAATGACTGAGATTCATCTCGAAGTTAAACTATAGATCAGAAGCCTTCTTTCTGCACGATCGAACTGCCCAGATTCAATCCAATGGTTGATCCAACGGCTGACATTAAATCTGACTTGATCTGGGTTATTTTAAGGGGTTTTTGAGTGGTTTTTGGACTGTTTGATCAACATCTAATGGGCAGAATTACTCAGATCTTAATTTGAGTTATTTTGGGAGTCTTAAACCTAATTTTTGATGGATTTTGGAGAGAAATCAAATTCTTTATCTATAAAAACCTATTGTTGCCATGAAAAAAATCAGAGAGAGATAGAGAGAGAGATGGGGAGAAAGAGAGAAATAGAGAGAGAGAGGGAGAAAAAGAGAGAGAGAGAGAAAGAGAGAGGAGAGAGGTAGAAAGAGAAGAGTGATTTGTAAGAAAATCAAAAAAGATTTTTGATTTCTTTCGACGATCAAGACATCGATCAAGGAGCCTCTTCTTCTTCGCCAAGTTCTCCACATCAAGAGCAGCAGACAATCAATTTCAGCAATCAAACAGTCTAATTTCTCTATGCTTTTTATTTTATTTATTATTTTTGAACTTGTTATCATGAACTAAATTTTCTTTTACTAAGGCTAAGGTGTAGCCACTCTTTTGATGCAATATTCAGTATGATTTATTTTTAAATTTTATTCATGAGGAGTATATAAATCTGATCTTAATGCTTTTAGATTACTGGCCATCTTCTAATTGATCTGATGAACATAGATGTTACGGACCAAGTACATCTATGTTAATGCTTCTTGATTATATACCTTGTATTATGAATCAAATTAGAATTCATATGCATGCAGAAATTTTAGTATGCGCTTTGGATGCAGCGTATTTTAATTAGAGGGTTTCACAAAACTTAATGCATTAATATTTATTTAAATTACACCTAGACCAAAGGATAATTAATAAATATTAATAGTTTTGCTATGCCTGGACCAAAGGATAGTGAATAAATTAGGAGACTCCACCGTCACATGAAATAAAATTAATCTAAAAATCTGAATATTGTATTGACTGAGTTGGTGAACCAATTGCCTTAGTAATCCATTACTCTTGAGTTTAAAATCCTAATAATTTACACTCTCTCTATTTTCTTAAAAATTTTTAAATTTTTTTTTTATTTTATTCTTTAATTTTTTATTCTCATAAATTGATCTTCTAAATAAAGCATAGGAAAGAGCTTTTCAGTACTTATTTTCCAATCCTCTAGGGATGATACTCTACTCATTCACTTTATTACTTGATCGACTGGTGCACTTGCCATAGCTATAAATTAGCATGCATCGATGACTTAGAGTCTTAATTCACAATTCTAGATATTAAATCATTATACTTAATATTTAATTAAATTTATGGACTATGGGTTAGGGTTTGATATTTTAAAAAATATTTTTTAAATTTTTAAATTTTTTTTTATAATTTAATATTATTCATCAATTGAGTTGACTCATTTTAACATTGAATTGGCTTAATTCATAAATAATACTAGTTGTAGGGTTTAATTTGAAACTATGTACACTACATAATACTAAATCATGAATCAAACTTTATCTAATTATGCATTCATTATCATAAATTAGATTAAAGCCTAATATAATTAGATAATAAAAATATTAGATCAAATCTAAGATTTTATGATTAACGATATAGATCAGCAATGTACCAAGATAATCTATTCACTATAGGGGGTAAACCCTACAGCAGGACAACCTACTGTTCATGCAATCTTAATTTTAATTTTTAGATCTAATTAATTATATTATTATATTAATATTTAGATCAAATCTAAATTATCAATCTAAAATATGCAAGCATATCATGTTTAGTGAATCTTGTTTTGATACCATTTGAAGAAAGCAGTGTAGGATTTGCAGTGCTACTTTTAAATTTTTTTTTAAAAATAGATAAAATATAATAAAAAGTTAATTAATCTAATTAATTAATTTTTTATCATATCAGAATATTAAGCTCTATACTAAGAATCTAAACATAATATGCATGCATTCATATAGATCTGAAAATAAAACTATGCAGCAAACTCTTTACTATAACTCTCTATTCAGAATACAATACTTTTTCATGAGTAGTTGATCACCGTAATATGAATCCACCAGATAATATCTAATATTGCACTATAGCTACACATATTCTGGCCTCTATGGTTGGTCCACACGGAGCTCCTGGCCCCGATCAGCCCCATTGGAGTGCTAGCTCCTTGTCGGGGTCTTCAATGGCTGATCATGATCGATCTAATTGATTATATACTTTCTAATTTTTTAGATACTCTAAAAAATCATAACATAAACACTAGAGGATGATGAAGAGGTGTTTCAAATTTGGTGGTGATCCGATGCTCACAGCACTCGATCTCTCCACCCGAACCCAGAATCTCAAATCTGGGGTTTCGCTCTCCCTAAAAAACCTAACACACTAAAAATTCTATCACGCCCTCTTTGTATAGAGTTTTTCTATGAAACAAGTTTTTTTGAAAAGATGAATTTTAGATCTATAAACTCTATTTAGATCATATCTAAAAATTGAGTATCCTTAGAGGTGAAAATTAGAAGTGAAGAGAGGCATGAGGGAAAAATAAGGTGCTACAAGACCTTATTCACCTTCACTCCAAGATTTTTATCACCCAAAACTAATGCCCAATCATATTTAAATTTTTACCACATAATATTAACCCACTCTACTACACACACAAAAATTCTCATAATTTATTGACATGAATAGCATGGGAAATGTGCATGGAAAGAGATATGGGTCGGAGGTTGAACTTGTTTCAACCTCCCAACCAACATCAAATTCAAAAACCTTCTCATCCCTACCCAATGCCCATAACAGATTATTTGATGTGCAGAAGGACTTTTCTTTTGTGTGTCCACTCTAAGAATGTATGAAAAATTGTGTGAAGTAAAATCAAAGTGGGCATGGGAAAAGGATAAGAACAAGAGGGAGTTGAGAAGTTTCAACTTCTACATTAAATTCAAAATTCAAATTATTTTGACCAGTTTAACCATTGGACTAGGTCAAAGGAAGAAGAGATAAAGGGCGCAGAAGGTATCTAGGTGTGAAGAAAAATTCACATAAAATAAAGAGTGGCGTGGCTCAAAGGTTGGTCAAATATTGTAGGCACAGAGAGTTGAAAGTTCAAACCTCCTTTGACTTTTCAAAATTGGTTTCAACTAAACCAATTATTCGAGACCCAATAAGACCAGATCAAATCTAACTAAATTAGGTTTAACCCAACTTATTAAATTTCTAATCAAATTAGAAATTAATTTAGTCCAGCCCCTAATTAAATCAAGATCATATCTCCCATAGTGATTAGGTCAACTCATGACCTGATCGGGTCAAACCCAATCAAATCAAATTTGATCAAACTTGATCAAATCTCCATCGCTCAGTCAAATTAAGTTAATCAATAATGAAATTACTAATTAATCCTTTAATAAATATAGAGTTTCAATCGGATGGATGTCTGAGCAATAGAGTCCATATACATGAAATTTCTGAAGAGTCCCATGTTAGATATGTGTGCCCTAGAAGCCAGAATTGGCTGACACTTGTAATACACTTCTAGGGGCAAAATTAAAATTTTGACTATAAATAATAAAATAGATTATTTTCTATCACAAATATATATTTAGTGTTTGTGATACATCCCTTGAGTTAATGGTAATGATAATTTATATTTTCAAGAGTTGAAAATTTAAGACATGAATTTTTGTTATTAACTTATAAAATGCTCCTGACCGTAGGATCATCATAAGAATGATGATTGATCTGGAAGGTTGGTGTACAATCGCTTCTTTATAGTAAATGAGTATTGAGTCTATGGTGTAGAGATATCGGAGCGAGAGTATAGATACTCGTTAGAGAATGAGGGCACTGAGCGTGACCACCTTGAGCAGTCATAAGGAAGTCTACCTTCTCGTTGATGACTGGCTCGAAGCTATAGTGGTGTGTCTAGTTCTTTGACCTAAGGTGCATTGATAGTTCACCTTGAGGGTGTTATAGTTTGATTACACCATGACTCGGTCTCTTGGCCATTTGGAATCCTAAGGTATATGTTGGCTATAGTATGTTCATTGTAGAAATTGGATTGCACCAAGAGGGAATCTATCTACCTCGGTAGATGAGGAGTAGCCCTATGATGATCATGAGAATCAAGTCAATAAGCCCATGGCCATGGCAAAATGAAATAATAGAAAGGATTTCTATTGAGGTTTTCACATCGAATTTGAATCAAATGATTAAATCATATGATAGAAATTAGGGTTTGACAAGTTTACCTTAACCCTAATCTAATCGGGGCTCAAGATAGAAGAACTTAATCATATAGGTAGCTACACCAAGAGGTTCATTTTCAGTCTTGATGGGTTACCACCATATACTGCTAGGTGTCACTAGTAGATTTTGAGAGCAATTAGAATGATTTAGATGATCGATCATTCTAGTTTTTGAATCAAAAAAGTTCTGATCCATCGAAAGGTATTTCGATGATGTCGATGATAGAGATCATGACATATCTCATTACCATATAGAGCTGAACCTAACTGGATACACAAATAAGAGTTTGAATCTGGATATCATCAATTGGACTAATTCAGTTAAACTGAATTGAATAAGATTCAACTAGGTTCAAGGAAATCGTGCTAGTACTCGATTGAGCCTAATGTTCTCCTTCTAATATCATTAAAAATTATCTCAACTGAGCCAAATATATTTGTGCTCACTCAAGTACCTTTACTTGGTCTGACTAAAGCTTGTCTAAGTTAAAAAAAGATTGTCTTAATTTATGAGATAAATTAGAGACCACATCTGCCATTTTCGTCACCTGCTAATTTTTGTCTTTTGGCTTTGGTCAAACATTGACCTTTGACACTTAGACATCTGCCCATGTGTCATACACCCATAGGAGAGCAGATAGGGGCTTATCCCCTTGCTAGAAATTAGAAAGGAGGGGGTGCACACCTAGGGAGGCATGCGCCTAAAGATAGGGATGCATAGAATTCCATACAGATGGGACTCTAGGTTGCTTCTTGGATTCAACTTAGGTGGTGCAAAGGGACTCTACTTTGATCAGTCTTGGCACCACCTAAGGGTGTTGGAGAGGGGCTCTCATCTGATTGGATCAGATGATATAATCCCACCAATCAGATTTAGATCTGATTGCACGAAGCGACATGATTGGTCGACATGATGTGGCATTGCATGGCGCAGTAGGGTCTATAAAACCCTATCTGTGCCAAGCTTTAAAGAAGATCACCAATAGCCCATGACTTAAGGCTGCTTCTCTCCCTCCTCCATGCCATCTTCAGGTCCCCTCTCTCCTCTCCATGCCCAAGGAGATTTGGGCTCCAGTTTGGTGCGATCCAGGCAAGAGAAAGGTGACGAGAAAGGAAGAAGGTAGCACTGCTGCAAGAGACGATACCTAATCTTCAAAAAAAGTTTTAAAGGTCCTCCAGATCTGATATTTAGAGAGGTGGTAAAGAAGAAGAAGATCTCTAGATCCAGTCTGAGTGGATACTGGTAGAGGTCAGGTACTTGCATGACTAGATCTAGAACCTCTGGTAATCAACAGGATCATCACAGGATAATTTGATTATCCAACAAAAGGTATAAAATTAAATTAAATTTAATTTATTTTTATTTTATTTTATTAGATCTATAAAATTAGATCTAAAATATCTTAGATCTTATCTAAATTTAAAAGAAAAAATTTTTAAAATATCTCTCTTGATCCAATCAAATCTAAATGAACCTAACCTAAAAAATCTGGATTTTTTCTTCAACTGATATCAGAGCCAGATTCTCATAAATTATTTAGATTTAATTTAAATTTAATTTTAATATAATAATTAGATAATTTTAGATATCACATGAGATGTGATTAAATCTAAATTTAAAAAAAATTAAAATTAAATAATTTAGATCTAAGTTTTATAAGATGCATGACTAGTTGTAAAATAGAATTGTTCAATACATAGTCTTGCATGATTATAATTTAATTTGATTAAGCTATGATTTTAGATTAATTTATTTACTATTTTTTGATATTATAAATATTATAATAAGACCTAAAAAATAGTAAATAAAATTATTTAATTTTTGGTTCATATGAGATATGATGAATGTATGTTTAGACTAGTTGTAGAATAGTTCTATGTAATTATCTAGAATAGAATTTATTTTGATGTGATCAATTTAAATTTATTTTTTTAGATGAATTATGAGATAATTTAGATCTAAAAAAATGCATGAAATAATATATGAGATGTATGCAAAATATGTTTATAGTTAGATCAATTTTTATATGAGATATATGATGTAGATCTAACTAGTTTTGTAGTCTTATATTTTTTATTAAGACGTTCCCCTTGGCCGTTTGGTCATAAGAATAAAGTAGGATTTAAATACCCTCTCCTTCCATTCGATGGGGTGTTCTTATGATGTATAGGGGTGCTGCATGTTCGTCCTTAATCAGAAATCAAGAATTTACATTCTGCAAAATCCTAGATACTAAAATCCTAGGATTTTATTTACATATTTTATTTGTGAACCCTAAACTTAATTAATAATTAAGATTATAAAATATATGTTAGGTCTAAAATTAAGAATTTCAGATCTAAGACATATTCATAAAATTGGGTTCAGGCTTGGGTAGCTCAGTTAGGTCTAAGCGATTAATCAAACCGAATCAAGAGTTGGTTAGATGGGTTCAACAGTGCTTAAATTGACCAACCTAATAGGATTAAGTCTGAGTCAAGATCGAGTCACATGAGTGATCGATCAAGCTAAGACCTAATTAGGCTCAGTGGTTAGAGTTTGGATTGTAGGCTAACTCGATTGGTTCTAGCTCAATAATTTGGTGTCTAAGATAAGTCTGGCAGATACGATCGATTGATTTATAATTGGGAGCTACTCAACTCCAATGCATTCTTATCGAGTTAATGGCATATCCTTTCTACCGGTCTCACTTACCTAGCCATATTTATTGGCTTAGTCCTAATCTAAGGTGGTCAATAATCCGAGCTAATCCATGCCACTAGGTTAGTCATAATGGTTATGACTATGTCAAGTCTAGTTTAATGAGACCTAAATTCAATCTTCCTAAGAAAAGATTAAGTCTAAGGTCTTCCACCATTGTAGATGTGCGAGCCATTTTCAGAGTTGATTATTCTCGACTAGTTATAGTGGTTCAGTTGCACCGAAAAGACACAACCATATCTATTAGGCATTGGGTGCTGATGCATGCTAATTTATAGCTATGGCAAGTGCACCAGTTGATCAAATAATAAAATGAATGAGTAGAGTATCATCCCTAAAGGATTGGAAAATAAGTACTGAAAAGCTCTTTCCTATTCTTTATTTAGAATATCAATTTATGAGAATAAGAAATTAAAGAATAAAATAAAATAAAAATAAAAATAAAATTAAAATTTTTTAAGAAAATAGAGAGTGTAAATTATTAGGGTTTCAAACTCAAGAGCAATGGATTACTAAGGCAATCGATTCACCAGCTCAGTCAATACAATATTCAGATATTTAGATTAATTTTATTTCATGTGACGGTGGAGTCTCCTAATTTATTCACTACCCTTTGGTCCAGACATAGCAAAACTATCAATATTTATTAATTATTCTTTGGACCAGGTGTAATTTAAATAAATATTAATGCATTAAATTTTGTGAAACCCTCTAATTAAAATATGTTACGTCCAAAGCGCACTAAAATTTCCGCATGCATATGAATTCTAATTTGATTCATAATACAAGGTATATAATCAAGAAGCAATAACATAGATGTACTTGGTCCGTAACATCTATGTTCATCAGATCAATTAGAAGATGGTCAGTAATCTAAAAGCATTAAGATCAGATTTATATACTCCTCATGAATAAAATTTAAGATTAAAAATAAATCACACTGAATGTTGCATTAAAAGAGTGGCTACACCTTAGCCTTAGTAAAAAAAAAATTTAGTTCATGATAACAAGTTCAAAAATAATAAATAAAATAAAAAGCATAGAGAAATTAGACTGTTTGATTGCTGAAATTGATTGTCTGTTGCTCTAGATGTGGAAAACTTGGTGAAGAAGAAGATGCTCCTTGATCGATGTCTTGATTGTCGAAAAAAAATCAAAAACTTTTTTTTATTTCTCACAAATCACTCTTCTCTTTCTACCTCTTTCCTCTCTTTTTCTTTTTGTTTCTTTTTCTCTGACTTCTTCTCTCTCTTTCTCTGTCTCTCCCTTTCTCTCTATCTCTCTCTGTCTCTCTCTGTCTCTCTCTTCTCTCTCTGTCTCTCTCTGACTTTTTTCACGACAACAACAGGTTTTTATAGATAAAGAGTTTGATTTCCCTCTAAAATCCATCAAAAATTAGGTTTAAGACTCCCAAAATAACTCAAATTAGGATCTGGGTAATTCTGCCCATTAGATGTCGATCAAATGGTCCAAAAACTACTTTAAAACCCCTTAAAATAACCTAGATCAAGTTAGATTTCATATCAGTCGTTGGATCAATCGTTAAATTGAATCTAGGCCATCCGATCACGTAGAAAGAGGCCTTTTGATCTTTAGTTTAACGTTGGGATAAATCTCAGTCGTTGGATCTCGATCGGGAGCTGCGGATGCCGTCCATCAGCGCCTTCTTTTTGACCGTCTGATCGAGTTTCAATGAAAGTCGCCTGTTGGATCAAACAAAATTCCCAAATTGCCCTTCGTAGACCATGTGCGAGCCCAGTGTTATATGGACCACCGCATTCATCAGCCAATCAGAGTGCTTTTCCTGATATGAAATTTCCTAAATGCCCTCCTATTGGTCCACCGTGCACCACGAAAAATGCTGACGTCATCCTGACGTCAGCATTGCATCGGCTTGTTGGTCTGCTATTTCGGTCGAACCGAGCCGAACCGCTGAGCCAATTTTCTGAACCGATTTGAACCAAACCAGAGTTTTTTTTTTTTTTTTTTTTTTTGAAATTCAATTCTGGACTCATTTGAAGTCCGTTTTGCCTGAAATTTATTTCATCTAAACCAAAAAAATAAGATCTTCACATTGATGGCCTTCTTTCCTACATAAGATTAATAAAAAGTATCAATTTTTAAAGAAATAGATTAATTTATTTTATAATTTAATACTTTTATTAGTATATTTTTATTACTTATCACACCCCCCAACTTAGTCATTGCTAGTCCCTTAGCAATGTTTTATTTAATACCATGTTTCAATAAGATTATCCATCACAAAGATAAAATCTAGGATTAAAGATCGAAAAGTTTAGAAAATACTGCTAACTAAGCATTGAGCTTCAGAAGCAAATTTTTCAGTCAATACAATTAAAAACTTTCTTAGAGTACATCAAAAATCTATAGCACTTGTATTCGTGATGACTAACTTTAGTATTTCAGTATTAAATTAAAAGAACAAAAGTATCTTCTCTTATCACTTATTTTGGTCAATTTTCTATACATTTTTAATTTTATACTCATGAATTAAGGTAGCTTTCACACTACCTTTCTCTCTTTTTTTTTTATTATGCTGAGCATCGTGGCCTTTCCTTCACCATTTTAAGTGAATTTTCACACTTGACCTAGGTGCAGAGACCTAGTTACTAGGCTTTGGGCAATCCACATATTCTCTATCTTTTGCACTTTATTTATAGGCAGATGGCTCTTTCCTTAAATTCAAATTTTTTTGATTAGAATGTATATTAATTATCAATTTTCAGTGATAATTGAATCCTCAGTTGGCCTTATAATCAATACCTACTTTGTCTTGTTAGTGTGCATGTGCAATTAGAAGTGCTAATAATCTTTTAATGACCTAAGTAGGCTGCTAAAAGTTTACCAACTAATCTACTTCTTTAACTCATCACATTCATTAGTAAATAATTCTATCTTTTATCACTTATCCAGTTTATCTTGCTCAAGATTTTCTTCTTGACACATAATTTTTTTTTATTTTTTTTATTTTTTTTTAATTTATTCTATATTGCCTTAAAGGAGAAAGAAAAATAAAGGATGCAATAAAAGATAGGAAGGAATACACCTGATTTGGTTCAGTCTGGTCCTTTGGAGCTTTGAAATTTTGCTTGAGTTTTCTTTGATTTTTCTACAAAATTAAAAATATACACCAGAGCAGTAAAAGAGCAACAACAAATTACTGAAAAATAAAAGAAAAAAAAATGATCAAAACTAAAAAGAAAAGAAATAACCTATCTAGTAGTTCTGATTTATAGTCTTCAGCTTGACTTTCTTTGAATTCTAAAGTGGATCAATCTGGTGCCACTTCAATTAGAATACTTTCATGTTTGGTCGAGTCCTCTTTCAATTTGACATTGCTAGCTTTTATAGTCTCAAACCTATTTTCTATAGAATTCTCATATAATGGATTGTCAATAATATCAATTAGAAAACAAGTTTGATTATCATCAGTTTGTTTAGTATCTTTGAAAATATTAAAAGTAACTTGTTCGTCTTGGACTCTAAGAATTAATTTTTCTTATTGAACATCTATTAAAGCTTCTTCAATAGCTAAAAAGGGTCTTCCTAAAATAAGGGGTACATCATAATCTTCTTCCTTATCAAGAACAATAAAATCAACAGAAAAAATAAACTTGTTTACCTTTACCAAGACATCCTCCACTATACCTCTTGGATATTTAATGGATCTGTCAGCTAATTGAAGAGTAATAGTGGTAGGCTTTGGTTCTCCTAAATCCAGCTTCCTGAAAATAGAAAAAGGTATGAGATTAATGTTTGCTCCTAAATCACATAAAACATTATCAAAACTACAATCACCAATAATGCAAGGGATAGTAAAACTCCCTGGGTCTTTTAGCTTCTATGGTAATTGCTGAGCATTCTTCATTCAAATTTATTCTCTCATACTCCTTCAACTTTTTCTTATTTGTTAAGATTTCTTTGAGAAACTTGGCATACCTGGGCATTTGAGTAATAGCATCTACAAAAGGAATATTAATATGTAAATTTTTTAATATTTTAAAAAAATTAGAAAATTCCTTATCTGGATGTTGTATTTGTCTCTCTTGAAATGGTAGTGGCGGCACGTAGGGCTTCACATTTAGATCAGCAAACCATATACCTAGAGACCATTCATCTGCTGGTTGTTTTGGTGACTGATGAATTTTAGTTGATGGTTCTTTATTTATAGTTGGCTCTTCAGTCTCTTTCTTCTGATGTGGCTCCTCTAGCTTTGTACCACTTCTTAGGGTGATAGCATTGACTTGCTCCCTTGGATTTGTCTCCGTATTGCTTGGCAAGGATCCTTGAGATCTCTCGGAGATTATCTTAGCCATTTGACCTATTTGCATCTCTAAGTTTCGAATTGCTGCTGTTTGGTCCTGTCTAAGTTTGGCTTCCAAATTTTTTATAGTTGCTTCTTGGTTTTGCATAAATTTGACCATCAGCTCTTCCATGTTGGACTTCTTTTCAGATACTTGGAATCCCGGGGGTGGCTGTTGTGCTGCATTTTGATTACTCCATGAGAAATTTGGGTGCTACCTCTACCCTTGATTATATGTGTTGGAGTAGGGATTATTTTGTTGCGGCCTAAAAAAATTACCAATATAATTAGCTGTATCAGTTGTTTTAGCAAAAGGATTACCTGTCTGGCAATTGCTCGTATCGTGTCCTCCTCCACATAGGTCATAAGTAATGCTCTGAATATGCATAGCTGTTCCCTTTAAGTTGTTGACTTTGGCTCTAAGGGCTGCAATTTCAGCTAGTAAGGTTGGCACGCAATCTACTCCCTGCACAGCTGCTAGTCTTTTTGGCATCATACGTTCTGTCTGCCATTGATAGCTATTTGATGCCATCTCATCGATCAGATCGAAAGCTTCTTCCTTCATTTTTTGATTAATGGTTTCTTCTGCTGCTGCATCAATCATAGAACGATTAGTAGGAGATAAACCATTATAGAAAGTTTGTACCTAAAGCCATACGGATAGTTGATGATGTGGACATCTCCTCAACAGTTCCTTGAAATGCTCCCAAGCCTCATATAGTATCTCCATGTCCATCTGCATAAAAGAAGTAATATCGTTGCGCATCTTGGCAGTCTTGGAAGGTGGAAAGTACTTGGCTAAGAATTTTTAGGCTAGGACATCCCAAGTTGTGATAGAACCTATAGGAAGAGAATGAAGCCAACTCTTAGCTTTGTCCCATAAAGAGAAAGAAAATAATCTTAATCTAATAGCATCATCCGACACCCCATTGATTTTAAAAGTATCACAAAGTTTAAAAAAATTAGAAATATGGGCATTTGGATCATCATGCACGTGTCCACTGAATTGAACAGTTGATTGAATCATCTGGATCATCATCGATTTTATTTTAAAGTTGTTTACTCATACAGGCGGTCTCCTGATGCTTGAAGCTACATCGGCTATAGATGGTGTGATATAATCATTTAATGGATGATGTATTGGTCGAATAGCTTTATGCTATCCTTCAGTCATCATATCCAATCCTAGATTGATGTCGTTAGGATCTTCAGCTGCCATATTTCTTTCTTATTGTAGTCTTCTAATGGTTCTTTCAATTTTTGGATCTAAAGGTAGTAAGTTACTATGTCCAGTATGTGGCATGCACTAAATTTTTTTTTTAAAAAAAATAAAAATTAAAAATAAATTTCTAAAATAAAGCTAGGATCAAAATTTTAATATTATTTTAGACACAATCCTCGGCAACGACGCCAAAAACTTGATGCGTGCTAATTTATAGCTATGGCAAGTGCACCAGTCGATCAAGTAATAAAGTGAATGAGTAGAGTATCGTCCCTAGAGGATTGGAAAATAAGTACTGAAAAGCTCTTTCATATGCTTTATTTAGAAGATCGATTTATGAGAATAAGAAATTAAAGAATAAAATCAAATAAAATTAAAATTAAAATTAAAATTTTTTAAGAAAATAGAGAGAGTGTAAATTATTAGGGTTTTAAACTCAAGAGCAATGGATTACTAAGGCAATTGGTTCACCAAATCAGTCAATACAATATTCAAATTTTTAGATTAATTTTATTTCATATAACGGTGGAGTCTCCTAATTTATTCACTACCCTTTGGTCCAGGCATAGCAAAACTATCAATATTTATTAATTACCCTTTGGTCCAGGTATAATTTAAATAAATATTAATGCATTAAGTTTTGTGAAACCCTCTAATTAAAATATGCTGCGTCCAAAGCACACTAAAATTTCCGCATGCATATGAATTTTAATTTGATTCATAATATAAGGTATATAATCAAAAAGCAATAACATAGATGTACTTGGTCCGTAACATCTATGTTCATTAGATCAATTAGAAGATGACCAGTAGTCTAAAAACATTAAGATCAGATTTATATACTCCTCATGAATAAAATTTAAGATTAAAAATAAATCACACTGAATATTGCATCAAAAGAATGGCTACACTTTAGCCTTAGTAAAAAAAAATTTAGTTCATGATAACAAGTTCAAAAATAGCAAATAAAATAAAAAGCATAGAAAAATTAGACTGTTTGATTGTTGAAATTGATTGTCTGTTGCTCTTGATGTGGAGAACTTGGTGAAAAAGAAGATGCTCCTTGATCGATGTTTTGATTGTCGAAAAAAAAATCAAAAACCTTTTTTTATTTCTCACAAATCACTCTTCTCTTCCTGCCTCTTTCCTCTTTTTTTCTTTTTTTTCTTTTTCTCTGACTTCTTCTCTCTCTTTCTCTATCTCTCCCTTTCTCTCTGTCTCTCTCTGATTTTTTTCATGGCAACAATAGGTTTTTATAGATAAAGAGTTTGATTTCCCCCTAAAATTCATCAAAAATTAGGTTTAAGACTCCTAAAATAATTCAAATTAGGATCTGGGTAATTCTGCCCGTTAGATGTTGATCAAATGATCCAAAAATTACTTAAAAACCCCTTAAAATAACCTAGATCAAGTCGAATTTCATATCAACCATTGGATCAACCGTTAGATTGAATCTAGGTCATTTGATCGTGTAGAAAGAGGCCTTCCGATCTTTAGTTTAACGTCAGAATAAATCTCAATCGTTGGATCTCGATCGGGAGCTGCAGATGCCATCCATCAGCACCTTCTTTTCGACCGTCTGATTGAGTTTCAATAAAAGTCGTTCGTTGGATCAAACAGAATTCTCAAATTGCCCTCCGTAGACCATGCGCGAGCCCAGTGTTGCATGGACCGCCACATTCTTTAGCCAATCAGAGAGCTTTTCCTGATGTGAAATTTCCTAAATGCCCTCCTGTTGGTCCACCGTGCGCCGTAAAAAATGCTGACGTCATCCTGATGTCAGCATTGCATTGATGGGTCGGTCTGCTATTTCGATCGAACCGGGCCGAACCGCTGAGCCAATTTTCTGAATCGATTTGAACCGAACCATTTTTTTTTTTGAAATTCAATTCTGGGCTCGTTTGAAGTTCGTTTTGTCTAAAATTTATTTCATCTGAACTAAAAATTAAAATTAATCAATTTTTAAA
This sequence comes from Cocos nucifera, assembly GCA_006176705.1. NCBI lineage: Eukaryota > Viridiplantae > Streptophyta > Magnoliopsida > Arecales > Arecaceae > Cocos > Cocos nucifera. Next base: position 91,073 of record QRFJ01002661.1, read on the forward strand.
GAAATAGATTAATTTATTTTATAATTTAATATTTTTATTAGTATATTTTTACCATTTATCAGATGCTACGGGCTGGAGGATGGATTGAGCTCAATATTTCAAATATGGTGAGAGACTCAATTAGAAATCCAATCTATGCAAATGGTGGGTCTGACTTAACTAAGGAGTGGATCAATATTTCGGAGATGATGAGATTCATGAATTACAGACCAAGTTTGGGTGCACCATGATTAGAAAATCATTGAATAAGAGTTGTTCACTCATTGGCTAATCCATCACCAATAACTGTTAGGTAAGGTGATGAGTCAATTGGTGGGACCGCACCACCCACTAGAAATCATTAGTCATGGAGATTTTTGCATCTCTACAGAGAGAGTGTCGGGATCCAAAAAAAATAGTGGAAGCTAATTTATTTAAAAATAAAATTTCTAAATAAATTAGTCAAGTCTTAATTACAATATCTAACTAGAAACTTTGACTCTCTATAAAAAATGTCTGCGTCCAATCCACTAGCACGTATCTTGGACACCTATAGACTGATCGGATCCAATTACAAGAATTGACTTTGAAACTTTAAAATTATTTTAGATTTTGAAAAGTTAACACATGTATTGGATCAGGACCCTCCCACCTTACCAGCTTGTCCATTCGCTTAATAGAGAGCATCTCTTGACAAGTGGATAGACGAAGATAACAAGGCTAGATACTACATGTTGGGCTCAATGTTCGATGAGCTTCAGCACCAACATAAAGATATCAGGACTGTCTGTAAAAATGTTGGCTCACCTACAAGAGATGTTTGGTGAACAGAGTCATGCAGCCAAGTATCAAGTCACTAAATGACTATTCAAGACTAAAATGTGTGATGGACAGTCAGTCTAAGATCATTATCTGATGATGATCAAGGTCTTGGAAGAGCTTAAGAAGCTCAAAGTGAAGTTGGACCTGAATCTATAAAATGATATAATTCTATAATCCTTGATTGATGCATATGGGCAGTTCATCATGAACTACCATATGCATAAACTTCAAAATTTTCTGGCCGAACTTATGAACATGTTGGTTACTGCTGAGCTTTCTATGAAAGATTTTAAAGGCTTAGTGCTTGCTATGGAATGAACTTCTTCCAAGAGAAAGTCTTTTGAAAAGAAGAAGAAGTCTGTAAAAATGTAGAAGGTAGAAGGAGGAAAGAAAAAAAAGGAAAAGCTGAAGAAGAAGGCCGTTGATAAAGAAAAGTATTTTCATTGCAACAATGATGGGCACTGAAAGTGAAACTGCCCTACTTACCTGGCCATCCTGAAGAATAAGAAGGAGGCAGGTCCTTCTGGAGGTATGCTCATTATTGAGTCTAACCTTACGATTTCTTCTTCATCAAGTTGGATGCTTGACTTTGGTTCTAGTGCTCGTTTATGCACTTTCATGCAGAATCTTGAGGATAGCAGAAGGTTGAGGAATGGTGACATGATCCTATGCGTTGAAAATGAAGTAAGAGTTGCTACCATAGCCATGGAAACATACCCTCTTCGACTACCATCTAGTTTAGACTTAGTATTAAAAGATTATTATTATGTTTCTACAGTAAGCAAAAATTTGATTCTATTTCATGCCTAACACTAGAAGGCTATGTAATTAGTTTTCTTAAGGACCATTGTAACATTCTTTAAGAAAGAAATAAAATTGCAAGTGATTTTCTTATTAACTATTTTTACCAGTTACATATTGATGTATCTATTTTTAATATCGAGCAAAATGTGAATGCCATGAAACGACCTAGGGATAGTCCAAATGATAGGTATCTATGGCACCTAAGACTAGGTCATATAGCAGAAGATAGGATTAATAAATTAGAGAAAACTGAGCTATTGAGTCCGTTGTCTTTCGAGTCATATCCAATTTATGAATCTTGTCTTCATGGCAAAATGACTAAGCTTCCTTTTGTAGGACATGGGGAAAGGGCCATGAATCTTCTTGCCCTAGTACATACTGATGTGTGCGGCCCATTTGATGTGCTAGCTAGAGGCAACTTTGTCTAGTTCATAATCTTTATCGATGATTTATCTAGGTATGGGTATGTGTATCTTATGAGACACAAGTCTAAAGCTTTTGAAAAGTTCAAAGAATTTAGACATGAAGTAGAAAAGCAAACTGAAAAACCCATTAAGATTCTTCAATCAGATCGAGGAGGTGAATTCCTTAGTTGAAAATCTCTGAACTATCTGAAGAAAAATGGCATAATCTCTCAATAGACTCCACCTAGAACACCTCAACTCAATGGAGTTTCAGAACAAAGGAACTGGATCCTATTAGATATGGTCCGACCCATGATGAGCTTCAAAGACCTTCCTGATTTTTTTTGGGGATACTGTTTGTTAACTGCAATATACTTATTGAATAGAATTTCTTCTAAAATCATTTCTATCATACCGTATGAGATATGGCACGGTAAGAAACCAAGTCTGAGTCATCTCAGAATTTGGGATTGTTCGGCTCATGTCAAAAGACAACAAGTGGACAAGTTAGACTTTAGATCCTTTAGAGCTTGATTTATAGGATATCCTAAAGAGTCATTAGGATATTATTTTTATATTTCAAAAGATCATAATGTGATTGTGAGTCGACATGCCATCTTTTTTGAAAAATAGTTTATTGAAGATTGCGGTATTGGAAAGCAGATCAAGCTCGATGAGAAAGTCTCATAAGAGCAACGAGCTAAGGACCAAATGGAACCAAATCAGGTTGAGCCAATACAATCACTACCTCCTCCATCTCATAGATTGAAAAGAATTTTTCACCCCCCTGAGAGGTACTTAGATACTATTTCAGAGAAAGTAGAGGAAATATTCATCTTAGGTAATGGGGTTCATGGTGATGATCCCAAAACCTATAATGAGACGATATCAGATATCGACTTCGAGAAATGGTTAGAGGCAATGAATCAGAAATTGACTCGATGCACTCAAACCAAGTCTGAACCTTGGTAGATCCATCAGAAGGTATAGTACCTATTGGGTGTAAATGGATCTACAAGAGAAAGATTGGTGCAGATGGAAATGTGGAGACATTCAAAGCTAGATTAGTGGCAAAAGGTTATAGTCAACGCGAAGGCATTGACTATCAGGATATCTTTTCGCCAGTAGCTATGCTAAAATCTATCCGCACATTGCTTATTGTTGCAGTCTATTTCGATTATAAAATATGGCAAATGGACATAAAAATAGCATTCTTAAATGGATATCTAGAGGAAGATATCTATATGTTATAGTTGCTAGGTTTCACATCCAGTGATGCTGATCACAAGGTATGCAAGCTGCAAAGGTCCATATATAGACTTAAGCAAGCATCTCAAAGCTGGAATACTCATTTCAATGATGTGATCAAATTGTTTGATTTCATCAAGAATGAGGAGGAGCCATGTGTCTTCAAAAAAATCAGTAGGAGCGCTATTGTCCTCCTCGTATTGTACGTGGATGATATCCTCCTTATTGGAAATGATATTCCCATGTTGACCATAGTTAAAATATGGTTATCCAAAGAATTCTCCATGAAAGATCTAGAAGAAGCATCCTTTATTCTAGAAATTAAGGTCTATAGAGATAGACCGAATAGGATGCTAGGACTTTCATAGAAGATGTACGTAGAGGAAATGCTGAAGAGGTTTAGTATGGAAAACTCTAAGAGGGATTTGGTACCCTTCAAACATGGTATTCATCTTTCCAAGAAGATGTGCCCTAGCACACTTGAGGAAATAGAATGCATAAGCAAGATCCCTTATGCTTCAGCAATAGGGAGCCTCATGTATGTCATGTTATGTACACGACCTGATATACCCCATGCTGTGAGTGTCATGAGCAGATATCAGTCGAATCCAGATGAAGAATACTGGATTTCTGTGAAATGTATCCTTAAGTACTTGAGAAGAACTAAGGATATGTTGTTGATTTTTGGTAATAGAGAACTCCAAGTCTAGAGGAATACAGACTCAGATTTTATGTCCAATGTAGATGATCGAAAGTCGACATCTGGGAGTCTGTTTGTGTGTAATGGTGGTGCTGTCAGTTGGAAGAGTTCTAAGCAGATAGTGATAGCAGATTCCACCATGGAAGCAGAATACATCGCTGCATCAGAAGTTGTGAAAAGAGGCATTTTGGTACAAGAAGTTTGCCACAGAGATTGGAGTGATGCCATCAAATGCCATTTTTCTATACTGCGATAATAATGGCGCCATAGTCTTTGCTAAGTGAAGAAAAATCCTGATTTTTCGAGTCAAGTTCGTTCAAATCTGATTGGATCGAGAGGCATATTTCAAAAATTTCCTCTCAGAGCTAAATCAGATCTAACACTTTTCTAGATCTGATTTATAATCTGATAATTAAGAAAATAAAATTAAATTAATTCTGAATTAATTTTTACCTTGATCTTGGGTAATCTGATTATCCGTTGATGTCCTGCAAAAGCTCTGAGGTTCTGGATCTAGAAATGCAAGCGCCTGGCCTCTATCGGTATCCACTCAGGCTAGATCTGGAGATCTTCTCCTTCTCTTTCTTTTCTCCAAAAATTAGATCTAGATCTGATTTGGAGGATCTTCAAAATATCTTCTGAAGATCATCCGTCATCTCTGCAGCAGTGCTGCCTTCTTTTTTTTTCATCAGCCTTTCTTGCCTGACTCACACTAATCTGAAGGACCCAACTTTCTTGGGCATGGAGAGGAGGGAGAGGGCTAGATGGTGGCATGGAAAAGGGAGAGGGACAGCCTTGGGGCGTGGGCTAAGATGAACTCATTTAAAAGTGGGCGCAGATAGGGTCTATTTATAGACTCTGCTGCGCCATGCAGTGCTGCATCACCCCGGCCAATCACGTTGCTTCGTGCAATCAAATCTAAATCTGATTGATGGGATAATATCATCTGATCCAATCAGATAAGAGATCCATAGGTTCATTCTTAGATGGTGCCTAAGACTGATCAAAGTAGATACCCAAGGGCCACCTAAGTAGAAACCAAGAAGCTACTTGGAGTCCCATCCGTATGGGACTCCAGCGTCCCTATCCATAGGCGCACGCCATCCTAGGTGTGCACCCCCTTCTTTCCAATTTTTAGAGAGGGGACAAGCCCCTATCTTCTCTCTAATAAGTGCATGACACATGGGCAGATGTCCAAGGGTCAAAGGTCAATGTTTGACCAAGTCAAAGTATAAGAATTAGTAGGTGATGGAAAATGGCAGGTGTTGTCTTAAATTTATCTCATAAATTAAGACAATCCTTTTTTTTACTTGGACAAGCTCCAGCCAAATTGGGTAAAGGTACTTGAGTGAGCACAAACTCATTTGGCTCAGTCGAGATAATTTTTATGATAGAAAAAGGAGAATGTTAGGCTCAATCGTGTGCTAGCATGATTTTCTTGAACCTAATTGAATCTTATTCAAATCAATTAAACTAGGTTAGTCCAATTGATGATATCCAGATCCAAACTCTTGTTTGTATGACCCAGTTAGGTTCAATTTTGTATGGTAATGGGATATGTCATGATCTCCATCATCGACATCATCGAAACTTCTTTCGATGGATCAAAACTCTTCTGATTCAGATAACTTAGAATGATCGATCATCTAAATCATTCTAGTTGCTCCCAAAATCCACCAGTGACACCTAGCAGCATATAGTGGCAACCCATCAAAATTGAAAATGAACCTCTCGGTGTAGCTACTTGTGTGATTAAGTTCTTCTATCTTGAGCCCCGATCAGATTAGGGTTAAGGTGAACTCGTCAAACCCGAATTTCTATCATATGATTTAATCATTCGATTCAAGTTTGATGTAAAAACCTTAATAAAAACTCTTTCTATTATTTCACACTCTCTACTATGGCCATGGGCTTATGAACTTGATTCTCATGATCATCATAGGGCTGCTCCTCATCCATCGAGGTAGATAGATTCCATCTTGGTGCAATCCAATTCCTACAATGAACATGCTATAGCCAACATACACCTCAGAGTTCCGAATGGCTAGGAGATCGAGTCATGGTGTAGTCAAACTATAACACCCTCAAGGTAAACTGTCGATGCATCTCAGATCAAAGAACCAGACACACCACTGCAGCATCGAGTCAGTCATCGATAAGAAGGTAGACTTCCTTATGACTACTCGAGGTGGTCACGCTCAGTGCCCTCATTCTCTAACGAGTATCTATACTCTCGCTTTAGTGTCTCTACACTATAGACTTAAGACTCATCTACTACAAAGAAGCGATTGTACACTAACCTTTCGGATCAATCACCATCCTCATGATGATCCTATGGTCAGAAGCATTTTATGAGTTAATAAATAAAAATTCATGTCTTAAAATTTTCAACTCTTGAAAATATGAATTATCATTACCATTAACTCAAGGGATGTATCACAGGCATTAAATATTCTTATGTGATAGAAAATAATCCATTTTATTATTTATAGTCAAAATTATAATTTTGCCCTTAGAAGTATATTATAAGTGTCAGCCAATTCTGGCTTCTAGGGCACTCATATCTAACAGTAAGGAGCCAAGATCTCACTAGAAATCCAAGTACATCGAGCGATGATACCATCTCATCCACGATTACCTCAAAAAGAATTACGTCGAGATCAAGAGAGTCAACTCCGCAGATAATGCGGTGGATCCACTCACAAAGCTATTAGACTAACAGAAGATCGAAGCCCATCTTGAGAAGATGGAACTTAGATTTGTAGCCAATTGGCTTTAGGTCAAGTGGGAGTTTGTTAGATATGTGTGTCCTAGAAGCCAAAATTGGCTGACACTTATAATACACTTCTAAGGACAAAATTATAATTTTGACTATAAATAACAAAATAGATTATTTTCTATCATAAATATGTATTTAGTGTCTATAATACATCCCTTAAGTTAATGGTAATGATAATTCATATTTTCAAGAGTTGAAAATTTAAGACATGAATTTTTGTTATTTACTCATAAAATCCTCTCGACCGTAGGATCATCATGAGGATGGTGATTGATCCAAAAGGTTGGTGTATAATCGCTTCTTTATAGTAGATGAGTCTTGAGTCTATGGTGTAGAGATACTGGAGCGAGAGTATAGGTACTCGGTAGAAAACGAGGGCACTGAGCGTGACCACCTCAAGCAATCATAAGGAAGTCTACCTTCTCATCGATGACTGGCTCGAAGCTGCAGTAGTGTATCTGGTTCTTTGACCTGAGGTGCATCGACAGTTCACCTTGAGGGTGTTATAGTTTGACTACACCATGACTCGGTCTCCTAGCCATTCGAAACTCTGAGGTGTACATTGGCTATAGCATGTTCATTGTAGGAATTGGATTGCACGAAGAAGAAATCTATCTACCTTGGTAGATGAGGAGTAGCCTTATGATGAGAGAATCAAGTCCATAAGCCCATGGCCATGGCAAAGTGAAATAATAGAATGGGTTTCTATTAAGGTTTTTACATCAAATTTGAATCAAATGATTAAATCATACGATAGAAATTAGGATTTGACAAGTTCACCTTAACCTTAATCTGATCGGGGCTTAAGATAGAAGAACCTAATCACACAGGTAGCTACACCGAGAGGTTCATTTTTAGTCTTGATGGGTTGCCACCATATACTGCTAGATATTACTGATGGATTTTGGGAACAATTAGAATGATTTAGATGATCGATCATTTTAGTTATCTGAATCAAAAAAATTCTGATCCATCGGAAGGTGTTTCGATGATGTCGATGATAGAGATCACGACATATCTTATTACCATATAGAACTGAATCTAATTGGATCACACAAATAAGAGTTTAGATCTAGATATCATCAATTGGACTAATCTAGCTTAACTGAATTGAATAAGATTTAATTAGGTTCAAGGAAATCGTGCTAGCACTCGATTGAGCCTAATGTTCTCTTTCAAATATCATTAAAAGTTGTCTCGACTGAGCCAAATGTATTTGTGCTCACTCAGGTACCTTTACTTAGTCTGACTGGAGCTTATCCAGGTTAGAAAAGGATTGTCTTAATTTATGAGATAAATTGGAGACAACAACTACCATTTTTCGTCACCTGCTAATTCTTGTCTTTTGACTTTGGTTAAACGTTGACCATTGACACTTAGACATCTGCCAATGTATCATGCACCCATAGGAGAGCAGATAGGGACTTGTCCCCTTGCTAGAAAATAAAAAGGAGGGGGCGACGCCTAGGGAGGCATGCGCCCAAGGATAGGGATGCCTGGAGTCCCATACAGATGGGACTCCAGGTTGCTTCTTGGAATCAACTTAGGTGGCGCAAAGGGACTCTACTTTGACCAGTTTAGCACCACCTAAGGATGTTGGAGAGGGGCTCTCATCTAATTAGATCAGATGATGTCATCTCACTAATCAAATTTAGATCTGATTGCATCAAGCGACGTGATTGGTCAGGATGATGTGGCACTGCATGGCGCAGCACGGTCTATAAAAACCCTATCTACGCCAAGCTTTAAAGAAGATCTCCAATAGCCCATACCACAAGGCTGCCCCTCTCACTCCTCAATGCCATCTTTAGGTCCCCTTTCTCCTCTCCATGCCCAAGGAGATTTGGGCTCCAGTTTGATGCGATCCAGGCAAGAGAAAGGTGACGAGAAAGGAAGAAGACAACACTGCTATAAGAGACGATACCTGATCTTCAAAAGAAGTTTTGAAGGTCCTTGAAATCAAATCTAGATCTGATATTTGGAGAGGTGATAAAGAAGAAGAAGATCTTTAGATCCAACCCAAGTGGATACCGGTAGAGGCTAGGCACTTGCATGGCTAGATTCAGAACCTTAGACAATCAATAGGATCATCACAAGGTAATCTGATTACCCAATAAAAGGTAAAAAATTAAATCAGATTTAATTTATTTTTATTTTATTTTATTAGATCTATAAAATTAGATCTAAAATATCTTAGATCTGATCTAGATTTAAAAGAAAAAAATTTTAAAATATCTCTCTTGATCCAATCAGATCTGAACAAACTTGACCTGAGAAATTTGGATTTTTTCTTCATCCCAAACTAGTGGGACTCTTGAATCCAGTGTCCCAAATAAATCAAACTCATGATCATAGAGTCTCAGACTAGTGAAACTCTTGATCAGAGAGTCCTAGATGAGTAGGATTCAGAGTTTCAGTCCAGTGGAACTCTTGATCATAGAGTTTCAGTCTAGTGAGACTCTTGATCATAGTGTCCTAGGTCATCAGGACTCATGATCAGCCATTAGATCAGGTAGAAATTTCTTGTGTGTGTGATCCCATATGTTTGAATCCTATGCTGATTGCATAAAAACCAATTTTTTATACCAATCGATGTGACCATCTAGCAATGGTATTCGACATCCGGATAGGTCAAAAAGTCGCAATGCAATAATAACAAACCTATGGAATATTGTTACTGTATAATTCATCCCCTTGACCTCGATGCTCAAAGGATGATTTAGAATTTACTGTCAATCCTAAAATTCATTCATAGTGTATTTTAAAATTTAGCCTCCATCATATGGACTACCCCAGTCGAGGATTTACTAAATTGAAATACAATGATGCACTTGCTCCAATACTTGGAGGGGTCAATCCCATCTTGACTCACACACCGATAAGCCAAGTACTTGACTACACCCAGTAGCCTTCCATCGCTTAATTAAAAATTTAGGTAGTCTAGTATCTAAGTATAGTGAGTTGCTTGCAAGTCATCATGGTGGTCTTAGGTCTAAGGGACACTTATACCCATATCCTTCGGAGCTAATTTTGATAGAAGAAAAGCTCCGAAGTTGATCACATTCAGTGTAGATGTACCCATACATTTCACTTGCATGTCATACTTGTGTCTCAACATTTCTTGGTTACGAGGACAACCAACCTATATGGCACACAATGACCTATACTCGATAAACATTATCGTCTTAAGTAACAACATATATTTTAATCATGAATAATTTAAGAACTAAATGATAAATCCTCCTTTGTCCAATCTAGATAGTCCTAAGGACTTAATCACAACATAGGAGTTCATTAGAAGACAATAGATTTTGTGATGAAAAATACCAAAATAATTTTTATTAATTTATGATTCATATACAATTACAAATGTATAGTCCAACCATCAATAGGCTAATGATTGGCTTTGGAACATATTCTCAATACATACATCCTCACTTTGATTATTCCAACACCAGTAACTCTACATGGGTGATCATCTTCCAGACTAATACTTCCTCTATCGGATCTCTCATATGATGAGAAACACTTCCAATGTGCCGTGTAATAATGGAAACATGTTGAATCCAGTGCCAAGTGGCTATCAAACTTTGTAATTCCATCTGATACTACCAGTATATCATCTCCACTATTCTCAAATGATAGAGCACCACTCCCATTAGTCGATCCACCCTTAAAAGAATTTTTTTTCTTTTCATTTTTCAAAAGTGGGTAATGATAAGTGGTAAAAATATACTAATAAAAGTATTAAATTATAAAATAAATTAATTAATTTCTTTAGAAATTGATACTTTTATTAATCTTATGTAGGAAAGAAGGCTACCAATATGAAGATCTTATTTTTCTGATTCAGATGAAATAAATTTCAGACAAAATGGACTTCAAACGAGCCCAGAATTGAATTTCCAAAAAAAAAAAAAAACTCGATTCGGTTCAAATCGGTTCAAAAAATCGGTTCAGTGGTCCGGCCCGGTTCGATCGAAACAACAAACCAATCCACCGATGCAACGCTGACGTCAGGATGATGTCAGCATTTTTCGTGGCTCATGGTGGACTAATCGAAGGATATTTCGGGAATTTCACAGCATAAAGCACGCTCTGATTGGCTGAAGAACGCGGCAGTCCATGCAAATCGGGCTCATGCATGGTCCACGGAGGGCAATTTGGAAATTTTTGCTGATCCAATGGGCAGTTTTCACTAAAACTCGATCGAACGACCAAAATGAAGGTGCTGATAGACGGCATTCGTAGCTCCCGATCAAGATCCAATGGTTGAGATTCATCCCGACGTTAAACTAAAGATCAAAAGCCTTCTTTCTGCATAATCGAACGGTCCAAATTCAATCCAACGGTTAATCCAACGGTTGGCATTAAATCTGACTTGATCTGGGTTATTTTAAGAGATTTTTGAGTGGTTTTTGAACCGTTTGATCAACATTTAACGGCCAGAATTATCCAAATCTTAATTTGAGTTGTTTTGGGAGTCTTAAACCTAGTTTTTGATGGATTTTAGGACAAAATCAAACTCTTTATCTGTATAAACCTATGGTTGTCATGAGAAAAACATCAATCAGAGAGAGACAGAGAGAGAGATGGGAAGAAAGAGAGAAATAGAGAGAGAGAGGGAGAAAAAGAGAGAGAGAGAGAAAGAGAGAGGAGAGAGGTAGAAAGAGGAATGATTTATAAGAAAATCAAAAAAGATTTTTGATTTCTTTCGACGATCAAGACATTGATTAAGGAGCCTCTTCATCTTCGCTAAGTTCTCCACATCAAGAGCACCTGACAATCAATTTTAGCAATCAAAATAATCTAATTTCTCTATGCTTTTTATTTTATTTGCTATTTTTAAACTTGTTATCATGAACTAAATTTTCTTTTACTAAGGTTAAGGTGTAGCCACTCTTTTGATGCAATATTCAGTGTGATTTATTTTTAAATTTTATTCATGAGGAGTATATAAATTTGATTTTAATGCTTTTAGATTACTAGCCATCTTCTAATTGATCAGATGAATATAGATGTTACGGATCAAGTACATCTATGTTAATGCTTCTTGATTATATACCTTGTATTATGAATCAAATTAGAATTCATATGCATGCGGAAATTTTAGTACGCTTTGGATGCAGCGTATTTTAATTAGAGGATTTCACAAAACCTAATGCATTAATATTTATTTAAATTACACCTGGACCAAAGGATAATTAATAAATATTAATAGTTTTGCTATGTCTGGATCAAAGGATAGTGAATAAATTAGGAGACTCCACCATCACATGAAATAAAATTAATCTAAGAATTTGAATATTGTATTGACCGAGTTGGTGAACCAATTGCCTTAGTAATCCATTACTCTTGAGTTTAAAACCCTAATAATTTACACTCTCTTTATTTTCTTAAAAATTTTTAATTATATTTTATTTTATTCTTTAATTTTTTATTCTCATAAATCGATCTTCTAAATAAAGCGTAGGAAAGAGCTTTTCAGTACTTATTTTCCAATCCTCTAGGGACGATACTCTACTCATTCACTTTATTACTTGATCGACTGGTGCACTTACCATAGCTATAAATTAGCATGCATCAGGTAATTTCTTCTTATATGATCAGGTTGATAATACTTATAACATTTTCAAACCTTTTGACTTTCTTGAGACTTCAATCTATCCTTTGATTTATCTCGAACCCTTTTCTTAGGCCTTCCTTGCCTCTCATTCATAGAAAGAACCTTTGAGCTAGGGTTTCTTTTAATAGGCTTCTCTCGCTGCTCGTTAGACTTGAGATCTCCATCCACTTTCTCAAAATTTAAGGTCTCTTTTTCATACATCAGAGTAGTAATCAGACCATTATATACTACTGGCAACGAACACAACAACAGGAGTGCTCTATCCTCCTCATCAATCTTCACATCAAGGCTCATGACATCCAAGCAAACTTGATTAAACTTTAGGATGTGGAAAACTAGATCTCCATCCACAAACTGTACAGCTACTTTTTCAATCATAGATTGTTTGTCATGTTCTTGCCCATATATGTACTCTTTAATTTCTACCAAAGCCTTTTTGATGTGGTTTCCATATTGATCTCTGATAGAACTTTATTAGCGAGGCACATCCGAATTGTGCTAAAGGCTATCTCTTCAAGTTCCTTCCACTCTTCAGCAAAAATCTTTTTCAATCTTTTCGAGTCAAGACCTTATAGATTCTATTCTACACTAGCAGATCCTTCATCCTTTGCTACCAAAGGGTAAAGTTACTCTTGCCATCGAACTTTCCAAAATCTACCTTAGTGGTACTCGATGCCATCACAATCAGATCTCCAATAACCAAATACAAAAAATAAAATTATGTTCTAAGAAATTTGTTCAGTACCTTACCATAATTTCTAGCGAAGCTTTGACTTTTCCTCCACCAAATCTAACAACTTGGCTCTGATACCAATTGTTGAAACCTGATATCACTTTGATACTAATTGTTAGGTCCCAATCGTTTTGATACCAAACTATTGAGAATAATCCTTGCTACTTGATGATTATGAAAACAACAACAAGGATCCAAGGAAAGAGATGGCTATTCTATCAAAAACTAGTAAACCCCATAACGTGATGAAGAAGAAAGGGAGAATGAGAGAGGAAGAGAGAGTTTTTTGGGGGAGAAAAGGCTTGTATTCAATTTGTTCATTATTACAAACTCAATATAGAATATATATATACCTGGTCAAAGAGATCCAACCTAAAAAACTATCCGAGCTAACCTAATGTGATACACTTTCCAAGCCCATGTACACCCATGTGCCCCATGCATACATATATTAGACTAATTCTAGTCCAATCCATAAGACAGCCCCTTAGGACCTCATAAACCAAGATCCTAAGTTTCTAGAATTAAATCCAATCCTAGGCCAGAACAAAAACTACATACTATTCTATTCGCCGCTCGAGTTGGCTTGATCAACAGTCCGACCGGCTCGATCATGATATCTCCTGTGAGAGGTCGAATCACCAGTCTCTACTCTGGTTCTTAAGTTGGCTCTTTTAGAGTTCGAGCTAGCTCGATAAATATGACTGTCTTCTATTCTGCAATTCGTGCTGACTTTCTTAGAAACCAAACTAGCTCTTCCAGCGTGCTAGCCTGATATGCTTTTGACCTTCTGCTTGAGCCAGCTTGACTTCTGCTTGGGCTGACTTTGATAAGAATTAAGTCAGCTCGATTGAAGCATTGGCTGAAGCTCTTCAATGGTTAGTTTCATTCGCTCCTTGGTCTCTCTTCATGAACTTTCAAGGCTTGAGAGCACTATACCTGAGCTTACATTCATCATATTTGTGTATCTTCCTTTAATGAACTCTTCTGTGATGAAGTTCTTAAGACTATTTAGACTCGATAAAAAAGAATTTATTATTTAGTCCTTAAACCAGTTCGCAACCAAATGATATATTGTTATCCAGGATGATAACGTTATCGAGCATAGGTCATTATATGGCATATGCATTGGTTGTCCTCTTAACCAAGGAGTATGGTGATACTAGTATGGTATGCAGGTGAAGTGTAGGGGTATATTTTACTAAACGTGACCTAACTGCAGAGCTCTTTACTATTAAGAGTTACTTATAAAGAATATGGATATAAGTATCCCTTAAATCTGAGATCACCATGGTGACTTACAAGCAACTCACTGCACTTTGGTATCGGACTACCTAATTTTTAATTTAGTAATAAAAGGTTACTAGGTGCAATCAAGTATGTATTTAGTCAGTGCATGAGTCAAAATGGGATTGACCCCTCCAAGTGTTGGAGTAAATGCATCATTGTATTTTAATTTAGCAAAACCTCGATCAGGGTAGTCTATTTGATGGATATTGAAATTTGAAATATAATGTAGATAGCTTTCTTAGGATTGACAGTTAAATCCTAGGTCATCTTTTGAGCATTAGGATCAATGAGATGAATTATATGGTAACCATATGTTACAGGTTCGTCGATGTTGTATTGCAACTATTCGACCTATCCAAACATCGGAAACCATTGTAGATGGTCATATCAATTAGTACAGGTATTGGTTTCTATGCTACTAGCTTAGGGTTCGAACCTATGGGGTCACACATAATGGAAGTTTTTATCTGATTTGATGGCTAATCAAGAGCTCCAATGGTCTAAAATTTTATGGTTAAGAGTTCCACTGGATTGAAACTCTATGATCGAAAGTTCCACTAGACTGAAACTCTACCCTTGCGGATTCTATTAGATTGAAACTCTAATATTATTGAAGAATTAATTAGCAATTAGATTGCTAATTAGCTCAATTTGATTGAGCGATGAGGATTCGATTAAATCTGATTAAATTTGATTTGATTAGGTTTGATCTAATCAGGTCATGAGATGACCTTATCAATATGGAAGATTGGACCCTGATGTGATCAAAACCTAGATCTAATTAATTTTTAATTTGATTAGAATTTTATTAGGTTGGATTAAGCCAAAATCGATTGAGCTTATTCTAGTCTAATTGGATCTAGACAAACTGGTTTGGTTGAAACCAATTTGGATGGTCAAATTAGATTCAAATTTCAAACCCCCATCTCCCTACTCCACCTTGACTTTGACCTATGCCCTCTCTCACACATATCTTGGTTTTGCATGAGAATTCCTACACCTAGAAGAGAATGCACACCCTCCCTTCTTTCTACCTTTGACCTAGTCCAAGAGTTGGACTGGTTCAAAATAAGTTGAATTTTGAATTCAACTTAATTGGTTAGAGGTTGCAACCTCCTCTTCTTATCCATTCCCCATGCCTCCCATGGGTTTGTCGCCCAATTTTTTTGCTTTTTTGCATGTGCATGTAGAAGGATAGTCCTTTTACATGTCATACACTAGGTTGGGGTACTGGATTTGGATGAGAAGTCCACTTGAATTTTGAATTCAAGTAGATTGGTTGAAACCACCTTAAGCTCTCTCATTATCCTAACTCCCACGTGCTTTTCCTATGGTGTTCACCCATTTTAAATTGGTTTTTTGAGTGTGGCATGCATGAGGAATCTGAGAGTGCATGAGAGGTTTTTGGAGGAAGAAAAGCAATGAGGGGCGCACATATCTGGGTGTGAGAAAAGTCAACAAGGAGAGTTCTTGCACCATTTCCTTTTCTCCTCTTTACTCTCGCACATTTTAAAAGGAAGTTTTAAGTATGTGCATGTGCCCTTTCTGAGAAAGAGTTTCTTAAAAATAAAAGAGCTAGGCATGAGGATCTCTTGGGCATGAGGTCATTCACTGGTCACAAAAACCCTAAGTGGAGACTCAAGGGTTTCAGGTATGGGAGGCCCTAGGATTTCTACCTAAGGTTTGGAAAGTGAGATTGAATGTTGTGAGTGCCCGATCTGCACAAGATTTTTCACACTAATTTCTCTTCCTCCAAAGCATATTATCTAGTCTTTTGGAGCATTCGGGAGATTAGGAGAAGGTGGTCGATTGGATCGATCAAGATCGACTGTCGAAGGCTCCAACGAGGAGCTAGCACTCCGATGGAGTTGGTTGGGATCAAGAGTTCTGTGTGGACTGTTCGTAGAGGCCAGATGACTGTGTAGCTACATCATGATGTGAGGAGGCTCTTTCCAACAGTTTTAAATTATGGAGTTTGACTATCCATACTCAAGTATCGTGTTCTAAGCATGAGTCTATCAGTAAATATGATTTGTTGATCGAGTGTATTTTATTTTTTTATTACATATATACATGTCTAGATCCTAGTGTATGATTTTATGATCTAATCATAGCATATATAAAATTAATATTAGATTAATTTTTTCTTCTACTATATTTAAAATTCAAAAAAAATTAAAAAAGCATGCTTAGAACCCTGCACCATTACCAACAACATGATGGCTCCTCGGACACCCTCGATTACCCGGAGGCTTATAGGATCTTCAAGATGCTACAAGGCATCTCAGACGCCCTCCTTTACCTCACCTTCTTGGCCACTCTCAGGAAATCGATGCTAGCATAGTACTGGGAGCTTTGATCTGAGTCCATCTACTTGTTTGAGCAACTTGGTAGACTGCTCATTGCTCATTTTGGTAACAACCAGGCTCACTCAAAGAATTTCGACAGTCTCTTTTACATCTAGTAGGAAGAGGGAGAGTTGTTGTATAGCTACATCGCATGTTTCAATGCCCCCAACCTTAAGATGCTTAACCTTAATGAGTTGGTGGCAGTATCGGTGCTTAAGTGAGGACTCTAGAATAAGCGCCTCATCTTTTTTCTCAACAAGATCTTCTTAGGGGATTATGCTGACCTGCTAGCCCGAGTTTGAAAGTACATCCAGGTAGAAGAAGCTTGAGCAGCACAGAATTAGGTGGAGAGAAGGAAGACTCCTAGCAAGAAGCATGGTCGAGAGGATCCTTGCACAACCCAGACGGAGGTAGAATTCCTCTGACCATCAAAGAGTTATAGGCCGAAGAGCCCACCTCGATGATTCAATAGCTACATCCCTCTATCTACTCCTCGATCCCAAATCCTAATAGAGATTGAGGGCAAGGAGTACCGTTGATGGCCTAAGTTGATGAAGGCCCCATTGGACAAGAGAAGTAAGAGAAGGTACTGCCACTTCCATCACGACCTTGGTCATGATATTAAGGAGTACCTCTAGCTTAAGGATGAGATTGAGGCTCTAATTCAAAGAGGTTACCTTGGCAAATATATTCAGGAGTGGCGGAACTGAGCACCTGAGTAGCCGCAGTGGTGCCAGCCTGATGAGGAGAACAATGGCAACCGACTTATGATTGGCCTCATCAACATGATCTCTGGCTTTGCTAGAGGTAGGGAGGTAGAGGATCAAGGTGAAGAGAAGAAGAGATAGTTGACAGAGAATGTTATTTCTTTTTCTAACGATGATCTCTGAGGGTGCAGACCCCTCATGATGATGCTATTATTATGTCAATAATGATAGCGAACTATGATATAAAAAAGATTTTAGTTGATAATAGGAGTTCAATCGATGTCTTATTTTATGATACCTTCCAAAAAATAAAATTGCCTACTGATCGACTAAAGAATGTCAAAACTCCACTGGTTGGATTCTTTAGGGACTTTATGATTGTGGAGCATGAGATAACCCTTCCAGTAATTGCCTGACAGGATGAAAGGAATATGCCCTACAAGCCAATCAAAATATGTATTTGGATGAATTATTCTTTTATCTTTCTGACTTATGTAATGATATTTATAAATAAATAAAGATATTTATATTTCATCATATGCTGTGTCTTAACAGTTTATTTAAGATTATGATGAATCCCATGGATTAAGATTATGATTTTAGGATTATGATGAGATCATACCTGTGAGATCTAAAACTTTAAAACTCTAATCTAAAATATTTCTAGTCGATAGAATATTAAGTTAGGGATCAATGTTTCTGAAAAGACTAGCACATCCTATGTATGCTTGATAGAAAGGATGATTGATCTTACAATCACTTGTCTATGATACTAATACAAGGATGTGGGTGCTCATTAGAGTATGGGTTCACTGAATTAATCCAACTTGAGAACATCTAATAGAGTCTTATCTACTTATCAATAGATGGTTCTCGTAGTGAAAGTTACGCATGTAATCCTTTGATCTGAGACTACCATAGTACCTTGTATGTATAAATCCATATTTTGGTTTATACTCATTCATGACTTAGTCATGTACGGAGTGTTTTGGATATGGTGGATTGCATATGGAGGTTGTGAGTAGGTCAACATGGAATCGATCACTCCTACTAAGAGGAGATCACATCCTACTTGCTTCAATCGAATGATAATTCAGGAAGATTTTGATCAAAGTATGATAAAAATTAGAATAGATTTCTAATATTTCATTAATTAAATCATCATTCTATATCCATAGTCATATTTGGGATGTAGGGTGATCATAGGATCGAATTACATCATAACTTTCCACTAAAGGATATTTTTGATATTTCTATTAAAATTTCATATCTTCTGGGTAGACATGATACATTGCTAGACATCAATCTTATCTTGTGGGTTCGATCAAATTAAATAGTTTAATTTAATCATTAATTAGAAAAAATTTTGATTGATTGATTCGGATTAGCTCAATTTAACCTAAATCGGTTTGATTGATTTCTAATCAAATTAGGTCAAATCACACCTGGGTCCACTGCTAGCTAGATATGGAACTCAATAGATCATACACAAAAAGAATTGATCAAGGGTCTAATTCGATTAGAACATGTTTGCAAGATAAACATGCTAGCATATGTTTCAAATTCTAACACCTATATTTGAATCAGATTTGAATTTGGTTCCAATTTGGGCTAATTAAATTGAATTTAAACTAAATCTAATTTGGATTCCTAATTGGGTTGACCCTTGGCTTATTGATCAAGATATTGTTAGGAATATATTCCAAAGCCAATCATCAGCCAGTTGATGGTTGGGCTATACATTTGTAATTGTATATGAATTATAAATTAACAAAAGTTATTTTGGCATTTTTAATCATAAATTTTATTATCTTCTAATGAACTCCTATGTTGTGATGAAGTTCTTAGGACTATCTAGATTCAACAAAGGAGGATTTATCATTTAGTTCTTAAATAGTTCATGATCAAATGATACGTTACTCAGGATAATAACATTTATCGAGCATAGATCATTGTGTGCCATATAGGTTGGTTGTCCTCGTAACCAAGGAGTGTTGAGACACTGGTATGGCATGCAAGTGAGATGTATGGGTACATCTACAGTAAACATGACCAACTCCAGAGCTTTTTTCTATCAAGATTAGCTCCGATGGAATATGGATATAAATGTCCCTCCGACCTGAGATCACCACGGTAATTTTCAAGCAACTCATTGAGCTTTGGTGTCGGACTACCTGAATTTTTAATTCAGTGATGGAATGCTTTTGGGCAAAGTCAAGTACTTGAGGAGTCAGTGCATGTATCAAGATGGGATTGACCACTCTTGGTTTTAGGAGTTGTATTCAATTATATTTTAATTTAGCAAAATCTTGGCCAGCGTAGTCTTAGTGAGGAGTCATGGGACTAATTGCTTTAAGACACGACATGGATGTATTTTGTAGGGTTGACAGTCTAACCTTGAATCATCTATTATAAGAGATAATAGGGATGAATTATATGGTAATCATATTCACGTAGGTTCTGAGTATTGCAATTGCAACTATTCAACCTATCCAAACATCGGATATCGTTGCTAGATGGTCACTTCGATTAGTACAAAAATTAGTTTCTATGCTATCAGCTTAGGTTTGGACCTACGAAGTCAAACACATTAGAGATTTCTACCTAATCTGATGGCTAGTGAAGAGTTCCACTCAATTGAAACTCTATGGTCAAGAGTCCTACTGGATTGGGACTCTTTGACTGAGAGTCCTACTGGGTTGGGACACTGAGTCTCAATGTCTGGGAGCTTGTGGTCAAAAGTCTCACTGAATTGAAACTCTTCGATCATTTATCCTACATATCCAAAATTTTGTGATTGAGAGTTGGGACTCTACAATCATGAGTTCTACTTGTTTTGGACACCGGGATTAAGAGTCCCACTGATTTGGGACTCTTTGATCAAGAGTTTTATTTTGATGAAACTCTATTGTCCGGACACCCATTGGATTTGGACTCTAAATTTATTAGAGATTTTATTAGTGATTTGATCACTAATTAACTCAATTTGATTGAGTTATGATTTTTATTTCAAGTCCAATTGAATTGGGTTTGACTAGATTAGGTCATGAGTTGACCTAATCGCCGAGGAGGTTCGAACCCTGATTTGATAAAAAATTAAGCTTCATCAATTCTTAATTTTATTTAGACTTAATTGAGACTAATTAAGCCTAATTATGTTAGGTTTAATTTGATCTTATTGGGCTTAACCAATTTTGATTGGGTTGGTTCAATTGGTTGAAGTTTAAATTCAAACACTAGTTTGACTAGTCTTCTCTTCCCATGCGCAACATATGCCCCACGCCCCATTTGAATTCAATTTTATTCTCTTGTAAAGTTTCCATGCTGATTAGAGGTCTCATGCCTAGGTCTCCCACATTCCAAATTGATAGGGATGGTTGGTTTCATTCAAAAATTCAAAGGAGTTTGAATTTTAAAGGCTAACCACCCATGTGCCACATCACTCCATGTGCACCCATATTTCATCATGAGAAAGTATTTCTCATGAATGCTCTCCATGCACAAAATATTCCACACCTTCTCTTCTTATGCCACTTATAGTTTGAAACAAATTGGTTGGCATTTGAATTCAAAATAAGTTTGAATTCAAATTGACAACCAACCCCTTCTTATCCTCTCATGCATACTCTCAATGTTTTGGCACAAAAATAAATAGGAGGAATTTTGGGACATGAGTGAACTGATCTAAGAATATAGAGAAGACTTTCATGAGTCTCCTTCTATGTGAGAAAAAAGTTAAAAAAATCTTGTGATGAGAAAAGCCAGAGAAATGCTAGCGCAGGATTTCAGGGTGCATTTGACCTAGGGTTTTAGAACCTAGGATTCGGGAAGGGTTTGTGTGTTCTACGAGTGTCATGAGCCCACCAAATTTTAGGAAGATCCTACCCTACCTCTCTATTATGTCTACCAGCAATTTGGAGCATCCATAAAGCCTGTAGATGAAGATCAAAGTCATTTGATCAAAATAGCCCCTGAAAGACTCCGGTGTTGAGCTAGCACTCGCAGGGAGTCGATTAGGATCAAAAGCCTCGTGTGGATGATCCATAGAAGCCAAACATCTATGTGGCTGCATCATGACTAGTAGACCTTCTTGATGATAATCAGATCACGATGATCGACTATCCATCAAAAGGTATTGTGTTCTGAATACATAAATATAGTAAATAGTTTACTGCACTGTTTTAATTTTTCAGATCTGATATGTATGCATTTGTATCATGTTTAGATCCTTAGTGTAGGATTTATTTTCTTATATGATTAGTAATTAATTAAATAGATTAATTAATTTTTGACTATATTTTAGCTATTTTTGAAAAAAATTTTGAAAGCAGCACTGTTAACCCTGCACTGCATCCTTCAAATGGTATTAGAGCATTGGTTCGCTAAACAAGATATGCTTGCATGTTTAGATTAATAATTTAGATTTGATCTAAATATTAATTTAATAATCTAATTAATTAAATCTAAAAATTAAAATCAAGATTTTATGGACTAAAGGTTGTCCTGCTATGGGGTTTACCTCCTACAGTGAAAAGATTATCCTGGTACATTGCTGATCTATATAGTTAATCATAAAATCTTAGATTTGATCTAATATTTTTATGATCTGATTAAATTATGCTTTAATCTGATTTATGATCATGAATACATATTTAGATAGGATCTAAAATTTATTTCATGATTTAGTATTATGTAGTATACATAGTTTCAGATTAGACCCTACAACTAGTGTTGTTTGTGAATTGAGTCGATTCAATTTTAAAGTGAGTCGACTCAATTGGTGAATAATACTAAGTTGTAAAGAACCTTTCAAAATTTTAAAAAATATTTTTGAAATACCAAACCCTAGCCCTCAAATTAAGTGAAATAATTTAGTATCCAGAATTATGAATTAAAGATCCTAAGTCATTAATCATAAAACGTGGGTTATTGGGTTAGTTGAATTAGGTTCATTAATTGGGTTAGATCTAAGGTTAGTTAAAGAATAGACTAATTTAGAATAATTGATCAAATCGAATTAAATATTAATTTAGATTAGGTCAAGGACTCTATAAACTCAATTACAATAATTGTAGTTGATCAAGTCCATGCCTTTAATGAGGACCAAATGGACCTGATTCATGGCTATGCTGTTGAACCCATAATTACTAGGTTGATCAAATTGAAACTAATGAACCAAATGGTGTCTAAGGTAAGTCTAGCAATTTGACCAGTGGTTTTTAATAGGGAGCTACTTGTATTAATTTGATTTTTGATGAGTTAATGGCATATTCGTTCCACTGATCTCACTTACCTGGCCATCTTGGTAAGTTAGGTTTTGATTGGATCACTTGATGATTTGGGCTCACCCATGTCAATTAGATAAATCAGTCTGACTGATTTAGGTGCTTCTAATGTCCGCTTAGATTAGATCCTTTGTGATATGACTTGGTGTAGTCAATGGGAGGATCGAAATTAGCTCACTTTTCTTAAATAAGTTAACTAAATTCTCTAAAATTATTAGATCCTTAAAAATAAAATAGTTATATAGATAACTAAATCATAGCCTTTCATTAAGTTAAGTGATAATGGGTTCATTAATTTAATAATCACTGGAGGCCCAAAGGCTTGGTGCTTATTGATTAATGAAATTATCATTCATAAAATGATGTTTTGGTTAAGTCTTTCTGATGGTGGTTAGATTGGCTGACCAAAGTCGAGCCTGATCATTTATTGGTTAAATAAGACCAAATATAGTCATGTTAATGGTTGGACCTAATCGAACTATTTTAGTGAAGGCTAAAGCCTACTGATTAGGTCTCCGGGGCAAAATTGGTATTACTAGAAATTGTTTAGAGAAATAATTAGTTTTGAACCTAACCATAGGTGCATATGGGTTGATCAACCAAAGTTGGGCTCGTGTGTAGTCTATGTCGATTCTAGTATCTACTAAGAAATTAAAATAATTTTTCAAATTAGAGGTAGAGGCTACCAATTCGTATAAAATAGTGGAAGAATCTTTAAGTTCAAGTCTTTAGGATAATTTATACATATAATATTTAGGTTTGGTTTTTTTTTTTTGTGCAGAAATGGCCACTAACCTATCGCTCAGGTCATTGTTAGACAATGATAAATTAATGGGATCCAACTTTGATAGCTGGTATCGAAAGTTGAAAATCATCTTGGAGCATAAGTGGGTCCTTTATATCATAATGGATCCAGCACCTAAGGAGCTAGCTCTGGATGCTAAAGGAGAGGTCTGAGATACTTATTAGAAATGGCTCAATGATCGTACCATCATTCGATGTATAATGCTGGTAGTAATGAACGATGAGTTCAACCGCAAGTTCAAAAATATCCAGTCATAGGAGATGCTTCAAATGTTGAACGACTCCTTTGGCATGCCTGATAACGTTGAAAGGCATAAAAGAAGTTGTGCCATTTTCAACGCTCAGATGAGGGATGGGGCCTCAGTCATCGGTCATGTATTGTACATAATCGAGATGATTGAACACCTTAGCAAGCTGGACTTTCTCCTACATGAGTAGCTTGGTAAGAATGTGATCCTTAATTCCTTGCCTAAATCCTTCTTCCCCTTTTTACCTCATTTTAAAATGACAAAGCCTGCAATCAACTATCACGGCTTGTTGGGGTTGCTGCAGAACTTTGAGAAGGATCACCAACGCCACAAGGAGATGATGAATGTAGTGGGAGGGTCTTCTTCTAGTTGTTGACCCTTTAAGAAAGGGAAGAAGAATAAGAAGAAGAAAAACAAGAAGGTGCAGTCAAATGCTAGGATGACTGTACAGGGTCGGATCAAGAAGCGCAAGCCTGATCAAAGTCAGATAAAGTGCTTTTTCTGTAAGAAGTAGAAGCACTAGAAGAGGAACTGTCCTCCGTACATTATCTCTCTAGACCCAAACAAGCTAAGGAGGAAGCAAGTGGTTGCTGGGCAAGGTAATTATATGATAACACCTTACAATTTTTTCTTATTTGATTCTACTGCTTGGGTATTAGATATTGGAAGCTCTTATCATATTTGTAATTCTATGCAGGACTTGCATGCCAGTAAAAGATTTGATCAAGGCGAGAGGTTCCTGAATGTTGGAGATGGAAGACAAGTTTTAATTCTAACTTTAGAAATCATGAACCTTGTAATCAATTCAAATAAAGTTATTCTTAATGAATGTCATTATTGTCCAACCTTCTTATTGAATATCATTTTTGTAGGCCTTTTGGCCATGAATGGTTTTGAAATATCAATAAAAAAAAGTTTTATAATATCATTTTGAATGGTGTTATAATTTTTATTGGATAATTAAATAATAAAATTTATTTATTATCTATGCCTGTTAACTTGGTTCAATCCTCTGGTAAACGTCCTAGAATTAGTGATGTGCCTAATGTCTACCTTTGGCACTGTAGGCTAGGTCATATTAACAAAAATAGAATTAATAGGTTAGCTCAAGAAAAAATTCTTGAGTTTAGTGATTGTGAATCACTTTCAACCTATGAGTCCTGTCTTCTTGATAAGATGAGCAAGTCACCTTTTACTAGAAAAGATGAACGAGCTACTGAACTCCTGAGTCTAGTACATTCAGACGTATGTGGATCCATGAGCTCAAGTGCTAGAGGTGGATACTTTTACTTCATAACCTTCACAGACGACCTATCTAGGTATGTGTACATCTATTTAATGAAGCATAAGTCAGAGTCGTTTGAAATGTTCAAACTATTTCGAAATGAGGTAGAGAAGCAAACTAGGAAGAGTATTAAAATTCTTCAGTCTGACCGAGGGGGTGAGTACCTTTCCAATGAGTTTTTGATATATCTAAGGAAGAATGTGATTCTCTTCTAATGGACTCCTTCTAGAACACCACAACATAATGGTGTGTTTGAAAGAAGAAATCGAATCCTATTGGACATAATTTGATCCATGATGGAGTTTGCTGGTTTGCCGATCTTCCTATGGGGATATGTGCTCGAGTTAGCTTATTACATTCTAAATAGGGTTTCGAGTAAATCTATTAATAAAACATCATATGAGATATAGACAGGACGTAAACCAGTGCTCTCGCACCTTAGGGTTTGGGGGTGTCCAACTTATGTCAAACGTTTGATGACAGATAAGCTTGGACCTAGGTCTGATAAGTGTAGTTTTGTAGGTTATCCAAAAGAAACTAAAGGATATTACTTCTACTTTGCTGATGAGCAAAAAGTATTTGTCAGTCTTAAGGCAATCTTTTTAGAAAAGAAGTTCCTTAGTGAAGGAACTAACGCCTCTAAGATCGAACTTGATGAAGTATGGAAGGTGGAAGAACAGACACAAGTTGTTGAATCTGAGCTGGATCTGATTAGATTAGATCCAGAACATATTGTAGATGCACCCTTAAGGTGATCTGGTAGAATACCACATCCACTAGATAGAAACTATGATTTCTTGGTCCGAGATGAGGATCCTATGGAACTCGATGAGAACGATCAGGACCCGATCACCTATATGGATGCAATGCAGAGATCTGACTCTGAGAAATGGCTTAAGGCCATGAAATCCAAAATGAAATTTATGAAGGTCAATGATGTATGGACATTGGTTGATCCATCCGAAGGGATAATACCCATAGAATGTAAGTGGGTCTTCAAAAGGAAAAGGGGCACAGATGAAAAGATGGAGATCTATAAAGCCCATCTGGTTGTTAAGAAATATCATCAATGTTATGATATTGACTATGATGAGACGTTCTCTGCTGTATCAATGCTCAAATCTATTCGGATTATGCTTGCCATCACTGCCTATTTGGACTATGAAATCTAGCAGATGGATGTGAAAATGGCTTTCCTAAACAGAGAGCTGGATGAAAAGGTGTATATGATACAGCTTGAAGGATTCACATCCATAGATGAGTCTAAGGTGTGTAGGCTTCAAAGATCTATTTATGGATTGAAGCAAGCATCTCGAAGCTAGAATATATGATTTGATAGAACAATCAAAATGTATGGCTTCGTTAAGAATAAAGAGGAGCCCTGCATATACAAGTGAACTAATGGTTTAGTAATAGTATTCCTAGTATTGTATATTGATGACATTCTCTTAATCGAAAATGATGTTCCTGCATTATAAGGAATAAAGATCTGACTATCATCATAGTTCTCCATGAAAGATTTAGGAGAAGCTTCCTACATCCTAGGGATGAAGATCTATAAAGATAAATCTAAAAGATTGCTTGGATTGTCCCAGTCTACGTACATTGATACTGTGCTGAAATGGTTCAGCATGGAGAATTTCAAGAAAGGCTATCTACTGATAGGCCATGAAATTTCTCTTTCAAAGAGCGATTGTCTGACAACACCTCTAAAAAGAGAGCATATGAGTAGAATACTATATGCTTTGATATTGGGTTCTATCATGTACGCCATAACATGTACATGACTAGATGTGGCATACTCACTAGGGGTAGTGAGTAGATACCAATATGATCCAGGGAAGAACCATTGGAAGGTTGTTAAAACCATCCTTAAGTATTTAAGAAATACTACGGACCAGTGGCTTGCATATGGTGAATCAAACTTGAAACTTGTGGAGTTCACAAACTTCAATTTTCAGTCTGATAATGATGATAGCAAGAGTGTGTCGGGATATACATTCACCCTTAATGATGGGGCCATCTGTTAGAAGAGTTCCAAACAGCACACTATGATCGATTTAGTTTGCAAGATGGAGTATGTCTCTACATCAAATGCTGCCAAAAAAGTGGTATGGCTGAGAAAATTCATCATCGAGCTTAGAGTAGCACTCTCTCTTGATGATCTAGTTCTGCTCTATTGTGATAACTCTAGAGCCTTTGCTCAGGCAAAGGAACCAAAGGCACACCAGTGGATGAAGCATATTCTATGCCGCTACCACCTTGTTCGAGAGATTATGGATCGAGGTGACGTCGACCTTCAGAAGATCAATGGGAAGAAAAATATGGCCGACCCATTCACTAAAGCTATTGCAGTGAAGAAGTTCAACGACTTCAAGTCAAAGATAGGTATTAGATACTATACCGATTGGCTTTAGTCCAAGTGGGAGATTGTTGGAAATATATTCCAAAACCAATCATCAGTCTGTTGATGGTTGGGCTATACATTTATAATTGTATATGAATTATAAATTAATAAAAGTTATTTTAATATTTTTCATCATAAATTCAGTTATCTTCTAATGAACTCCTATGTTGTGATGTAGTCCTTAGGACTATCTAGATTCGACAAAGGAGGATTTATCATTTAGTCCTTAAATAGTTCACGATCAAATGATACGTTGTTACTCAGGACGATAATATTTATTGAGTATAGATTGTTGTATGCCATATAGGTTAGTTGTCCTCATAACCAAGGAGTATTGAGATACTAGTATGGCATGCAAGTGAGATGTATGGGTACATCTGCACTAAACGTGACCAACTTCAGAGCTTTTCTTCTATCAATATTAGCTTCGATGGAATATGGGTATAAGTGTCCCTCCGATCTAAGATCACCATAGTGACTTCCAAGCAACTCACTATGCTTTGGTGCCGGACTACCTGAATTTTTAATTCAGTGATAGAAGATTTTTGGGCATAGTCAAGTATTTGAGGAGTCAGTGAGTGTATCAAGATGGGATTGGCCACTCCTAATTTTAGGAGCTATGTTCAGTTGTGTTTCAGTTTAGCAAAACCTTGGCCAAGGTAGTCATAGTGAGGAGTCACAGGATTAATTGCTTTGAGATATGACATGGATGTATTTTCTAGGGTTGAAGGTCTAACCTTGAATCATCTATTACATAAAGGTCATAGGGATGAATTATACGATAACCATATTCGTGCAGGTTCTCAATGTTGCGATTATGACAATTCGACCTATCCAGACGTTGGGTACCATTGCTAGATGGTCATTTTGATTAGTACAGAAATTGATTTCTATGCTACCAATTTAGTTTTGGACCTACGGAGTCACACACATTAGAGGTTCCTACCTGATCTGATGGCTGGTGAAGAGTCTCACTCAACTGGGACTCTATGGTCAAGAGTCCCATTGGACTGGGACTCTTCGATCGGGAATCCTACTAGATTGGGACATTGAGTCTCAATGTCTGAGAGTCTATGGTCAAGAGTCCTACTAGACTGAGACTCTTCGACCATGAGTCCCACAGCTCTGAAACTATGAGTTCTATTTATCTGAAACTCTGTGATTGAAAGTTGGGACTCCACAATCATGAGTTCCACTTTTTTCAGACATCAGGATCAAGAGTCCCATTGGTTGGGGACTCTTTGATCAAGATTTTTATTTTAATGAGACTTTATTGTCCGGACATCCACTAAATTTGGATTCTAAATTTATGAGAGACTTTATTAGTAATTTGATCACTAATTAACTTAATTTAATTATGTTATAATTATTATTTCAAGTCCAATTGAATTGGGTTCAGTTGGGTTTGACCAGATTAGGTCATGAGTTGACCAAATCACCGAGGAGGTTCGAACCTTAATTTGATCAGAGATTGGGCTTGATCAATTCTTTATTTTATTAGAATTTAATTAAGCTTAATTAAGCTTAATTATGTTGGGTTTAATTTGATCTAATTGAGCCTATCCAATTTTTATTGGGTTGGTTGAATTGGTTGAAGTTTAAATTCAAAGACTAGTTTGACTAGTCTTCTCTTCCCATGCGCCACATATGCCCCACGCCCCATTTGAATTCAATTTTATTCTTCATAGAGCTTTCCATGCTGATTAGAGGTCTCACACCCAGGTCTCCCACATTCCAAACTGATAGGGATGGTTGGTTTCATTTAAAAATTCAAAGGAGTTTGAATTTTAAAGGCTAACCACCCATGCGCCACATCACTCCTTGTGTGCCCACATTTCTTCAAGAGAAAGTGTTTCTCATGAATGTTCTCCATGCACAAAATATTCCACACCTTCTCTTCTCATGCCACTTATGGTTTGAAACAAATTGGTTGGCATTTGAATTCAAAACAAGTTTGAATTCAAATTGACAACCAACCCCTTCTTATCCTCTCACGTGTACTCTCAATGTTTTGGCACAAAAATAAATAGGAGGAATTTTGGGATGTGAGTGAACTGATTTGAGAATAGAGAGAAGACTTCCATGAGTCTCCTTCTGCATGAGAAAAAATTTAAAAGAATCCCGTGAGGAGAAAAACCAGAGAAAAGCTAGCGCAGGGTTTTAGGGTGCATTTGACCTAGGATTTTAGAACTTAGGATTCGGAAAGGGTTTGTGTATGCTATGAGTGTCGTGAGCCCACCAAATTTTAGAAAGAGCCTCCTCTACCTCTCTACTACATCTACCAGCAATCTGGAGCATCTATAAAGCCCATAGATGAAGATTGAAGTCATTCAATCAAAATAGCCCCTGAAAGACTTCGGTGTCGAGCTAGCACTCATATGGAGCTTATCAGGACCAGGAGCCTCGTGTGGATGATTCGTAGAGGCCAGACATCGATGTGACTACATCATGACTGGCGGATCTCCTCGGCGATGATTAGATCATGGCGATCGACTATCCATCAAAAGGTATTGTATTCTGAACACATAGATGTAGTAAATAGCTTACTGCACTCTTTTAATTTTTCAGATCTAATATGTATGCATTTGTATCATATTTAGATCCTTAGTATAGAATTTATTTTCTGATATGATCAGTAATTAATTAATTAGATTAATTAATTATTGGCCATGTTTTAGCTATTTTTGAAAAAGTTTTCGAAAGCAGCACTGTTAACCCTGCACTGCATCCTTCAAAGATTAGGTGCCTCATTTCAGCATCCCATGCACCAAAGGGTCTCTTTCTTGGTGCATGAGGAATGAAGCTTGTGCTAAGGTGTTTTGGCACATGAAATGTTGGTGCTAACTTCCTATCCCTATCCAAATATTATTTCACATATCTTTTAAGTAGCGTGGACTTCAAATAATAAGGGGGCACAGAGGAGTCCTTCTGCAAGTAAAATACTTCTATTGGTTATCTGAAATTTGGATAAGGGAAGATTCCGAGCCACCCCCTCCTTTGAATGGTGCCTCTTAGAGAGTCCAAGATATATGAGACTTTGACCCATTCCAATGCCCCATCTGAAGTAGGCACACTAAATGAGGGCCATTGGATAGCCTTCTAACTAGATCAAAAGCATTAAAAAGTGGTGCCAAGCAGAAATAAAATCATGTAACTTTTTTGAAATGATGAAGAATTATTTTTCAAAGAGTCCTTTAGTGCGAAGCGACTATTGGATCTAATTCTCTTTGATTTCATGTGGCATGATTTTTTAGATGGGCATAAGATAATGGAGTGGGCATGAGATAAGCCTAGAGAGAGGGCATGAAAAATTCAAGGAGGTGCCCCTACGTACATTATAAATAGGGGGCACATTTGGCTTTCAAGAATTCAATCCAATTCCTTCTTTCTAACATCCTCTCTACTTTATCCAATTCTCTCTATTCCTTCCCTTGTTAAGACAAGGTCTTATTTAAGGACAAGAAGTCTTCCTTAAGACAAGAGTCTAGGAAGAAAGAAAAGAAAGACAAGGAGAATAGAAAGTAAGAAAAGGAAGGCTAGGAGGAAGGAAGCAAGGCTAAGGAAAAGTTCTACCCAAATTAAATTCTTATAATAAGAATTTAATTTAAGGAATTAGATATAAAAGATGTTAGAAACTTGATCAAGCTCTCACGTGGATCAATGTTAGAGGGTGAACACATGGGCACCTGGTGGAACTCTTGCCAAACCACTATCGAAATTCAGACTCGATTCAGGGTTTAGCGATTCAGGTATGATTCTAAATCCTAAGTTTATATTATAAATGAATATTATATGATTTTAATTTAATAAGGTGGTCTTGGTTTAGGGTTTGATTTTTGGATTTCATATAAATTGCTTTGAAATCCATGCTTCCATCCTAGTCACCAAACCCTATAGTGGTATTAGAGCCACCCTTATTATGTTAAATCATATGTTGATATGCTAGCCTGATATATGATATGATCATAATTGATTAGCATGTTATATAATATGATGTGATCATATTTATTTATTTATAATTAGATTATGATTTACATCATTCTACAAAGTTGCCCTGGCATAGTGGTGGATGTCCATTATATGGTAGATGGTTGTCCTAGAATGATGGAATCTTATGTGACATGCTATTTTGTTAATATGAATGCTTATGATTGATGTGATCAATACATACAAAATGCTTCATATGAAATGTTATGATCATTATATTTGTGCTATTTAATTAGAATGTGCATTGAGATTAGTTAAGTGCTCTATAAAATTATATTAAGTTATAGTGTAATTAATCAATAGCAGAACCAGTTTGGACATATAATTGATCGATCGGTGTCTAGAAAACTGATTCATGATTGGAAAAGAAAAGATTTCTAATTGGTTCCGTTGTCTGATCTAGCCAATTTATTGGTGTCTAAGGAAAGCAAAGGGGGCGCCCCCACTTCTCTCCCACTTACCTGGCTAATTAGATTAATTTAATTCTTGATTGGGGTGCTTAGTATTATATTCACTATATTAAGGCTTTCTTTCATGTTAGGTCATTATTACGTTATGAATCATATTAGGTTTGTTGTGTAACCGCAAGACCTATTATAGGGACTAACACAATATTGTTCTAGTGCATTAATATGCTTATGGCAATTTTGGATATGCTGTCTTATTGTATAACCACAAGACTAGTAATATTTAAATTTAACTATATAGAAATGAAGGATCTAACTTAACTAAAATATTATAGTTTGTTGTGTAGCCATAAGGCTATTAATGTTTTGGAGGTCATGATTATATTAAGAATTCCATGAGATGCAATTGGAAAGAGTTTCTTACCTTTGAACTTGTAAAAAGTTTATGGTGTAACCACAAGACCTTTTGTAAGGAATTAAGGTCCCAATCCCACTAAGAAAATCAATTAGGATTTCTCGATCATCATAGAAGAGGGCTACGATGTTCAATAAAATAGTGGGAGACACAATTAAATAAAAGTCCTAATTTAATTATGTATATCATCATGAATTGTTTGCTTATATAATATTCTTTATTATGTAGATTAAATGGCTTCTTCACTTTCACTGCGTAGTATATTAGATTCAAATAAGTTGTCCGATCCCAATTATGTGGACTAGTTGAGAAATTTGAAAATAATGCTCAATCAAGAGAAACTCTCCTATATCCTCGATGCCTTTGACCCTGAGCCATTAGGGGAAGATGCCACAGATGAAGAAAAATCCACATATAAGATGTGGGCAAATTATTCTTTGACTGTCAAGTGCATCATACTAGCCTCTATGAGTAATGAGTTATAGAGACAGCATAATGGTATAGATACTCAGTCCATACTACCAAATCTGAAAGAGCTAGAAAGTAGTGTAGGACTATTAGATATGAGATATCTAAGTAGTTATTTCATGCCAGGATGGTAGAAGGATCATCCATACAAGAGCATGTGTTGATGGTAATTGACCTGATCACTCGATTAGCTCCATTAGGTTTTGTTATAAATGAAAAGTTGAGTCAGGACGTGATCCTGCAATCACTTTCAGAATTATTTTCTCAGTCTGTCATGAACTATCACATGAACAAACTGAATACTTCCTAGCTTGAGCCATTAAATATACTTAAAATAGCAGAAGCCATATCAAGAAGGATAAAGCTCCTCTTCTTCTTATGGATGGGATCTCCAAGAAGAATGCAGGTAAAAATGGTTCAAAGAGGAGGCTAAGCCTTAAAGATGGCATAAATAAAAGGAAGAAGGAGAAGGCCTCCAGACAAGTGACCTATTTTTACTAAAGTAAAGCAGGTCATTAGAAAAGGAATTGCAAGGCTTACCTTGCAATTGTGAAAAATTGTGCAAGTGTTGCACCAAAAGGTATGTATGCGATACATAGAATATTGTCATTGAATTTTTCTATTTCAAACTCTTGGGTATTGGATATTGCCTGTAGTTCTCATAACTGTAAATTTTTGCAGGGACTGCAAAAATTAAGAGTTTTAAAGAAGGATGGCTTCGAGCTCTATGGCGCTGGAGGAGAGTCCATCCAAGCAGAAGCTATAGAAAAAAATATCTTGAAGTTACCTTCTAGAAAGATCTTAGAGCTAAAAAATTATTATTATATACCTAAGATCATTAAAAATATTATTTCAATACCTTTGTTGTTAAAACAAGGTTATGAAATTAATGTAATGAGCAATGGTTGCTCAATTAAATATTCTTGTTGGGTGTGAATCCTTTCCTATCGAAGTCCAATAGGATATTTGGCCTTGAGGAAACTCCATCCGACGAGAGCAGCCAGGCCAGACTCTAGCTAGTGAAGAGTTTACGCTCGATCGCTGAGACTGTAGACCTTCAAACTGAATCCATCGACCGATCTTCTTCGTTCAGATTCCTGATTCCATCGGATATTCCTAGAACCTATGGAGCATTATAGATTTCACTTAGACGAACTTGAATAGCGATGACAACCCCCAGATAGCTGTGTAATAGGTCAAATTATGACTTGGTTTGGCCGACCTCAATGCTCTTTGAATCTTTTTCCAATAAAAAACCATCCAAGCTGTTCGATATTGGATCAACACCGAATCAACAGAACTCTGCTCCATATGAACTCCTATAATATACTAGGGATGCCAGATCTGGGGATTCCTGCATCGAGAACTTTGAACACATAGGCTAAAGGACCTCGTCTCTTTCATATCAACCTCCAAATAGCCTCAAAAGTAGCCGAGCTTTTAAGGAATAAATAAGCAGGTTCTCTTCGGGTAGATCCCTTTCCACTCCTTCCAGGCAAAATTTTTCTGCAGACCTCCTTCTAGTCGAACTCCTCCTGGACACCAGATGATTTTCTTCCCATCAACCCCCGTCTATCTAAACTTCTTGTATTAGCAAAGAGGGGACTCGTCATTATATATTTGCTCCTCTGATAGATCTCCTTCTGGATTTCTCCAATAGAACTATTTTTGGACTTCTCCTTCCAGTAGAACTACTTCTGGATTCCTCCAGTGGACTTTCTTCAGAATTTTTCTAGTCACAAGGCTTCCGAACCCCTTCCAGCCAAACTCACTATAGTCACCTAGAAAGTCCTCCATGCCTACGCAAATCAAGCTATCAGTGCAGCATGAACCCACTTACATACATATGACCCTGAAAGAGCCCGAACTCCTTTGAAATTGATGAAACTCAAAGCTCTTCACCGCCAGCAACTACCTAATCCGAACTTCAACTATCAAGTCCCAACGGATTGGCACATCATGACAATGAACACTATCCTCCATAACAAACCCCACGTGGCCCTGAACGGCCCACTACTAGTTATGGCTGTCACCATCAGTTTGTTACAGGCTCCATCTATATAAGGAACCCTCCAGATACATTTTCTCTCTAAGCTCCAAACTCTGCTCAAAAGCTCTCTGAGTGCTCCATTTTTGTGGATAGAGAACTGACTTGACCGTCGGAGGATCCTGTCGGAGCCACCTCACCTCCAGTCTAGGAGTTATCTTGTAGGTGCTGGCGGCACCTCGTCTTCTCCAACTTCAGTCAAGTCTGACGTCAATAGTTTTCTACACTAACAAAATTGGTGCTAGAGGAAGGATCCTCTTTCTCTTGAGGTTCTTTTATTCTTAAAGGAGCACTCAATAGAGATCTCTTTTTTCTCTCTCGGAGTCCTTCTTCCCCAGTCGATCTCATGAGGATACCTCTCCAAAAAGCCTCGACTCGACGGTCAACCACCTCCACTCGACGGTCAACCACCTCCACGACCAGATCTCACCCAGATCTGTCCACTCCTATCTCATCTCCGACATCTAAGGTTCCATCGATAGCAAAGGTGGATATAGAGCAGTTCAACCTACTGGTCTAGTAGGTTTGTGGCCTCACTGAAGTAGTGCAGGCTTTGCGCAGCAGCAGCCCCCAGCATCGGTTCAATCGAAGCAGGCTTCTTCAAAACCTTGGGACCCAATCTAGGGGTGACTGACTTGGGCGAGTCAACCAGTAACTTTCAAGAAAGGGAAGCATAGGGCAGAGAGCCCTTGCTCCGATCATCATTTGACCCCTAGGGGGATCTTACCCCCATTCTATCAGAAGACTTTGAAGATCTACGATTGTAAAGATCTTCTGGACCAAAAGCTATAAGAAATGAACCGAAGGATCGAAGAACTCCGTCATGCACCTCCCTCCCACATCAACGACATCTGCACTGACCCTCCTTTCTCTAAGCAAATCATGCAGGAACCAATTTCGTCGAACTTCAAGCTCCCACAGTTTGAGTACGATGGGACTGCTGATTTGGTCGATCATCTAAAAATCTTTTGGATAATGATACTGCTCCATGGCACTCCCGACCCCATTCTATACCGAGCTTTCCCCTCCATGTTGAAGGGAGCAGCCAGGAACTGGTACTCGACTCTTAAGTTGGGTACTATCTTTTTTTTTAATCAAATAGACCACCAATTCATAGCTCACTTCGTTAGTAGCCAACGTCCCCGACGAAGCTCAGATTTTTTCATCCATATCAAGCAGAAGGAAGGGGAGTCCATTCGGGCCTATGTCAACCACTTCAATGTTGCTGCTCTGGAGGTCTATAATTTGGACTAGTCTATCACAATGACCACACTAAAGGGCAGCCTCCAAAAGAATGATCTGCTGTTCTTCTTAGAGAAGTACCCCAAAAATTTTGCTGATATGTTGGCCCGAGCTGATGATTATGCCCAGACGGAAGAGGCCTTCAAGGCAAAAGATGAAGAAGCCATGAGAGAGAGATAGGCGGGTGATTCAAGCAAGCTCAGAGTTGAAGAAAAGTCGAGCAAAGCTCGACCACACTCTAGAACTCCTTCTAAGTACAGACAAGCCCGAACTCCTCCTTGAGCTCATTGTTAGAGAAGTCATGATCAAAGGACACGGCAAAACTCTCTTCCTAGAAGGTTCCACAACTATGCTCCCCTCAATGCTCCAAAAATTTAGGTGCTGATGGAAATTAAGGAGTAGTTGTCAAGGTCAGAGAGGATGTGCCGCATCCTGATAAGCACAATCCCAATAAATACTATCTCTATCATTATGACCACGGTCACAATACTGAGGAGTGCATTCAACTCCAAGATGAGATTAAGAAACTCATCAGGTGGGGCAGGCTTGGTCAGTTCTTGCGACATCGGCCTAAAGGATGGAAAGATCGACTAAGGGCGCTACCGTAATCAGAGCCACCGAGGAGGAAGGAGCAACAAGGAGATTGGCCCCCACTTGATATTATTAATACCATCTTTGGGAGACTTCAGCAGGAGGAGGTCAGTGGATCTAGGCGACCAGCAAAGAGATGGAGAACTGAGGATCCCCTGACTTTCACTAAGGCTAATGCATAGAAAGTTTAGTTCCCACATAACGACGTAGTTATAGTTGCTTTAAATATTGTAGACTATGATGTACGTCACATCCTTATTGATAATGAAAGTTATGTCGATGTTTTATTTTATGATGCTTTCTCTAAAATATCTATACCTAATAGCTAGCTTGGACTAATGAATTTCCCATTGGTAGGCTTCACTGATAATACAGTACCAGTTAAAGGCATAATAACTTTGGTTGTAGCTGTAGGACAATATCTGAGGCAGTCCAAGGCACAAATAGACTTTCTAGTAGTGAAAGCTCCATCGGCTTACAACACTATTCTCGACTGACCTAATCTAAATGCACTTCGGGCAGTGATGTCAACCTACTATTTAAAAATAAAGTTTTCAATAAGCTATGGGATCGGAGAAGTCAGAGAAAATCAAGCCTTGGCAAGACATTGCTATTCAATCGCCTTGTAGAGGGGTGAGCAATCAGATCCTTGTCCAATTGATGGGTTGGATGTCTGTGATGATTTAATCAAAGAGCGGGGTGAGTCCATGGAAAATCTTGTTTCTGTCCCACCAAATGATGGGAAAGCGGAGCACACAGTATAGATTGGTTCTAACATGGTGAAAGAGATATAAGAGCAGCTTGTCGAATTTCTGCAGGGGAATGTAGATGTTTTTGCTTGGGTCTCTGATGACGTGCTCAGAATAGATGCTGAAGTCATGGAACATCGTCTGACTGTTAATCCCAAGCATCGGCTAGTGAAGGAGAAGATGCGCAGCCATGCCCCAGAGAGATAGAAAGTAATTGCAGAGAAAGTTGACAAGCTCCTCAAGGCTAGATTCATCCAAGAAGTTAACTATCCAAAATGGGTCTCCAATGTTGTGCTCGTTAAGAAGGCAAATAGCAAGTGGAGAATGTGCATAGACTTCAAAAAGTTGAACAAAATCTGCCCGAAAGATAGCTACCCCCTGCCTAGGATTAATCAATTGGTGGATGCGACCTCGGGCTATGAGCTCCTCACTTTCATGGATGCCTTTTCTGGCTATAACTAAATCTGGATGGCACCAGATGATGAGAAGCAAACTACTTTTATTACTGACCGTTGTCTTTACTGTTATAGGATTATGCCTTTTGGACTAAAAAAATATAGGAGCTGTAACATGGAGGTATATGCAGATGACATGCTTGTCAAGAGCCGAGCTTCAATAAATCACATTAACGATCTTGAAGAGACCTTCAGCATCTTTAGAAGGTACAAGATGAAGCTGAACCCAACTAAGTGCACATTTGATGTGACTTTGGAAAAGTTTTTGGGATTCATGGTATCGAGGCATGGAATTTAAATAAATCTAGAGAAGATTCGGGCCATTCAAGAGATGACTGCTCTAAAATCAATCAAAGAGGTTCAGCGTCTGATCGAAAAGGTGGCAGCCCTAAACCACTTCATCTCGAGGTTGGTCAAGCAATGCATAACCTTCTTTCAAGTCTTAAAATAGTCGAAGAACTTCTACTGGACCACCAAATGTCAACAA
Organism: Cocos nucifera; assembly: GCA_006176705.1. Classification (NCBI taxonomy): domain Eukaryota; kingdom Viridiplantae; phylum Streptophyta; class Magnoliopsida; order Arecales; family Arecaceae; genus Cocos; species Cocos nucifera. The sequence continues at coordinate 129,390 of QRFJ01002661.1, forward strand.
GCCTTTAAAGAGCTCAAGGCCTACCTCTGCTCGCCTCCCTGCTAACAAAGTCCGAATCTAGGGAGGGATTATTTTTGTACCTAGCAGTCTCCCCAACGGCCCTTGCGCCAGTTCTAGTCAAAGAAGAGGTGAAAGTATAGAGGCTGATCTATTATATTAGTCAAGTCTTAAGGGATGCTAAGATCAGGTATACTAAGTTAGAAAAACTAACTTTTGCCCTACTAGTTACAGCCTAGTGACTTTGACCTTACTTCCAAGGGAACACCATAACCCTCCTCACTGATCAACCAATCAAAGCAATTCTTCATTGAATGGATGCCTCTGAAAGAATAGTGAAATGGATAATAAAGCTCACCAAGTTCGACATCAACTACTAGCCTCGGCCATCGATCAAAGCCCAAATTCTAGTAGATTTTATAGTTGAATGCACCATGCTAGATGAAGCCGATCCTAAATAGGGCGAGGTTGATATTCCTTGGTCACAATCGAGTTTCTCTAAAGAAAGAGCCAACCTTCCTAAAGATTTTTTGGCCCTATATGTAGATGGCTCATCCAATGCTTCTGGTGCAGACGTAGGGCTGATCTTGGTTAGCCTAGAAGGAGTCATTGCTGAATATGCGCTACGCTTTGAGTTCCCTGTGACTAATAATGAGGCCGAATATGAATCTTTAATTACAGGATTAAGGATCGTCGAAGAATTAAAAGCAGATTGACTCCAAATCTATAGTGATTTTCAACTGGTGGTCGGACAAGTTAATGGCAATTATGAGACTCGAGAAGAGAGCATAATAAAATATCTTGAGAAAATGAATAGCTTGACTCTGACCTTCAATAGTTTTGACATCAAGCAGATCCCAAAAGTGGAAAACACTAGGGCCGACCTTCTCTCAAAGTTTGCAACATTGGTCCCGACTGAGCTACCCAAGGAGATCTTCTTTGAAGTCCTAAAATACCCAAGTCTGGAAGGGCAGTAGTCTATAATGCAGATCGACCATGAGCCATGATGGATTGACCCATTGGTAGCTTATCTCAAAGATGGAGCTCTTCCTCATGACCCAAAAGAAGCTCGAAAACTCAAAAATTAAGCCTCTCGGTATGTTCTATATGAAGGCAAGTTGTATAAAAGGTCATACTCCTTACCACTCTTGAGATATCTTAGACCTTCAGAAGCTGGCTTTGCATTATGGAAAGTGCATGAAGGAATCTACGAAAGTCATGTAGGAGCCAGATTCTTATCACATAGACTACTTCGGTAGGGTTACTATTGGCCGACCTTGTACCATGATTCTATATAGTATGTCAAAAAATATGACCATTGTCAGAGAAGTGTAAATATTCAAAGGCAACTAGCTTCTAAACTTACACCCCTGAGCGCCCCATGGCTGTTTGTTCAGTGGGGGATGGACATACTTGAACCTTTTTCCATGGCATCGGGACAGTGCAAGTTTCTCTTGGTGGCAATAGATTATTTCACAAAGTGGATCGAGGCTGAACCTCTAGCATAAATTACTGAAGCAAAAGTGCAGGACTTTATGTGAAAGTCGATATTTTGCAGATTTGGCTTACCTCGAACCCTCATAATAGATAATGGATGATAGTTTGCTGGAGCAAGATTTATCAAATTCTATGAAGATTTAAACAACTTCCACCATTTTACATCAATAGCCCATCCACAGGCAAATGGAAAAGCTAAAGTAATAAATAGAATCCTGCTGCAAGGCATTAAAGTGAGACATGAAAGAACAAAGGAGACTTGAATGGATGAACTCTATCATGTGCTCTGGGCATATCGAACTATCCAAAGATTGCCAACTGGGGAGACTCCATTTGCCTTAGCTTTTCGAATAGAAGCAGTCATCCCAATAAAAAAACTTCCATCAGCATGAGTCGTGGCATTCAATGAGCAGCATAACTCATGGGAGCTCAGGGCCAACCTTGACTTATTGGAGGAAAAATGAGAGAAAGCTCAAGTTCGGATGGCGGCCTATAAGCAAAAAGTGGTCCATTACTATAACTCTAAAGTTAAGGGCAAAATATTTAAAGTGCAGGACCTAGTTCTTCAACGAGCAGCTATTTTACAACCTTAGAATTAGAAAAAGCTCACTCCAAATTGGGAAGGCCCATACGAAGTAGGAAAGATCGTCTGGTCTGGAACTTATCACTTGAAGAAGCTTGGAGGAACAACACTTTCATAACCTTGGAATTCAAAAAATCTAAGAATGTACCACCAGTAATTTGCCTTCAATAAAACTCCTCTATTTCAATATTATTATTTCTTATTACAAAAATCATGTGATGATAGAAAATAACTTCCTGAAGTAATCAAAAGTAGCCATGTTAGGAATAGGAGGAGAACCTCGTCCTAACATGGGCAAGTCAAAGGACTCATTAGTCTAAGACGGGATGAGGGGAGAGGCTCTTTCAATGGCCCTTATGTGCTTCTACAGTCCTATTAGGAATAGAAGAAGAACCTCATCCTAACATGAGCAAAGAGAAGACCTCGTTAACCTAAGATGAGATGAGGAGAGAGGCCCTTTCAACGGCCCTTATATACCCCTATAGTCCTATTAGAAATAGGAGAAGAACCTTATCCTAACTTGAGCAAAGTTAACCTAAGACGAGATGAGGGGAGAGGCCCTTTCAAAGGCTCTTATGTGCCCCTACAGTCCTGTTAGGAACAGGAGAAGAACCTCTTCCTAACTTGAGCAAAGCGAAGACCTCGTTAACCTAAGACGAGATGAGGAAAGAGGTCCTTTTAATGATCCTTATGTGCCCCTACAGTTCTGTTAGGAATAGGAGAAGAATCTCATCCTAACTTGAGCAAAATGAAGACCTCATTAACCAAAGATGAGATGAGGGGAGAGGTCCTTTCAATGGCCCTAATATGTTCCTACAACCCTATTAGAAATAGAAGGAGAAGTTCATCCTAACATGGGCGAAGTGAAGACCTCGTTAACCTAAGATGAGATAAGGGAAGTGTGAGCTCAGAAGTGGCACTCCCAAATCTTGGAAACATGAGAAGGTAGGTCATGGAAAGATGGAAGCGAGCAGGAAGAAGAATCAATCTCAATAGTAAAGTTCAAAAACTGGATCGGCTCACTCTGAGACTGAGCCGACTCAGTTGGAAACTGGGTCGGCTTAGTCCAGGACTGGGTCAGCTAGATTTTAAAGCAAAATTTAGATAGAAAGCAATAATTTTGGACTATTGACACGGTACACAACTGGATCAGCTCAGTTTAGGACTAAGCCGACCTAGTCATAGGTTAGCCAACTTAGTCTGAAACTGGGCCGGCTCAATTTTCATGGGTTATTATTTTATGTATGTGGATTGTTTGGGTTTGGGTAGTTTTTCTATGAGCTTGGGCTTGACCCTTTGTAAAGTATATATATTGAAAATAAGTCAAGGTTGTAAGAGTGCTGAAATATGCTAAAAAAAGCTCTTTACTTTCGAAAATCTCTTCTTCTCTTCTTCTCTATTCCTTTATTAATTTGATCATGCTTCCGTAGAGATCTCTAAGAAGTACTTTCTTAATTGCTTGGCTAATCACCGACGGCCATGCCGATCCATATGGGAAGAATGCATATTTCTAATATTTGGTATTAGAGCGGTGTTGCATGGAAGAAAGAAAGACACCTAGGATTTACTACATCCAAGATCTGTTGCATCAGATTTTATCTTAAAAACTTCTAGTTTGCTTTGTGGTTGTCCCTAGATTGAGGTGGAGATTGTTTACATAGAGGAACAGTGATACAGAAGTTTGGAAAGAAGATCTAGGGCTAGTTAGATTTTCTATGAAGGGTAGTTTTACTGGTGTGTGATCGTGAAGGGTGTTAGGGATCTGTTCTTGACTTGTTTGAAGTCATGGGATCAAGTGGATTCAAGATGAATTTTGAGAAGTTCGATGGCAAGGAAAACTTTACCTTATGGAAGCAAAGAGTAAAGAACTTATTGGTTTAGTAGAGGATCTACAAGGTCTTGATAAAAGAAAGGCTAAAAAAGATCAGTGCTAAGGATTGGAAAGAGTTGGAGGAAATTGCTTTTAGCACAATCTGGATGTGCTTGGTCGATCAGGTTTTGCCTGAGATTTGCATAGAGACTATGGCAAAGAGGCTCTGGGAGAGACTAGAGAACACATACATGGGGAAGAACATGATGAACAAGCTATGGTTAAAGAAATAGCTGCATAGTCTGAGGATGCCCGAAGGTGAAGATCTTGTTGCATATATCCAAAGGTTTAATTAGGTGTGTTCTGAGGTGATGAGTTTGGATCTAAAGATCGACGAGGAGGATCGGACATTGCTGCTATTATGTTCTCTTCCAGGTTCGTATGATGGTCTCATAATAACTTTAGTTTATGGGAAGGAGACTCTAAACTATGAAGAGGTTGTTGGTGTGCTCAGATCAAATGAGCAAAAGGAGAAGATTTGCAAGGGAGACCCTGAGTCTGATATCTTGGTTGTGAATGAAAGATAGAAAAGATCAAATGAGAAGATAAGAGAAAAATCCAAGGGTAGGTTAAAGTCTCGCGATCAGAGAAAGATGACATTGAAATGTTATAAATGTCATCAGCCTAGAAACCTAAGGAGAGATTGTCCCCTTTTGAGATCAAAAAAAGAAAAGGCCAGCAAGAAAGATGATACAACTTTTGTGAGTAGTGGAGAAGACCTGCTAGTTGTATCAGATGGATTCATAGAGTGCGATACTATGTGAATATTAGATTCAGCATGCTCGCACCACTATACTTCTCATCGGGAGTGGTTTGCTACCTACTAGAAGGCCGATGGTGAAAGTATCAGTCTTGGAGATAATCACCCATGCAAAGTAGCTAAAATTGGCTATATTAGGATGAGGATGTACGATGAGATCATTCGTACATTATCAAATATCAGACATGTATCAGAATTGAAAAAAAATTTGATTTTTTTGGGCTACTTGGAGGAGTAGGGTTATGCTTTTAGCAGCCAGGCTGGGAGTGGATGTCTAAAAATTTTTAAGAAAGCTTTGGTGGTGATGAGAGGTAGAAGATTCAGCAACAATCTTTATAGAATAGAAGGCTCAGTGATAAATGATAGTGCAGAGTTGTTGGCAGCGGCATAGAAGGAGCAGATTTTATATCAACTGTGGCACTATTGGATGGATCATATGAGTGACCGTGGGCTCATAGAACTAAGCAGAAGAGGTATGATCCCAGCCCTAAAGAAAAAGGGTATAGATCTTTGTGAGCCATGCATTTTTGGCAAACAACATATGGTGAAGTTTGCCAGAAGTACCAAGCACAGCGAGGGAGTGTTAGATTTAGTGCACTCAAATGTGTAGGAACCAGCTCCTGTATCAGCTAGAGGTGGGGCAAAATACTTTGTTACTTTCATTGATAATTTCTCAAGAAAGGTATGGGTTTATCTGATTAGAAAAAAATCAGAGGTATTTACCCTGTTCAGAGCTTGGAGAGCTGAAGTAGAGAAGGAGTCAGGAAGACAGGTAAAGTGTCTGAGGTCGGACAATGAAGGAGAGTATACTAGCCTAGAGTTCAGGTGGTACTATGAGAAAAATGGCATCAAACGCCATTACATGATGGGGATGACTTTCCAATAGAATGGTGTTGCAGAGAGGATGAACCGAACACTGACTGAGAAGGCATGGAGTTTGAGGCCGCAGACATCACTCTCATAGTTCTTTTGGGATGATGCTCTAACTTTCTCTTATTTTCTTATGAACAGGTTCCCTCATTATAAGCTAAATCAAGGCATTTCAGAAGAGGTCTGGATTGAAAAGAAGGTGGAGCTTGGCCACCTAAAAGTCTTCAGTTGCACAGTCTATGCACATGTCGAGGCAACCGAGAGGAGCAAACTGGATCCAAAATATCAAAAGATGACATTTATAGGATATCCACAAGGAGTCAAGGGGTACCTGCTATGAGACTCTCAGGCATAGAAGTCAATAATCAGTAGGGATGTTATCTTTGATGAGAAGAGCATCTTGAGGAGGTCTGGGATAGATGGAACTGAGAAAACAAAGGTGAATAGCAGTGGCCAGTCAGAGAATGATGGCATGTAGGTTACATCCACTTACAGGAGTGTTCCTATTAAGGTGGAGCTGGGTAGAAAAGTATTGTCTCAGATTGAAAATCAGCATGGAGGGTCGGCAGTTTAGATAGATGTGTAGGAGCAACCATAGATATTAGACAGAGATGTGCCAGTGGGAGTGGCTTTGCACAAGCCCCAGCGTACTATTAGGAGATTGGTCAGATATGACATTGATGAGGTTATCTCCTATGCATTCATCACTACTAATGGAGATCTAAAGAATTATGCAGAGGCCATGGAGAGTGAGGATCATGATTCATGGATGCAGGCCATGATGGAGGAGATGGAATCACTTGAGAAGAATGGTAGCTGGTGGATCTTCCAGAGGGTGCTCGATCTATTAGCTCAAAGTGGATGTTCACAAAGAAAGAAGCACCTTTAGAATAAGGTGGAGTCAGATTCAAAGTAAGGCTGGTAGCGAAGGGATACTCACAAAAGGAAGGGATTGACTACATAGAAATTTTCTCTCCTATGGTGCGTCATACATCTATTCAAGTTTTGCTATCACTGGTGACACAGTATAACATAGAATTGGAACAGATGGACGTGAAGACGGCCTTCCTTCATAGGACTTTGGAGGAAAGAATCTACATGAAGCAGTCAAATGGTTTCATGGAGATGGGATAGAAAAGGTGTGTTTACTCAGAAAGTCTTTGTATGGCTTGAAACAATCCTCTTGTCAGTGGTATCGAAGGTTTGATAGCTTTGTCTTGAGCCTAGGTTTCAGCAGATGTGAACATGATTATTGTGTCTACGTCAATGATGTAGATAAGGAGGATGCCTTGTACCTATTATTATATGTAGATGATATGCTCATAGCCAATAGAAGCATGGATGCTGTGAAAAGGTTGAAAAGAGCATTATCATCTAAATTTGAGATGAAAGATTTGGGTCCAGCTAAGAAAATTATTAGAATGAAGATTTGCAGAGATAGGTGTAAAGGAGTGCTCCATTTGTCATATGAAAAGTATGTCCAGAAGATTCTAGAGAGATTTGTGATGGAGAAGATCAAACCTGTAGAGATGCCATTACCGAGCCATATGTCTCTCTCCAAGTTACAGTACCTCCAATCAGAAGAGGAGAGAGAGTACATGGAATGAGTTTCTTATGCAAATGCTGCAGGTAGTATGATGTACACTATGGTGTGCTATAGATCAGATATAGCACATGCTGTGAGCATGGTTAGTAAATACATGGCTAACCTTGGGAAGAAACACTGGAAAGCATTGAAATGGATATTGAGATATCTACATGGAACAAGGGATTATGATTTGGTGTTTGCAGGGCAGTCGAGAGGATTTGGAGAACAATCTGTGAAGATGTGTGAAGGTTCAGGTCCTCTGAAAGGATTTGTTGATACAAATTATGCTGGTGATCTTGATACAAGGAGGTCTACTACTGGATACCTCTTCTGCATATATGGTGGATCGGTGTCTTGAAGATCAATCCTTTAGCCAATCACGGCCTTGTCTACCATAGAGGTTGAGTACATTGGGATAATAGAGGCTACAAAGGAAGCTCTTTGGCTTAGGAGGCTGATTGATGAGTTGGGCATAGAGCAAAGCAAGGTTACACTATTCAATAATAGTTAGAGTGCTCTGTTGTTGGCACAGAACCTAGTCTATCATGCGCGCACAAAGCATATAGATGTGAGGTACCATAGGATAAGAAAGCTGATGAAGGAAGGTGAAGTAGAACTAATGAAGATCCATACTAAGGAGAATCAGTCTAACGTACTCACGAAGGTACTTCCCAGAGATAGCTTTCAGAGATGTGTGGCACAGATGGGTCTATTGAGAAGAGATGAGTTCACAAGGACTTGGAAGCACCAAAGTGGAGAATGTGAGCTCAGAAGTGGCACTCCCAAGTCTTGGAAACATGAGAAGGTAGGTCATGGAAAGACGAAAGCAAGCCAAAAGAAGAATTAGTCTCAATAGTAAAGTTCAAAAACTGGGTTGGCTCACACTGAGACTGAGCTGACTCAGTTGAAAACTGGGTCGGCTCAGTCCAAAACTAGGTCGGCTAGATCTCAGAGAAAAATATAGATAGAAAAAAATATTTTTGTGCTGTTGGCATGGTACACAACTGGGTCGGCTCAATCTGGGATAGAACCGACCCAGTCGCTGGTGAGTCGACTTAATTTTCATGGGTTATTATTTTATGTACGTGGGTTGTTTGGGTTTGGAATATTTTCTATGAGCTTGAGCTTGACCCTTTGTAAAGTATATATACTGAAAATAGATCAAGATTGTAAGAGTGTCGAAATATACTGAGAAAAGCTCTTTTCTTCCAAAAATCTATTCTTCTCTTCTTCTCTATTCCTTGATTTATTTGATCATGCTTCTATAGAAAATCTCTAAGAAGTACTTCCTTGATTGCTTGGCTAATCATCGACGGCCACGCCAATCTATGTGGAAAGAGTGCATATTCCCAATAGGAAGAGGCCCTATCAATGGCCCAATGATGCCCCTACTACCATGATAGGAACAAGAGAAGAATCTTGTCCTAACGTGAGCAAGACAAAGACCTTCGGTTACTTAAGACAGGAGGAGAACCTCATCTTGATATAGACAAAGACCTCCGGTTACCTAAAGTAGGAGGAAGGATCTCGTCTTGACAAAAGGATGAAGAAAAATCAATGAAATTGAATAAGAAAAGATAAACTCACCCCAGCGCAGGTTAAAAAAATCTCCAATTATGAAAAAATAGGAGAAAAACTACTCTTTCAACAAACCTTCCAATGAAAGTTAGAGCAAAAGACAGGAATGGAAAGATCAACGGGCATTGAATCCAAATAAAGCAAAATGATGATCAAAGAAAATAGTCCTTCATTAAATCCGAAGTTCATTACAAAGTGAATGTCCATGAGAGCATGTACAAAAGAAAAAAAAAAGAGAAAGAAAAGATGACAAAGTCCTAAGGAGGCCTAGAACCCTCAGACTTCGGGCTGTCGACCCTGGCCATTATAAGAGACTACTTCAGCCTAAGAATTTCCTTCTCAAACTCCTTCTTATACAAACCATCTATATACATCCTATTGGCATATTGGAATTTGCCTTTGAGCTCTTGCTGCTACTTCCTTAAAACTTCAAACTCGGCCACTGTATTCCTGACGGCTTGCTGCTCGTGTGACAGTTGGATCCTTAGCCATTGAATGTCGGCCTTCTCCCTCCGCACTGCTTCCAAAAGCTCACCTAGAGTCCTCATTAAGGAGGCAACCTGCTCTGCTCCACCGCTCGCGTCGGATTGATGACTGTCATCAAGTTGTTTTTGGAGCTGAATTACTTCGCTATTAGCAGCACGAAGCTTTTGCTCAAGTTGGGATATCCTCTCACTCCAACCCAATCGGTAGGTATTATAAGTGAGCTCAGCATCATGCAATTGCTTCTGGAGCACGAAGAACCTCTTCGACCAATCCCACTCATATTGAGTCTTGTTGGAAGACTATGGTGAACTCCCCACCAGCAGATGGATCTTCTCCTTCGCCACCTTGAGATCGGCTTCGAGAAAGCTAATCTTTGCCATTAGTGCCCAAGATTTGTCACTGACATTTTTCTTAAGCTCGATGATCTCCTTCTCGAAGTTGCCCTTCCGAATATTGAAGCTCACAAAATCTTTTATGTGTAGCTTTTGGAGATGGGTGACCTCAATCGTTGCCTCTAAAGCATTCTTTCTGAATCCCCAAAGTTCGGCTTCTGCCCTCTTCAACTTTTTCTTTAGGTGATGAATCTCCCTCTTTAAACTTTTGACTACGAGCTTTAGAGGGATACCTTGGGATAATAGCTTGACATCAGTTGGAGAAGATGGATCTTGGCTATGATCGCCGGAGGGGTTCTGAATAACATCCACCACGACACAAGTATAAAGAAAAGAAAGTTCATTTTCATTTCTCAAAATATTCGGTATACATCGAAAGAAAAAGAAAAGAAAAGTATAAATTTATAAAAAATCTTAGACCTTGACCGGTGTAGAGGCAGGCAAGGTCGGTACATCCTTTGTGATGTCAAGCTCGGGAATAGACTCGGGAGCTTCAGCTATAAGTTCGGGAGCGCTCGGGGTAGGTTCGGTGATAGGGGAAGCGGCGCCAGCATTGGAGGGACTGGCTTTCTCACTGAGTTCATCTGTTAGAATGTCGAGGTCCACTCTAGGAAAGTTCTTCACGACTCTCCTAATGCAGATCTCGAACCCCTCCAAGAAGGCTTCCTGGGCAAATGCGATCTTGATGTCCTCCATTGCTTTGGAGGACTTGAAAGCTTTGATCCCCCTCTCCCTCTCGACACCAATCTCCTTTTCAGTCTTCTTCCTTTTGTCTTCAGGGAGGGCCAGGGCAGCCCTCAACCCCATGGAAGCTTCTTCCTCTCTCCGTGACACCTCCTAAAGGTGCTCGACCTCTGCGGCTTGAATTTCTGAGGCCACCTTCAAATGGTCGACCTCACCCCAAATCCTCTTGACCTCCACTTGAACCTCCTACAAGACTTTAAAAGCCTCAGCCTGATGAAGATCGGTAGCCTTTGAGTGGGTAAACAAGTAATGCCCTAGCTACAAGACAAGTAGAAGTTAAGTTAGAACTTTAAAAGCGCATCCTTCATTCAAACAAGTTTAGAAAAATGGGTTACCTCGAGATAGGCAGCGAAAGACCCATTGAATCTCTTAGCATCCTCCATCCCAACCATTTTCTTGACAATGTGCATGAGGATGTTGACCTTCATCAAGGATTGGATGACCTCCCGATCATCCAAAGAAGCTCTCTCCTGATCGGAGCCTTTGCCACTCAAATTTTTGGCCATCCTCCTCATCCATTTTCTGATGGCATCCTTTTTCTTCTTCTTCTTCTCAACAACCTCGTGCTGCTCAGGAAGTGAGATGGCAGCATCTCCTTGGGGTGAGATCGGAGGTGGTGCAACCGCATTGGACTCAGGGATGGGCGCGGCCTGGATCGGCATGGCTGGAATTGGCTCATCAGTGCAAGCCTTCTTGGATATTTTCCTCGCAGAGCTATCCTTCACCTTAAGGGACTTGAGCCCCTTGGCTAGGTGATTCCGCTCCTCAGGAGTCATCTTTGTGGAAGAAAAACTAAAGTCAGAGAAGGAAAGGAGATCATGCATAGTTGGCAGGCTGCAAAGGACTACTTGCTGGATTGAGAGGAGTAAGATCGAAGTTGAATAAGATCTGATCCTCTAGGATCTTGAAGATCGGAGGAGCTCGAAAGTTCTTCAACTTGTTGGCCGAACCCCAATCCTCTTTCTCAAGAACAATAGGTCAATGGACTGAGTCCCTTATTTCCCCCTAAGAAGGAAGTCCTAGTTCTAGGCAGGGATTGAAAACAAAAAAAAAATTCTCCTTCCAGTTATGAATGGAAGAAGGGGCATCCTTGAGCAACCCCTTCTTGCTAAATTGGAAAGATACGTACCACCAATCTTTAGCGGTTGAATGATGTTTGAAAGTGAAGAAATTATGGAATAGGAAGATGGAAGATCGGACGTCGGCCATAATGCACAAATAGAGAAATCCTATGATAAACCTAAAAGAGTTTGGTTCCATGGTGGTGAAGAAAATGTTTAAAAACTTGAACAAGTCGGTTATAAAAGAAGGTATCGACAGCCAAAATCTTGCTCAGAGGGTTTCAACATACAAGCAGGTTCGATCGAAAGGACGAGAGCTGGCTTGATTGCTAAGGCCAGGGAGTTCAAGTTCGCAATCGAAAGGAATTTTGAACTAGATCCTAATCAATGAAAGATCTTTGGGTCGAAGTTTACATGAAATAGTATCAGGAGCAAAGGATGGCCGAGGTACTCCTACAAGCTCAGGATCCTTATGAGGAAGGTCCATTAAAGCTAAATGAGTCAAACTTCTAGAACCGATCGATCAGGACTCTTCAGAGGACATGAAGATTCAACTAAAATAGAGAAAATCCTCAAAAAACTAAAGAAAATAAAATCTAAGACTTTCTCGAGGAAATAAAGTGGATAGAAATGCCAAAAGACATAGATAATCAAGGAGAAAGATTCAGGAATTGACCTAAATTGATCGAAAAGAATGGAAAGATGGCAGGCTTGATAGAAAACGAAGGAGAGAACCCTCAAAAATCAAAGGAGTCAGTAGAAGACCCTGGTGCCCTGGAGCAAAAAGGGAGAAGGAAGCCAAAAGGAAGGAGAAGGAGATCTGGACGAAATGAAGCTCCTGTGAAAGAAGAAGAGCTTAAATAGCCACTAGGATCTGAGATGGTTACGATTATGGATCTTCACTGACCAACCTCGGGTTGATGCATGCTCCGCTCATCATAGCGGCGGTCTAGCAACGGGCAGAATCTTTATTGCACCATACCTTGAGCAGCACTTCAACAAAAATTTTGGAAATTTATCTTTTTGGGTCACCTCGTACTTAAGAAGTTTCGGCACCCACGTGGAAAGAGTCAAGATCAGCTGCTCTATTGGGCATGAAAAAAAAAAAAAGACTTCGGCACTCATATTTTTTTACTCCCTTCATTCAAATTTCAAACTTGAGAGTGGGGGGACTTATGTTGGGTGTGAACTCTTTCTTGCCGAAGTCTGACAGGATATCTAGCCTTGAAGAAACTTCGTCCGACGAGGGTAGCCACGTCAGACTCTAGCCAATGAAGAGTTTTCGCTCGGGCGCCAAGACTGCAGACGTCCAACCTGAATCCATCGATCGATCTTCTTCGTTCAGATTTCTGGTCCTATTAAATATTTTCAGAACCTATGGGGCATTGTAGATTTCACTCAGACAAACTTGAATAGTGATGACAACCCCCAGGCAGCTGAATAGCAGGTCTAATTATGGCTTGGTTTGGCCGATCTCGATGCTCTTTGAATCTATTTCCAATAAAAAATCATCCAAGCTATTCGATATTGGACCAATGCCAAATCAATAGAACTCCTTTTCAGACAAACTCCAACAATATACTAAGGGTGCCAGACCTCAAGATTTTTGTATTGAGAACTTTGAAAACACAGGCTAAAGGACCTCATCTCTTTCATATCAGCCTCCCGACGGCCTCGAAAGCAGTCGAGCTTCAAAGAATAAATAAGTAGGTTCTCTCCGGGCAGATCCCCTTCTGCTCCTTCCAGGCAAAATTCTCTAGCCGACCTCCTTCCAATCGAACTCCTCCCAGATATTAGATGATTTTCTTTTCATCAACCTCCATCCATCTGAACTTTTTGTATTAGCAGAGAGGGGACTCGTCGTTATATATTTGCTCCTCCGGTAGATCTTCTTCTAGATTTCTCCAATAGAATTATTTTTGAACTTCTTCCAGCAGAACTACTCCCAGATTCCTCCAGCGGACTTCCTTTAGGATTTCTCTAGTCACATGGCTTACAAACCCCTTCCAACCGAATTCACTACAGTCACCTAGAAAGGCTTCCATGCCTATACAAATCCAGCTATCCATACAGTATGAACCCACTTACACACATACAATCCTAAAAGAGCCCAAACTTCTCTGAGATTGATGAAACTCAAAGCTCTTCACTGTCAGCAACTACCTCCTCCGAACTTCGACTATCAAGTCCTAATGGATTGACACATCACGATAATGGACACTATCCTCCGTAACAAACCTCATATGACCCTGAACGGCCCACTACTAGGTGGTTATGGCTGTCACCATCAGTTTGTTACAGGCTTCATCTATATAAGGGATCCTTTAGATATATTTTCTCGCTAAGCTCCAAACTCTGCTCAAAAGCTCTCTAAGTGCTCCATTTTTGTGGATAGAGAACTGACTTGACTGTCGAAGGGTCCTACCGAAGCCATCCCACCTTCGGTCTAGGATTTGTCTTACAGGTGCCGATAGAGGCCTCATCTTCTTCAACTCCAGCCAATTCCGATGTCAACAATTTTCTACACCAACAATTCTAATGAAATAATATGTTATGGCATTTTTGACAATAGTCTTTTAACTCTATCTCTGAATGATAATGTTTCTTGTATTGATGAAAATAGAAAGTGAAAGAGAGAACATGTTAATAATACTTTACTTTGGCATTGTCGACTTGGTCATATTAGTGAGACCAGGATTAACAAGTTATACAAAGAAAAGTTCTTTGATCCTTATGATTATGAATTATTAGAAACTTGTGAATCTTATCTCATGAAAAAAATGACTAAGACTCTATTTAGTGGACATGAAGAAAGGATAAGTGAGTTTTAGGACTTATACATACAGATGTATGTGGTCCCATGATAACTCAAGCTAGAGGCAGATACTCTTACTTTATCATGTTCACTGATGATTTATCTAGGTTCAGATATATGTATCTAATGAAACATAAATCTAAAGTCTTTGATAAATTTAAAGAGTATCAAAGTATAGTCAAGAAATAAACTAGAAAAAGTATAAAAATTATTTGATTAGATCAAGAAGAAAAATACTTATCCAGTGAGTTTCTAGACTATCTTAAAGATAAAGAGATTCTATTTGAACGGACCCCTCCTTATACACTGCTATTAAATGATGTAGCCAAAAGAAAAAATCAAACTCTATTATATATGGTACGATCCATGATGTGCTTCATAGAATTATCCATTTTCTTCTAGGATCATGCTCTGGAGATTGCAGTGTACATCTTGAGTAGAGTACCTTCTAATTCTATTTCTAGCACTCTATATGAAATATGCAGAGATAGAAAATCTAATCTTAAGTATCTTAAAATATGAGATTGTACAGCATATGTCAAAAAAAAATTTTAGACATAAGCTAGATGCTAGAGCAAATAAATATCTATTTGTAGGATATCCTAGAGATGATATAGAATATTTGATAAACATATTAAATATATATATAAAGATATTAATTTATTAATTAATTTATCTTTATTTCTTAAAAATTGATATTTTTATTTTATCTTTTGCAAAAAAAGTTCACCGATGAAAAGAGCTCAATTTATGGATCAAAATGAACAAAAAGTTAGAGTGAATCAGACTTAAAATGGATCCAAAACAAGAATTTAAAGGAAAAATAAGGTAAAAATTAAAATAATAAAAAAATCCAATCCAAAAACTAGCCCAAACCAGCTTATTAGGCTAGTCGATGAACGATGGACTGACCTACCGGTCCATGGAACTAGGGACAAACCGCCTAGCTCAGTAGGCGTGCCTAATTAGCAGCCGTCGTGTGGTGGACCTAGACTGCTAAGGGGTTTACAAATAAACCCATGCAGCTCACAAGGGCAGAAAGGTCGATTTAGGCATAGTACATGCGGATTGATGGAGGTCTTTGGTGTGTTCCATCCATGGTGGTCTACAGGCATAGTAATGTGCCATCCAATGGCTGAGAACTTTGCTGGTCAACATCCAATGGCCTGCATCATTTCCTAGTTTGATTCGACTGCATCTAGTGATTTTGTGCGATCCAATGGTCCCTATTCACGCCGATAAAGATCTAATGGCTAGAAATCAATTCTGAGTTGATTAAGGAGAGCTCAGATGCGATCCAATGGTCCAAATTCATTCCTAAGCTTGATCCAAAGGCTGTAATTTAATATGGGTCCTGTTTAAGCTACAAGCAATGGATTTTGACAAGATCTAGACCATTTGAACTCTATCTAATGGCTGAAAATTGTCATAAGGAGCAAAATTCGATCCAAACTCATTTTCTTTGATTTTTTTCTATTTATAACTCAAATTCTTCTAATTTTTTCTCTATAAAATGCCCTCCCTTAAGACCTAATGAGCCACCAACCTCCCCCTTGGGGGAATCAACCCTTCAAAGCCTTCCTTTGACCTAAAACTCTCTCTCTCTCTTCCCCTATTTCTCTCTCTCAAACTCTTCTTTCTTCAAGCTTTTCTCTTTCATTCTTCAAACAGACCACAAAATTCTCCTATTTCTCCACAGAAACTCCTCTCCTAATTTCTACAAATAATTACTATCAGGGTCTTCTTTAAAGCTCCAAGGATGAAGATTTCAGCGAGAAGCTTCTTGATGGTTGGCTGATCGACTTGTTCTCAGGATATCATTATGATCTTATTTCAATGGTGTTTTATATTTACCTATCTTTTGTATTTTTTTTTGATATGCAATAAAGATTGTCCTTCTTATTATATATTTTTGTCTTTATTTTTTTGCAATTGATCTAGAATAGTTTATGACTCTTGGGATGAGCCATGATCTATGAGTATGGTTCATGCTCTTGGGATAAATTATATTTAGATTAATTCTTTTTATTATATCTTATTCAACTTAGACTAGCCTATAACTTTAAGGGATGGGCTATGATCTAAGGGTACAGGCCATACTCTCTAAGATAAATTATATCTTTATTAATTAGATATTAATTATAGCATATTAAAAAGAATATCAACTATTAGATCAGAGATCAATTGAGATCCTGAGGATCCATCTCCATACTTGCAACTTCTCTTTTAATTAATTTACTATTTATTTTCTTTCTTAATTAATATATGTAGCCTTTTAATTAATCTTAATCTTATTTTTTTTAAAATTATTTAAATATAGTTAACATGACTTCTGAGGATATGATTTCGACTCATCCTATCTATATATTAGTGAGTTTGGTTTTATTTTTTACCGCCTACGATAGAGATCAATATCTATTCTACCACTTTACTGAACAAAAGATTTTTATAAGTAGGCATGCCACTTTTATGGAGAAAATGTTAATCCTAGAAAGAGATAGTGGAAGAAATATTGAACTTAGTAAAGTTCAAGATAAATAAATTAAAATTTCTCAACCAAATGAATACATAATAGGGAAGAACTAGAATACATAACTCCTATCTGAAGGTCTGATAGGTGCAATATACACCTATGAGGTACGAATTCATTATTGAGAATAATGATGAACCTTTAACTTATACGAAAGCTGTCATGAGTAGAGACTCTGACAAATGGCTAGAAGTCATGAAATTCGAGATGGACTCCATATATATCAACAAAGTATGGACATTGGTCGATGCACCAGAGGGTGTGAATCCAATTAGATGCAAATGGATCTATAAAAAAAAGATTGGAGTAGATGGCCAAGTTGAAACCTATAAAGCCAAATTAATGGCTAAGGATTTTAGGCAAAATCAGGTATAGATTATGATGAAACATTCTCACCTATTGTCATGCTCAAATCTATTTGGATTATGCTTGCTATAGCAGCATATCATGATTATGAAATATGGCAAATAGATGTGAAGATTGCCTTCTTTAATGGTTTTCTTGAGAAGGAGGTTTACATATCATAGCTAGAAGGATTTATCTTAAGTAAGAGACTAAATCAGGTATACAAGCTTAAAAAATCTATTTATGGATTAAAGCTAGCTTCAAGGAGTTGGAACATCTATTTTGATGTAACAGTCAAAGAGTTTGGCTTCATAAAAAATATGGATGAACCTTGTGTATATAAAAAGACTAGTGGGAGTGCCATAGTTTTCTTAGTTCTGTATATAGATGACATACTTCTCATTGAAAATGATATCGTATTATTGCAATCAGTCAAGTTATGGCTATTAAGTAATTTTTTTATGAAAGACTTGAGAGAAGCATCCTATGTACTTGGTATTAAGATCTATAGGGATAGATCTAAAAGGATGCTAGGTTTATCCCAGTTTAAGTACATTGATTTAGTGCTGAAGATGTTCAGCATGGATGCGAATAAAAGAGATTACTTATCCATGAGTCAAGGCATACATCTCTCTAAGAAGATATCTCCTAAGACATCTGAAGAGAGAACAAGAATGATTTCTATTCTTGATGCTTCAATAATAGTATCAATAATGTATGTTATGTACTAGGCCTAATGTTACTTATGCTTTAAGCATGGCTAGTAGATTTTAGGCTAATCCAAGAGAGAATCATTGGAAAGCAGTGAAAAATATTCTTAAGTACTTGAGAACGACCAAGAATATTTTTCTAATATATGGAGGATCTGATCTTAAACTAGAAGAATATTCTAATTCTAGTATTTAATTTTTCAATCAAACCTAGATGATAGTAAATCTATTTTAGGATATGTCTTTACTCTAAATGATTGAGCAATGAGTTGGAAGAGTTTCAAGCAATAAACTATAGTTGACTCAACCATTGAGGTGGAATACATAGCTACAAGTAAAGCCGCTAAGGAAGCTGTCTGGATGAAGAAGTTCATCACTAAGTTGGATATTGTTCTTGAGATTGAGAGCATAGTACCACTTTACTGTGATAATACCGAAGTAGTTGCTCAAGCAAAGGAACCAAGATTTTATCATAAATCCAAGCACATTCTGAGATGCTTCCACCTCATTCATGAGATTATTGAGAGATAAGATGTAGTCATTGAATAAGTAGAAATAAAGAACAACGTAGTAGACCCATTTACTAAAGCTCTACCATAGTAGTAGTTCGATCACCACTATGATTGTATGGAATTGAAATATAAAGGTAATTAGCTTTAGTGCAAGTGAGAGATTGAAAGGAATATGCCCTACAAGTCAATCAAAATTTATATTTTGATGGGTTATTCTTTTATCTTCCAGACTCATGTAATGACATTTATAAATAAATAAAGATATTTATATTTCATCATATGCTATGTCTTAATATTTTATTTAAGATTATGATAAATCCTATGGATTTGGGCTATGGTTTTAGGATTATGATGAGATCATACCTATGAGACCTAAAATCTTAAAATCCTAATCTAAAATATTCTTGCTTGATGGAACATTGAGTTAGAAATCAATATTTTTGGAAAGACTGGCACATCCTATGTATGCTCGATGGAGAGGATGATTGATCTCATAATTAATTATGTATGACACTAATACAAGAATATGGGTGCTCATTAGAGTACGGGTTCACTAAATTAATCCAACTTGAGAACATTTAATAGCATCTTATCTACTTGTCAATAGATGGTTCTCATTGTGGGAGTTGTGCATGTAATTCTTTGACTTGAGACTATCATAGTACCTTGTATACTTGAATCCAAATTTTGATTTATACTCATTCATGACTTAGTCATGTATAGGATATTCTAGATATGGTGGATTGCATATGAAGGTTGTGAGTAGGTCAATATGGAATCGATGACTCCTAGTAACAGGAGATTACATCCTACTTGCTTCAATCAAATGATGATTTAAGAAGACCTTGATCAAAGCATGATAAAAATTAATAAAAAAAATTTAATATTTTATTAATTGAATCATCATTATAAGATTGAGAAAAATATAAATATGATATTGGATTTGATATAATTTTATATCCACAGTCATATTCGGAATGCAGGGTGAACGTAGGATCGAACTACATGATAACTTTTCACTGAAGGACATTTTTGATATTTTTATCAAAATTTTATATCTTTCAGATAGACATGATATATTACTAGACATTAATCTTGTCTTGTGGGTTTCATCAAATTAAAAATTTAATTTGATCATCAATTAGAAAGGATTCTGATTGATTGAATTGGATCAGCTTAATTTGACATAAATTGGTTTGATTGATTTTTTAAAACAATCAGGTCAAATCACATCTGGACTCACTGCTGGCAAGATATGAAACCTAATAGGTCACATATAAAGAAAATTGATTAAGGGTCTAATTGGATTAGATCTTGTTTGCAAGATGAACATGCTAGCGCATGTTGCAAACCCTAACACCTACATTCGAATCATATTCAAATTTGATTCCAATTTGGGCTAATTAAATCTAATTTAAACCAAATCTGATTTGGGTTTCTAATTGGGTTAACCCTTGGGTTGTTGACTAGAGGATTAGGCACCTCATTTCAGTATCCCACATGCTAGAGGGTCTCTCTCTTGGTGCATGAGGAATCAAGCTTGCGCTAAGGTGTTTTGGCACATGAAATGTTGGCACGAACTTCCTATCCCCATCCAAATATTATTTCATGTAACTTTTTACTAGAGTGGACTTTAGATAATAAGGAGGCACAAAAGAGTCCTTTTGTAGGTAAAATACTACCACTAGTTATCTGAAATTTGGATAAGGAAAGACTCCTAGCCGCCCCCTCCTTTGAATGGCGCCTGTTGGAGAGTCCAAGATATATGGGACTTTGACCCATTCCAACACCCCATCTGAAGTAGGTGGACTAAATGAGGGCCATTGGATGGCCTTCTGATTAGATCAAAAGCATCAAAAGATGGTGCCAAGCAAAAATAAAATCATGTAACTTTTCTAAAACAATGGAGAACTATTTTCCGAAGAGTCCTTCTGCGTGAAGTGACTCTTGGATCTAATTTTCTTTGCTTCCACATGGCATGATTTTTTAGATGGGTGTGAAATGGAGTGGGCATGAGATAAGCCCAGAGAGAGGGCATGAGAAATTCAAGGAGGCGCTCCTACGTAATCATAAATAGGGGGCGCATCTGGCTTTCGAGAATTCAATCCAATTCCTTCTTTCTAACATCCACTCCACTTTGTCCAATTCTCTCTCTTCCTTCCCTTATTAAGACAAGGTTCTATTTAAGGACAAGAAGACTTCCTTAGGACAAGGGTCTAAGAAGAAAGAAAAGAAAAATAAGAAGAATAGAAAGTAAGGAAAAGGAATGCTAGAAGGAAGGAAGCAAGGCTAAGGAAAAGTTCTATCCAAATTAAATTCTTGTAATAAGAATTTAATTCAAGGAATCAGATATAAAAGGTTTTAGAGGTTTGATCAAATCATCATGTGGATCAATATTGGAGGGTGAACATGTGGGCACCTGATGGAACCCTTGCCAAGCCACTACTGAAATTCAGACTTGATTCAAGGTTTAGCGATTCAGGTATGATTCTATATCCTAAGTTTATATTGTAAATGCATATTATATGATTTTAATTTAATAAGGTGGTCATAGGTTAGGGTTTGATTTTTGGATTTCATATAAATTGCTTTGAAATCTATGCTTGCATCTTGGTCACCAAACCCTACATAGGAACCCTGGATTACGACCATGCGACTAACTTTTCTAGTTGTTTGAGTCCCCTCTATGTACAACATAATTCTCGGGCGATCCTAATTGAATGGTTTTCGGGCGATAGTCTCCATGTACCATCTATTAAAAATTATGTCCTAAAGTCAATCATCAGCCTATTGATAGTCGATCTATTTTTTATAATTATATATAAATTATAAATAAATAAAATATTATTTTGACTTTTTCATCATAAATTATTTGCATCTTTTAATGAACTCCTATATTATGATAAATTTCTTAGGACTATTTAGAATTGATAAAGTAGGATTTATTATTTAGTCGTTAAATTTGTTCGTAATCAAATGATACATTGTTGCAAAGGATGACAATATTTATCGAGTGTAGGTCGTTGTATATCATATGGATTGGTTATCCTCTAAACTAAGGAGTGTGGAGATACTAATTTGGCATGCAAGTAAGATATAGGGGTACATCTGTACTAAACATGACCAACTTCGGAGCTTTTTGCTATCAAGACAAGCTCTAAAGGGATATGGATATAAATGTCCCTCCAACCTAAGATCACCATGGTGACTTTCAAGCAACTCACTATGCTTTGATACTGGACTATCTGAATTTTTGATTCATTGATGAAAGATTTTTGGGTACCGTCAAGTACTTGAGGAGTCGATGTATGAATAAAGATGGGATTGATTACTCCAAATTTTAGAAGTTATGTTGAATTGTGTTTCAATTTAGCAAAGCCTTGGCCAGGGTAGTCCTTATGAAGAGTCACAAAACTGATTATATTGAGACATGATATGGATGTACTTTTTAGGATTGATAGTTTAACTCTGAGTCATTATAAACATAGAGATCAAAGGGATGAATTAAATGGAAAAATCTATTTTTTGGATCAAGTTCGTTTAGATCTAATTGTATCAGGAGGGATATTTCAAAAAAAAAAATTTCTAAGATCCTAATCAGATCTGAGACTCCTCAGATCTAATCTTATTAATCTGATAATAAAAATAAAAAATTAAATCTAATTTAATTATACCTTTATTTTGGATAATCTAATTATCCTGTGATGATCCTGATGTATGCTTGAGGTTTTGTATGTAGCCATGCAAGTGCCTAATCTCTATCGATATTCACTCAGATAAAATTTGAAGATCTTCTTCTTCTCAATCAATTCTCCAAAAATTAGATCTGGATCTAATCTTGAAGGTCTTCAAAATGGGTTTTGAAGAACAGCCATTGTCTCTTGTAGCAATGTTGTCTTCTTCCTTTCCTGGCACCTTTTACTTGCTTGGATTGCACCTTCTTCATGCCCAAAAGCCCTTAGGCATGGAGAGGAGAGAGAGGACTAGAGAGTGGCATGAAGAAGAAGGGAGAGGAGCTATGTGGCATGGGCGAAAGTCAGAAGAAGTAAATTCTAGGCGCAGATAGGATTTATATAGATCCTATTGCACCATGCAGTGCCACACATGCTGGCCAATCACGACCCCTGGTGTAATTAGATCTAAATCTGATTGGTGGGTTGACATCATCTAATCCAATCATATTAGAGACCATCAAAACTCTTCTTAGGTGGCGCCAAGATTGGATCAAACAAGTCTTCTTGGCGCCACCTAATTTAATCCCTTGAAGCAATTGGAGTCCCATCTGTATGGGACTCCATCTTCTATCCTATCTACTTTTTAGTAGGGGGATAAGTCTCCAAGTTCTCTCCTATGGGTGCATGACACATGGGCAGATGTCTAAGTATCCAGGGTCAATATTTGACCAATGTACGAAGATAAGATTTAGTAGGTGATGGAAAATGATATGTATTATCTTAAATTTATCTCATAAATTAAGACAATCCTTTTCTAACCTAGACAAGCTCCAATTAGACCAAATAAAGATTTTTGAGTGAGCCCAAACATATTTGGCTCAGTCGAGATAAGCTTTAATGATTGTTAAAGGAGAATATTAGGCTCAATCATGTGCTAGCATGATTTTCTTGAACCTAATTGAATCTTATTCAAATCAATTGAACTGGGTTAATCCAATTGATGATATCCAGATCCAAATCCTTATTTGTGTGATCCAATTTGGTTCAGTTCTATATGGTAATGGGATATGTCATGATCTCTATCATCGACATCATCGAAATACCTTTCGATGGATCAGAACTTTTTTTATTCAGACAACTAGTATGATCAATCATCTAAATCATTCTAATTGCTCCCAAAATCCACCAGTGATACCTAGCAGCATATGGTGGCAACCCATCAGAATTGAAAGTGAACCTCTCGGTGTAGCTACCTATGTGATTAAGTTCTTCTATCTTGAGCCTCCGATCAGATTAGGGTTAAGGTGAATCTCGTCAAACCCTAATTATCCATCATATGAATTAATCATTCGATTCAAGTCCAATGTGAAAATTCTAATAGAAACTCTTTCTATTATTTCACTCTACCATGGCCATGGGCTTATGGACTTGATTCTCATGATCATCATAGGGCTGCTCCTCATCTACCGAGGTAGATAGATTCCATCTTGGTGCAATCCAATTCCTACAATGAACATGCTATAGCCAACATACACCTCAGGATTCTGAATGGCTAGGAGATCGAGTTATGGTGTAGTCAAACTATAACACCCTCAAGGTGAACTGCCGATGCACCTCAGGATCAAAGAACCAGACACACTACTGCAGCTTCGAGTCAGTCATTCGATGAGAAGGTAGACTTCCTAATGACTACTCGAGGTGGTCACGCTCAGTGCCCTCATTCTCTAATGAGTACCTATACTCTCACTCCGATATCTTTACATCATAGACTCAAGACTCATCTATCCAAAAAAAGCGATCGTACACCAACCTTCTAGATCAATCACCATCCTCATGATGATCCTATGGTCGGAAGCATTTTATGAGTTAATAATGAAAATTCATGTCTTAAATTTTCAACTCTTGAAAATATGAACTATCATTACCATTAACTCAAGGGATATATCACAGACACTTTTAAATATACACTATGATAGAAAATAATTTATTTTATTATTTATAGTTAAAGTTATAATTATGCCCTTAGAAATGTATTATAAGTGTCAACCAATCTAGCTTATAGGGCACACATATCTAACAAACTCTCACTTGACCTAAAGCCAATTGACTACAAATCTAAGTCCCATCTTCTTAAGGTGGACTTTGATCTTCTACTGGCCCAACGACCTTGTAAGTAGGTCTACCACATTGTCTATGAAGTCGACTCTCTTAACCTTGACGTAATCTTTCTTAAGGTGATTATGGATGAGGTGGTATCGCTGCTCGATGTGCTCGAATTTTTGGTGAGACCTCGACTCCTTAGCAAGGACTATGGCATCAATATTATCGCAGTACAGAGGAATGACATCCGATGGCATCACTCTGATATCTATGGTGAACTTCTTATACCAGAATGCCTCCATTGCAGCTTCTGATGCAGTGATGTACTTTACTTCCATGGTAGAATCTGCTATCACTGTCTGCTTGAAACTCTTTCAACTGATAGCACCATCATTACACACAAATAGACTCCCAGATGTCAACTTTCAATCATCTATATCAAACATAAAATTCAAGTCCGTATATCCCTAGATTTGGAGTTCTCTATTACCAAAGATCAACATCATATCTTTAGTTCTTCTTAAGTACTTAAGGATACATTTCACAAAAGTCTAGTACTCTTCACCTAGATTCGACTGATATCTACTCATGAAACTCAAAGCATGGGCTATATCAGGTCGTGTATATAACATGGCATACATGAGGCTCCCTATTGCTGAAGCATAAGGGATCTTGCTCATGCATTCAATCTCCTCAAGTATGTTGGGACACATTTTCTTGGAGAGATGAATGCCATGTCTAAAGGATACCAATCCCCTCTTGGAGTTTTTCATGCTAAACCCCTTTAGCACTTTCTCTATGTACATCTTCTGTGAAAGACCTAGCATCCTATTCGATCTATCTCTATAAACCTTAATTCTTAGAATAAAGGATGCTTCTTCTAGGTCTTTCATAAAAAATTCTTTAGATAACTACATTTTAACTCTGGTCAACATGGAAATATCATTTTCAATAAGGAGGATATCATCCATGTACAGTACGAGGAAGATAATAGCGCTCCCACTGATCTTTTTGAAAATACATGGTTCCTCCTCATTTTTTATGAAATTAAATAACTTGATCACATCATTAAAATGAGTATTCCAGTTCTGAGATGCTTGCTTAAGTCCATATATAGACCTTTGTAGCTTGCATACTTTGTGATCAACATCACTAGATGTGAAACCTACTGGCTGTTCCATATAGATATCTTCCTTAAGGTATCCATATAAGAACGTCATTTTCATATCCATTTGTCATATTTCATAATCAAAATAGGCTGCAACAGCAAGCAATATGCGGTTGAATTTTAGCATAGCTACTGACGAAAAGGTATCCTGATAGTCAATTTCTTCGTGCTGACTATACCCTTTTGCCACTAATCTAGCTTTGAATATCTCCACATTCCCATCTGCACCAATCTTTCTCTTGTAGATCCATTTACACCCAATATGTATTATTCCTTCTAGTGGATCTACCAAGGTCTAGACTTGGTTTGAGTGCATTGAGTCAATTTTTGATTTCATTATCTCTAACAATTTCTTAGAGTCGATATCTGATATCGCCTCATCATAGATTTTGGGATCATCACCATGAATCCCATTACCTACGAGGAATATTTTCTCTACTTTCTCTGAAATAGTACCTAAGTACCTCTCAGGGGAACAAAAAATTCTTTCTAATCTATGAGGTAGAGGAGGTAGTGATTGTATTGGCTCAACCTAATTTGGTTCTATAAGGTCCTTAGCTCGTTGCTCTTGTGAGATTTTCTCTTCAAGCTTGATCTGCTTTCCAATGCCATCATCTTGAATAAACTATTTTTCAAAAAAGATGACATGCCAACTCACAATCATATTGTGGTCTTTTAGAATATATAAATAATATCCTAATGACTCTTTAGGATATCCTATGAATCAAGTTCTAAAGGACCTATAGTCTAACTTGTCTGCTTGTTGTCCTTTGACATGAGCTGGACAACCCCAAATTCTGAGATGACTCAGACTTGGTTTCTTACCATGTCATATCTTATACCGTATGGTAGGAATGATTTTAGAGAAAACCCTATTCAGTAAATATATAGCAGTTAACAGACTATATCCCCTGTTGGTGCAAAATCTGGTTGACGTCGGATCGAGCTAGAGTTGAGGAAGAAGAGGTCACCGTCGGTGACATGCAAAATAAAGTTCCATCCAAAGTCGGTGGTGGTGGCTCTGGTAGGACCCTTTGACGATCAAGTTAGCTCTTCTCGCCAACAGAAATGGAGTGCTCAGAAAAGAATTTAGTAAAGTTTTTGGAAGGAGAAGAGAACTTAGAGAAAACATATCTAGAGAATTTCTTTTTATAGATGGATCCTGTAACAGACTGACAGCCATAACTATCTGGTAGTGGGCCACTCAGAGCCATGTGAAATTTATTATGGAGAGAGGTATTGTCCATAGTGAACTGATAATGACAGTCATAACCGTTCGATAGTGGGATCGTCTATAGCAGATTGATAATGACAGTCGTAACCATCCGATAGTGGGGTAGCCTGTTCATGGAGATTTAATAGTCGAAGTTCGGAGGAAGTAGGCATTGGTTGGTGAAGAGCTTTGATATATATCAATTCCAAAAGAGTTCGGACTCCTAAAGGAAATATGGCTAGAGGGGATCATCCAGGAGGAATGCTAGTTGAATTCAAATGGAGTTTGACTGATGGAGAAGCCCAAAAGGAGTTTGACTGGTGGAGAAGTTTGGGAGAAGTATGGATGGAGTTCGGCTCTTAGAAAAATTTGACTAAAGAAGATGTTCGGATGGAGTTCGACTTCCGAAGGAATCCGACTGAAGGAGAAGTCAGAAAGAAATTTGGCCACTAGAGGAATTCGATTGAAGGAGAAGCCCGAAAGGAGTTCAGCTCCTGGAGGAATCTGACTGAAGGAGAAGTTCGGAAGGAGTTCGGCTGCTAGAGGAATCCGACTGAAGGAGAAGGTTGGAAGGAATTTGGCTGCTGGAGGAAGAATTCTTAATCGAAGCTCTTTCGGTATTACCAGTTATATTAGGCTAAGCATCAGAATGGACTTCAGCGAAAGTGAAATTTATCCCTAATAATAGTCCCCCTACTTTCGAGTTTGAAATTTGAAGAAAAGAAGTACAAAAAAGATGACTGTCGAAGTTCTTTTTTAGGCTCTACACTCATTGAGATTGAAGCTCGGAGGAGATCTTATCTTTAGTCGAGATCGAAGGAGATCTTATCTCCTATTGAAGTTGAAGCTTGGAGGAGATCTTATATCCAGCCGAGGTTGAAGGAGATCTTGTCGAGGCCAATCCTCTCACCTTATCTAAAATGAATGAGGCCTTCGACTTTGCTCACATTAGGTCAAGGTTCTCCTCCTATTCCTAACAGGCTGTAGGGGCACATAAAGGCCGCTGTCAGGACATTTCCCTCATGTCATCTAAAATGAATGAGGCCTTCGACTTTGCTCACATTAGGATGAGGTTCTCCTCTTATTCCTAATGGACTGTAAGGGCACATAAGGGCCATTGTTAGGGCCTCTCTCCTCATCTTGTCTAAAATGAACGAGACCTTTGACTTTGCTCATGTTAGGATGAGGTTCTCCTCCTGTTCCTAACGAACTATAGGGGCTCATAAGGGCCGTTGTCAGGGTCTCTCCCCTCATCTCGTCTAAAATGAACGAGACCTTCAACTAGACGAGGTTCTTCTCCTATTTCTAACGGACTGTAGGGGCACATAAGGGCCATTGTCAGGGCCTCTCTCCTCATCTCATCTAAAATGAACAAGGCCTTCGACTTTGCTCATGTTAGGATGAGGTTCTCCTCCTGTTCCTAATAGACTGTAGGAGCACATAAGAGCCGTTGTCAGAGCCTCTCCCCTCATCACATAAAAAATGAATGAGAACTTCATCTTGCCTATGTTAGGATGAGGTTCTCCTCCTATTCTTAACATGGTCACTTTTGATTACTTCTTTTCTATCATCACATAGTTTTTACACCAAGAAACAATAATGTTAAAATGGAGGAGTTTTATTAAAAAAAATTACTGATAGTACATTCTTAGATTTTTTGAATTTCAAGGTTGTCGGAGCATTGTTCCTCTAATCTCCTTTAGGCGATAAGTTTTGGACTGGACGACCTCCTTTATTTCATACGGGCCTACCCAATTTGGGGCAAGCTTTCCCTGGCTTCGAGGCTAAGAGATGGCGGCACGCCAAAGCACTAAATCCCCTAGAGATAGTGTTGATGATGATAAGAGGCGGCCGATCTTCTTATTGTTCCTCCCTTATTGGTGGTTCTGACTGTGGCAATGCCCTTGATCGATCTTCTCTTATTTTAGACTGGCGTCTGAGGAATCGACCCAGTCAGCCTCTTCTGATAAGCTCCTCGATTTCATCTTATGATTGCTAAAGGAGTTCGTATGGAGTTCGACTCCTAGAGGAGTCCGACCGAAGTTTGGCTCCTAGAGAAATCTGGAAGGAGTTCGACTACAGAAGGAGTTTGACTGAAGAAAAAGTCCAGAAAGAGTTTGGCTCCTGGAGGAGTCCGACCTTGTTCCTCCCTCATTAATGGTTTTGGTTGCGGCAGTGTCCTTGGCCGATCTTCTCTTGCTTCAGACCGATATTTGAGGAATCGACCCAACCGACCTCTCTTGATGAGCTCCTCGATCTCGTCTTGGAGCAGGGTGAGAGCGCATCCTTTCAAGCCTCGACAGTTGCTCCTTGATCTCCATCAATACTTGCATTTTTGGAGCATCGAGGGGGGCGTAGTTGTGAAACCTTCTGGGGGGAGAACTTCTTTGTGCCCTTCTGCCGAAGCTTCTTTGACGATGAGCTCGAGAAGGAGTTCGGGGAGGAAGTCTATGAGTGCGATCAAACTTCATTCGACCCTTCATTAGTTGTGAGTTTATTAGACTCGCCCGTCTGCTGCTCTCCTGCGGCCTCCTAATCCTTGAACTTGAAGGCTTCTTTCGCTCGGGCATATCCTTCAACCCGAGCTAGCAGATTAGCAAAGTCCCTGAAGTACTTCTTCTCTAGGAAGAATAACAAATCATTCTTCTGAAGGCCACCCTTAAGTGCGGCCATTGCAACAGACTGGTCAAGGTTCCGAACCTCTAATGCAGTAGTATTAAATCAGATGACATAAGCCCGAATAGATTCTTCCTCCTTCTGCTTGTTATTCATCAAAGATTTTGAACCTCGGTGGGGACACCGGCTGCTAACAAAATGAGCCACAAATTGATGGCTCATCTAGTTAAAGGAGAAGATTGTATCCAACCTCAATGTCGAGTATCAGTTTCTTGCTGCTCCCTTTAAGGTAGATGAAAAAGCTCGACATAAGATGGCATCTGGTGCACCATGGAGCAGCATCATGATCCAAAAGGCCTTTAGGTGATTGACCGGATTAGAAGTTCCATCGTAGCTTTTAAATTGGTGAAGCTTGAAGTTCGGCAGAATGGGCTCTTACATAATTCATGGAGAAAAAGAGGGATCGATGCGGATGTCGTCATGGTGAGTCGAGGAGACATGGCAGATTTCTCAATCTGTCGATCCATCTTCCATAGTTTCTAATCGAGGACGTCATATCGATCGCAGATCTTGGAAGGCTTCTGACTGTAGATGGAGAAGGTCTCTTCTAAAGAAGAATCATGATCCGAACAAGGATTCTTTGCTCTCTATTTCTCCTTTCCAAAGGTGATGGGTATGCTAGCCCAAGTGCTCCTCCTTAGGACCGATTTCTGACATCTTGATGGTGGGTTTTCTAGCAGAACCACCACCAAGGATTGTCACATGGTCTGCACCATTTTGGTGAGGCCCTGAACTTGCTACATCAATAGGTTAAACTACTTCAGATCTACCATGGCCGACGGTGGAGGAGGATGTTGGAGCGTCGGTGATGGAGTAGGAATGGATGGATCCGACTCGATAGAAGCGATAGATCTCTGGGCAGTCACCTTTCTTGGAGGCATTTCTTGGGATTGAGGAAGAGGATGGAGATGAACCTTAAAGAAGAAGATCCATAGGGTTGATTAAGCACTCCTTTAATAGTAAGGGTACCTCAGAAATAGAGGGCCCTTCCTCTCATGCCAATTCTGTTGGTGCAGAATCTGGTTGACGTCGAATCGAGTTAGAGTTGAGGAAGAAGAGGTCGCCGTCGGTGATCTACAAAATAAAGTTCCATCCGAAGTCGGTGGTGGTGGCTCCGACAAGACCCTTCGATGATCAAGTCAGCTCTTCTGGCCAACAGAAATGGAGTGCTCAGGAAAGGATTCAGCATAGTTTTTGGAAGGAGAAGAGAGCTTAGAGAAAATATATCTGGAGGGTTCCTTTTTATAGACGGAGCCTATAACAGACTAATAGCTATAATCATTCGGTAGTGGGCCACTCGGAGCCACGTGGAATTTATTACGGAGAGAGGTATTTGTTAGATATGTGTGCCCTAGAAGTCAGAATTGGTTGACACTTGTAATACACTTCTAGGGATAAAATTATAATTTTGACTATAAATAATAAAATAAATTATTTTCTATCACATATGTGTATTTAGTGTCTGTGATACATCCCTTGAGTTAATGGTAATGATAATTCTTATTTACAAGAGTTGAAACTTTAAGACAAGAATCTTCATTATTAACTCATAAAATGCTCCTGATCGTAGGATCATCATGAGGATGGTGATTGATCCAAAAGGTTAGTATACAATTGCTTCTTTATAGTAGATGAGTCTTGAGTATACGGTGTAGAGACACCAGAGTGAGAGTACAGATACTCGTTAGAGAATGGGGGCACTAAGCATGACCACCTCGAGTAGTCATAAGGAAGTCTTCCTTCTTGTCGATGACTGACTCGAAGCTGCAGTAGTGTGTCTGGTTCTTTAACCTGAGGTGCATCGACAGTTCACCTTAAGGGTGTTATAGTTTGACTATATCATGACTCGGTCTCCTAACCATTCAAAACTTTGAGGTGTATGTAGGCTATAGCATATTCATTGTAGGAATTGGATTGCACCAAGATGGAATCTATCTACCTCGGTGGATGAGGAGCAGCCCTATGATGATCATGAGAATCAAGTCCATAAGCCAATACCCATGGCAGAGAGTGAAATAATAGAAAGAGTTTCTATTAAAATTTTCACATCGGACTTGAATCAAATGATTAAATCATATGATAGAAATTAGGGTTTGACGAGTTCACCTTAACCCTAATCTGATCAGGACTCAAGATAAAAGAACTTAATCACACAAGTAGCTGCATCGAGAGATTCATTTTCAATTTTAATAGGTTGCCACCATATACTGCTAGGTGTCACTGATGGATTTTGGGAGCAACTAGAATGATTTAGATGATCGATCATTCTAATTATCTGAATCAGAAAAGTTCTGATCCATCGAAAGGAGTTTCGATGATGTCGATGATGGAGATCACGACATATCCTATTATCATATAGAACTGAATCTAACTGGGTCACATAAATAAGGGTTTGGATCTGGATATCATCAATTGAACTAATCCAGTTCAATTGATTTGAATTAGATTCAATTAAGTTCAAGAAAATCATGCTAGCACATGATTGAACCTAACATTCTTCTTTTTCTTATCATAAAAGTTGTCTCGACTAAGCCAAATAAGTTTGTGCTCACTCAGGTACCTTTGCTTGGTCTGATTGGAGCTTGTCTAGGTTAGAAAAGGGTTGTCTTAATTTATGAGATAAATTTGAAGCAACACCTGTCATTTTTCATCACCTACTAATTCTTGTCCTTTGACTTTGGTCAAACGTTGACCTTTGACCCTTAGACATCTGCCCATGTATCATATACTTATTGAAGAGTAGATAAGGGATTATCCCCTTACTGAATCTTGGAAAGGAGGGGGTGCACGTCTAGGATGGCGTGCGCTCATGGATAGTGATGCCTGGAGTCCCATACGGATAGGACTTCAGGTTGCTTCTTGGATTCAAACTAGGTGACCCTCACCTATAGACTTTGACTAGTCTTAGGTGCCACCTTAGGATGAATCTATAGGTCTCTCATCTGATTGGATCAGGTGATGTCATCTCACCAATTAGATTTAGATCTGATTGCACGAAGCACTATGATTGGTCGGGGTGATGTGGCACTACATGGCGCAGTAGGGTCTATATAAAGACCTACCTACGCCCACTTTTCTCATGAGTTCCTCTTAGCCCATGCCCCTAGGCTGCTCCTCTCCCTCCTCCATGCCACCTTTCTGATCTTCTCTCTCCTCTTCATGCCTAAGATAGTTGAGCTTCAGATTAGTGCGAGTCAGCCAAGAAAAGGCTGACGAAAAAGGAAGAAGGCAGCACTGCTGCAGAGATGATAGGTGATCTTTGAAAGGAGTTTCGAAGATCCTCCAAATCAGATCTAGATCTAATTTTTGAAGATGAGATAAAGAAGGAGAAGATGTCTAGATCTAGCCCGAGTGGATATTGGTAGAGTCTAGGTGCTTGCATGGCTAGATCCAGAACCTCAAAGCTTCAGCACGATCATCATCAGATAATCAGATTACCCAGAATCAAGGTAAAATTAATTTAGATTTGATTTAATTTAATTTTTTTGGTTATCAAATCATAAATTAGATCTAAAAAATATCAGATCTAATTAGAATCTAAGAGAAAATTTTTGAAATATGCCTCTCAATCGAATCAGATCTGAACGAACCTAACCTCAAAAAATCAGGATTTTTTGTCCGAAGTCAGTTGTGGTGCTCCAACACGGAGATTAGAGTTTTCCATACTAAACCTTTAGTACTTTCCTCTATGTACATCTTCTGTGAAAGTCTAGCATCCTATTCGGTCTATCCTATAGACCTTAATTCCTAGAATAAAGGATGCTTCACCTAGGTCTTTCATAAGATTCCTTAGACAACTGCATCTTGACTGATGTCAACATGGCGAATATCATTCCCAATAAGGAGGATGTCATCCACGTTCAATACGAGGAAGACAACAGCGCTCCCACTGACCCTTTTGAAAACACATGGTTCTCTTTCATTTTGATGAAACCAAACTTTTTGATCACATCATTGAAATGAGTTTCCAGCTCCGAGATGCTTGCTTAAGTCCATATATGGCCTTTGCAGCTTGCAAACCTTGTGATCAGTATCACTGGATGTGAAACCTAGCGGCTGTTCCATATAGATATCTTCCTCAAGATATCCATTTAGGAGAATGCCGTTTTTCACGTCCATTTGCCATATTTCATAATCGAAATAGGCTGCAACAGCAAGCAATGTGCGGATGGATTTTAGCATAGCCACTGGGGAAAAGGTATCCTGATAGTCAATGCCTTCACGTTGACTATAACCTTTTGCCACTAGTCTAGCCTTGAATGTCTCCACATTCCCATCTGCACCAATCTTTCTCTTGAAGATCCATTTACATCCAATAGGTACTATACCTTCTGGTGGATCTACCAAGGTCCAGACTTGGTTTGAGTGCATCGAGTCGATTTCTGACTTCATTGCCTCAAGCCATTTCTCGGAGTCGATATCTGATATCGCCTCGTTGTAGGTTTGGTCATCACCATGAGCACCATACCTATGAGGAACATTTCCTCTACATCCTCTGAAATATACCTAAGTATCTTTCAGGGGGACGGGAAACTCTTTCCGATCTACGAGGTGGAGGAGGTAGTGTTCTTATTGGCTCAAACTGATTTGGTTCCTCTTGGTCCTTAGCTCTTTCCACTTGTGAGACTTTCTCATCAAGTTTAATCTGCTTTCCAATGCCACTATCTTGAATAAACTGATTTTTCCAGAAAGATGGCATGTCGACTCACAATCACATTGTGGTCTTCAGGAATGTAGAAATAGTATCCTAATGACTCTTTAGGATATCCTATGAATCGAGCTCTAAAGGACCTAAACTCTAACTTATCCGCTTGTTGTTCTTTTGACATGAGTCCGGACAACCCCAAATTCTGAGATGACTCAGACTTGGTTTCTTACCGTGCCATATCTCATACGGTGTGGTAGAACGGTTTTAGAGGGAACCCTATTCAGTAGATAGATTGAAGTTAATAATGAATGTCCCCAAAGGAAATCTGGGAGGTCTGTGAAGCTCATCATGGATCGAACCATATCCAATAGGGTCCGATTTCTCCGTTCTGAAACCCCGTTGAGTTTGAGGTGTTCCTGGTGGAGTCCATTGAGAGACTTATGCTTTTCCTTAAGATAGTCTAGGAATTCCGGCTAAGGTATTCACTCCTCGATCTGATCGAAGAACCTTAATGGTTTTTCCAGTTTGTTTTTCTACTTCATGTCTAGATTCTTTGAACTTTTCAAAAGCTTCAGACTTGTGTCTCATAAGATACACATATCCATACCTAGACAGATCATCGGTAAAGGTAATGAAGTAGATAAAATTGCCTCTAGCCGCACATCAAATGGCCGCACACATCGTATGTACTAGGGCAAGGAGATCTGTGGCCCTCTCCCCATGTCCAACAAAAAGGAGTTTATCATTTTGCCTTGAAGACTAAGATTCACAAAGTTGGATATGACTCGGAAGTCAATGGACTCAATAGCCCATTTTTCTCAATTTGTTGATCCTATCTTCTGCTATATGACCTAATCTCAGGTGCCATAGATATCTGTCGTTTGGACTATCCCTAGGTCGTTTGGCATTCACGTTTTGCTCGATAGTTAAAACAGGTACATCAATATGTAGCTGATAAAGACCATTAATAAGGAAACCATTTGCAATTTTATTTCTTTCAAAAAGAATGTTACAATGGTCCTTAAAGAAGGTGATCACATAACCTTCTTGTGCTAAGCATGAAACAGAAATCAAATTCCTGCTAGCTGCAGGCACAAAATAACAGTCTTTCAAAACTAAGTCTAAACCAGATGGTAATCGAAGAGGGTATGTTCCCACGGCTACTGCAGCAACTCTTGCTCCATTACCGACGCGTAGGATCATGTCTCCATCCCTCAACCTCCTGCTATCCTCAAGACCCTGCATAGAAGTGCATAGATGAGCACTGGAACCAGAGTCAAGCACCCAACTGGATGCAGAAGAAACCGTAAGGTTAGACTCAATAACGAGCATACCTCCAGAAGGACCTTCCTTCTTGTTCTTTAGGGTGGCCAGGTAAGTAGGGCAGTTCCGCTTCCAATGGCCGTCGCTGTTGCAATGGAAACACTTTCCTTTGCCAACGACCTTCTTCTTCGGTTCTGCCTTCTTCTTCTTTGATCCTTCTACCTTTTGCTTTTTCACAGACTTCCTTTTCTTTCCATAAGACTTTCTTTTGGAAGAAGTCCGTTCCATAGCAAGAACTGAGCCTTTAGAACCTTTCATAGAAAGCTCAGCGGTAACCAGCATATTCATCAACTCGGCCAAGGAATTCTGAAGTTTATGCATGTGGTAATTCATGATGAATTGCCCATATGCATCAGTCAAGGATTGCAGAATAATATCATTCTGCAAGTCCAAGTCAACTTCACACCGAGCTTCTCAAGCTCTTCCATGTCCTTGATCATTGTCAGACAGTGATCTTGGACTGACTGCCCATCACGCATCTTAGCCTTAAAAAGTCGTTTCGTGACTTGATATTTGGCTGCGCGACTCTGTTCACCAAACATCTCCTGCAGGTGAGCCAACATTTGGCGAGCAGTCCCGATATCTTCATGTTGGCGCTGGAGCTCATCAGACATCGAGCCCAACATGTAGTATCTGGCCTTATTGTCTTCGTCAATCCATTTTTCCAGAGACGCTCTCTGTTCAGTGGATGGACGAGCTGGTAAGGTGGGAGGGTCCTGGTCCAAAACATGTGTTAACTTCTCGAAACCCAAAACAATTTTGTAATTCCTGAGCCAATCTTTATAATTGGGTCCAGTCAGTCTATGTGTGTCCAGGATACGTGCCAATGGATTTGATGCAGACATTTTCCTGTAGAGAGTCAAAGATTCTAGTTAGATACTGTAATTTTGACTTGACCAATTTGTTTAGGTATTTTATTTTTTTAAACAAATTAGCTCCCACTATTTTCTCGGATCCCTAGACTCCCTCTGTAGAGATGCGAAAATCTCCACGATTGATGATTTCTAGTGGGTGGTGCGGTCTCACCAACTGACTCATCACCTCACCTAACAGTTATTGGTGATGGATTAGCCAATGAGTGAACAACTCTTGTTCAATGATTCTCTAATCATGGTGCACCCAAACTTGGTCTCTAATTCATGAATCTCACCGTATCCGGAATATTGATCCACTCCTTAGTTAAGTCAGACCCACCATTTGCATAGACTGGGTTCCTAATTGGGTCTCTCACCGTATCCGGAATATTGAGCCCAACTCATCCTCCAGCCCATAGCATCCAATGCCTAATAGACATGGTTGCGTCTTCCTGGGGCAACTGAGCCACTGTATCCAGCCGAGAACAATCAACCCCGGGAAGGGCCCGCACGTCTACAATGGTGGAAGACCTCAGACTTAATCTTTTCTTAGGGAGAATTGATTCAGGTCTCATTAAACTAGACTTGGCTTAGTCATAACAATTATGACTAACCTAGTGGCATGGGTTAGCTCGGATTATTGACCACCTCAGATCAGAACTGTGTCAACAGATATGGCCAGGTAAGTGAGACCGGTGGAAGGAATATGCCGTTAACTCGCACAAGAACGCATTCAGGTCGAGTTGCTTCGAATTAAAAACCAGTCGGTCGTCTGTGCCAAACTTACCTTAGACACCAAATTGTTGAGTCAAGACCAATTGGGTTAGCCTACAATCCAGACTCTAACCTCTGAGCCTAATTAGGTCTTGCTTGATCGTGACTCGATCTTGACCCAGACTTAATCCTATTAGGCTGGTCAATTTAAGCATTGTTGATCCCATCTAACCAACTCTTGATTCGGTTTGATCAACCGCTTAAACCTAATTGAGCTACCCAAGCCCGAACCCAGTATTATGAATATGTCTTAGATCTGAAATTCTCAATTTTAGACCTAATTAATATTCCATAAACTTAATTCTTAATTAAGTAGGGTTCATAAACAAAATATGCACAATAAATCCTAGGGTTTCAGGATCTAGGGTTTTGCAGAAAGTAAGTTTTTGGTTTCTGATTAAGACGAACGCGCAGCACCCCTACACATCATAAGAACACCCATCGAAATGGGAAGAGAGGGCCTTTAACCTTTCTTCGTTCTTATGACCGGACGGCCAAGGGAACGCCTTAATCAGGAACATTCAATAAAACATCATACTACAAAACAAGTTATAGATCTATATCATATATCTCATATCAAATTTAGATCTAACCAAGGCAATATTTTGCATACAATCTCATGTATCATAATCATGCATGTTTTTCAGATCTAAAATTTATCATATAATAATCTGAAAAATTAGATTTGAAATTGATCTAATCAAAATAAATTCTATATCTAGACATTATGTAGAACTATTCTACAACTAGTCTAGTCCATGCTTTATCATATCTCATATGATATTAAAATTAATAATTTTTATTTGCTGTTTATCAGATGTTATTATAACACTTATAATATCAGAAAACAGTAAATAAGAAGATCTAAAATATGATTTAATCACATTAAATCAAAGACATGCAAAACTATTCTATAGAACTATTCTAATACTAGAAACTATGTCATGCATATCTTCATGTTCTTAGATCCAAATCATTTAATTTTAATTTCCTGATTTCAGATCTGATCACATCTCATGTGACATCTGAAATCATGTTATTTTTAATTAAAATAAAATTAAAATCAGATCTAAACTATTTAGACCATGGCTCTGATACCACTTGAAGGGGATCCTGATTCCCTGACCAGGTTCGTTCAGATCTGATCAGATCAAGAGATATATTTCAAAATTTTTTCTCTTAGATCTGTATCAGATCAGGGATGCTTCAGATCTGATTCTTATTTATTTAATAAAAATTAAATGAAAAGGATAAATTAAATCACATTCAATTTACCTGAATAGGGTAATCCTATTACCCTGTTGATGATCCTGTTTGCAGCGGAAGGTTCTGGATCAAAGCCACGCAAGCGCCTGGCCTCTACCGGTATCCACTCGGGTTGGATCTGGAGAACCTCTTCTTCTCTATCACACCTCCAAAAATCAGATCTGGATCTGATCTGGAGGATCTTCAAAACTCTTTTGAAGATCTGCAGTCGTCCTTTTGCAGCAGCGCAGCCTTCTTGCTTTTGATCTCCTTTTCTTGATCTAAATCGCACCAATCCAAATCCAAAACACTTTTGGACGTGGAGAGCAAGGGGAGAAGAGAGTATGGCTGGAGAAAGGGGAGAAAGGCAGCCTTGGGGCGTGGGAAATTGCTTCTTGATTATTTTTTCACTTGGGCGTGGTCTCTTATATAGACTAAGCGTGATCAAGTCATCTTCCTCCAACCAATCACAACCCTTTGTGAAATCAGATCTAAATCTGATTGGTGGATTAGAGTCCCCTGATTCCTACTTGGAGAGTGCCTTTGGACAGTCAAACTGGATTCTTAGAGAACTCTCATTGGAATCCTTAAGGGAGATGGAGTCCTTGTCAACAAGGACTCCTAGGCGCCTCCTACTTGGGCTCACGCCACCCTTGGCGTGTGCCCTTCTCCTTGCCAGGTTCTGGCAGGGGACAAGCCCCCACCAGCCTCTCCAATAGGTGCATGACATGTGGTCAAAAGTCAAAGGGTGGAATGGTCAACGTTTGGACCAGTCAAAAGGTAGACTTTTGACAAAGTCAAAGAACAAGAAATGGCAGGTGACCAAAAATGGTAGGTAATGTCTACAAATAAGACAACCTATTCTGACTTGGACAACCTCTAGTCAGACCATATGAAGCTCTGATTGAGCACAAACTCCTTTGGCTCAGTCAGGACAACTTATTTGTGATAGTAAAAGAAGAACGTTAGTGTTCAATCGAGTGCTAGCACGATTTCCTTGACCTAATTGAATCTCATTCAGATCAATTGAACTTATTAGTTCAATTGATGATCACCAGATTCAAACCCTTGTTTGTGTGACCCAGTTAGGTTCAGTTCTGTATGGTAATGGGATATGTCTGATCTCATCATAGACATCATCGAAACTCCTTTCGATGGATCAGAACTCTTCTGATTCGAACAGCTAAATGATCGATCATCTAAATCATTCTAATTGCTCCCAAAATCCATCAGTGACACCTAGCATGTATATGGTGCAACCCATAGAGCTGAATGCGAACCTCTTGGTGCAGCTACCTGTGTGATTAAGTTCTTCTATCTTGAGCCCCGATCAGATTAGGGTTAAGGTGAACTCGTCAAACCCTAGTCTCTGTCATATGATGTAATCATTCGATTCGAGTCCAATGTGAAAATCTAAATAGAAACTCTTTCTATTATTTCACTCTGCCATGGCCATGGGCTTCAGGACTTGTATTCCATGATCATCATAGGGCTACTCCTCTACACCGAGGTAGATAGATCCCATCTTGATGCAATCCAGTTCCTACAATGAACATGCCATAGCCAACATACACCTCAGGGTTCCATATGGCTAGGAGCCGAGTAATGTGTAGTCAAACTATAACACCCTCAAGGTGAACGCCGATGCACTCAGGTCAAAGAACCAGACACACTACTACAGCATCGAGTCAGTCATTGACGAGAAGGTAGACTCCCTAATGACTACTCGAGGTGGTCACGCTCAGTGCCCCTCGTTCTCTAACGAGTACCTGTACTCTCGCTCGGTGTCTCCACCCGTAGACTCAAGACTCATCTACTTAAAGAGAAGCGATCGTACACCAACCTTCCGGATCAATCACCATCCTCGTGATGATCCTATGGTCGGAGCTGTTTATGAGTTAATAATGATTATTTCATGTCTTAAATTTTCAACTCTTGAAAATATGAATTATCATTACCATTAACTCAAAGGATGTATCACAGACACTAAATACACATGTGTGATAGAAAATAACCCATTTCATTAATTATAGTC
Organism: Cocos nucifera; assembly: GCA_006176705.1. Taxonomy (NCBI): domain Eukaryota; kingdom Viridiplantae; phylum Streptophyta; class Magnoliopsida; order Arecales; family Arecaceae; genus Cocos; species Cocos nucifera. The sequence goes on from QRFJ01002661.1 coordinate 169,438, forward strand.
AAAATTACAATTTTGCCCCTAGAAGTGTATTACAAGTGTCAGCCAATTCTGGCTTCTAGGGCACATATATCTAACAGCTAGGTATGTAGGGTAGTTTTGCTTTCAGTGACCATCAGTATTACAATAGAAACACTTTTCTTTGTCAGCGATTTTCTTCTTCAGCTCTGCCATCTTTTTCTTTCCACCTTCCACCTTCTATTTTTTCACAGACTTTTTCTTCTTTCCAAAAAATTTTCTCTTGAAAGAAGTCCATTCTATATCAAGTACTGAGCCTTTAGAACCTTTCATAGAAAGCTCAACAGTAACTAGCATATTCATAAGCTCAGCTAGAGTATTCTGAAGTTTATGCATATGATAGTTTATGATGAACTGCCCCTACGCATCAGTCAAGGATTGCAAAATTATATCATTGCAGATCCTGATCTAACTTCACTCCGAGCTTCTCAAGCTCTTCCAAGTCCTTGATCATCATCAGACAATGATGCTGGACTGACTGTCCATCACGCATTTTAGCCTTAAATAGTCATTTAGTAACCTGATATTTGATTGTGCGACTCTGTTCACCAAACAACTTTTGCAGGTGAGCCAATATTTGGTGGACAATCTTGATATCTTTATGTTGGCACTGAAGCTCATCAAACATCGAGCCCAACATGTAGTATCTAGTTTTATTATCTTCATTCATCTATTTGTCAAGAGACGCTCTCTGCTCAGTGGACAGACGAGCTAGTAAGGTGGGGGGATCCTGGTCCAATATATGTGTCAACTTCTCAAAACCTAAAATAATTTTGAAGTTTCGGAGTCAATCCTTATAATTGGATCCAATCAATCTATGGGTGTCCAGGATACGGGCTAGTGGGTTGGATGCAGATATTTTTCTTTTTCCTGTAGAGAGTCAAAGTTTCTAGTTAGATTTTGTAATTAAAAGTTGACCAATTTATTTAGGAGTTTGATTTTTAAATAAATTAGCTTTCACTATTTTCTCAAATTCTACACTTTCTCTATAAAGATGCGAAAATCTTCATGATTACTGATTTCTAGTGGATGGTGCAGTCCCACCAACTGACTCATCACCTCACCTAACAGTTATTGGTGATGGATTTGCCAATGAGTGAACAACTCTTGTCCAATGATTCTCTAATCATGGTGCACCCAAACTTGGTCTCTACTTCATGAATCTCATTATGCTCGAAATATTGATCCACTCCTTAGTTAAGTCAGATCCACCATTTGCATAGATTGGATTCCTAATTGGGTCTCTCACCATATCTAGAATATTGAGCCCAATCCATCCTCAAGCCTGCACCATCCAATGCCTAATAGACATAGTTGCATCTTTTCGGTGCAACTGAATCACTGTGACCAGTCGAGAACAATCAAACCTGAGAAGGGCCTGCACATCTACAATAGTGGAAGACCTTAGACTTAATCTTTTCTTAAGGAGATTTGATCTAGGTCTCTTTAAACATGACTTAATATAGCCATAATCATTATGATTAATCTAGTGGCATGGGTTAGCTCGGATTGTTAGCCACCTTAAATCAAGACTGGGCTGACAAACATGGCCAGGTAAGTGAGATCAGTGGAAGGGATATGCCATTAACTCAATAAGAATACATGTGAGTCGAGTAGCTCCCAATTAAAAATCAGTCGATCGTATCTGCCAAACTTACCTTAGACACGAAATTATTAAGCCAGAACCAATCAGGTTAGCTTACAATCCAGACTCTAACCATTGAGCCTAATTAGGCCTTAACTTAATTGATAACTCATGTGACTCAACCTTGATCCAGACTTAATCCTATTAGGCTGGTCAATTTAAGTACTCTTAATCCCACCTAACTAACTCTTGATTCAATTTGATCAACCGCTAGATCTAATTCAGCTACCCAAGTCCGAACCTAATTTTATGAATATATCTTAGATCTAAAAATTTTTAATTTTAGACCTAATATATTTCATAATCTTAATTCTCAATTAAGTTTAGGATTTATAAATAAAATATGTATATCAAATCTTAGGATTTCAGGATCTAGAATTTTATAGAAAATAATTTTTTTTATTTGATTTCTAATTAAGGTCGAACGCACACCGCCCCTACACACCATAAGAACACCCCATCAAATGGAAGGAGAGGGCTTTTAAATCCTACTTCGTTCTTATGATCAGACGGCCAAGGAGAATGCCTTAATCAGAAATATGATAAATCTATAAAACTAGTTAGATCTACATCATATATCACATATATAAAAATTAATCTAACTAAAAACATATTTTGCATACATCTCATGTATCATATCATGCATGTTTTCAGATCTAAATTATCTCATAAACATCTAAAAAATAAGATTTAAATTTGATAATATCAAATTAAAATTTATTCTAGAAAATTTTGTAGAATATTCTATAACTAG